>CM038678.1:743732346-744068652 GCA_021605205.1 Aegilops longissima | reverse complement strand
CTCTTATGTCCGTGCTTGGTCGACGCCACGCACTATATACATATAGCCCTCGACACGCTAGCTAGTAAGAAAATGAAGGAGTACAGAAGTTCGTCATGCATACCGAGAGAATGATCGATCGACCTCTCCTTCTCCGAGAGATTGGTCGAACAATTTAAAACAAGTTTTCGTATCATGTACGTCCGACGCTACTGGCTACATACATGTACAATATATAAGATCTCTCAATTACAGTCCCCTAGCATTTGAAATCAACTTCCGTATGGTATTCTCCGCTTTATTGATGACGTGGTCAAGAAAGAATCCCGCCAATTCCTCTTGAATTGCTTTAATGCGATCTGGTTCTAGGAGTTCATTCCGCATCTGCCACGTCTAATTTGAAGAAGGGGGTTAATTAATACATATATATGAATGAAACTCAACAGAAATGATGGTGTAATAAAATGAAATTGTGAATATTATTAATTGCTTACGACTTCATATTGTCTTGAGAGTAGCCCGCTTGTTTTTCAAAGTCGCGTTGTAGATGAACTCGCATACACGTAGTATCCACAGAAATTATTCCCTTGTTCCTGCCACAAGCAATTTTTACGAGAAATAGAGGTGTCAATCAAACTGATAATGAAGCATTATAAATGGCATTGATGAAAGTATAGCTATAAAATCAACGGAGATGCGCACAACTAGCTAGCCAGTAGTACTTACTGGTATGTATATTGCAGCTCCTTCGGCAGTCTCGAGCTTTTATGTGAACTGTTTCCAAACCCTGCAAGACAAAGAAAATAATTATTATTACTTGAGATATCAGGAAATGAACAAAAGTTGCCGCTTATGGTGCGATAATGATCGGTTAATTGAACTTACTTGCTGAGCATTTCAGTCATGTCCGTGATAGGTGCTGGGATCTTTCCGCCTCGAGTCTAAGACGGTTACTAGTCCACGCCAAGCTTAATCTCCAGAAGAATATAGTGGAACCTCGCGCATGCATAACTCATCAATTACATTACTATAACCTCGCCGAGTAATAAGGGAAACCGAATATGCAAACGATCAAGAACACTCACTTGCCGTTATAAGGAAAGAGTATGGTATCTTTGTTTTGATTTTTCATCAACGATTGTAGCAAGCTGTCCTCGGCCTCTTTGACGTGCTTTTCAACTAGAATACATCTATGATATTTGTGTTAATGAACCCAATATCATAGATTTCATTTTTTTGCACTCGACGATCTTCAATCTGCATAATATATTGAGGATAATTAATTATAAATACATGCAACGAAAGAGCCGAGCTATATATAGATACTTAATGACAGAAATAGTACTTACAGGCAGTAGCAAAAGACCGTTAATTTATCGAGGGCCTTTTGATTGAAGAACTCGAAGAACTCCTCAAATGGAACACACAACAGATCAGTTCCAACAAGGTCGTGCTCCTCTTTAATGTTCAGATACAAACAATTGGCCCCCTGCACTCTCTCGCAGGTTTTCATGTACCAAGTATGGAATCTTCGCATCATCGTTGTTAGAGATTTTTCATCTTTGACGAGAGGCTGCCCGTACTCGTATCTATGTTCTTCCACCTTCATGTATTCAGGAAGTCCATCATCAGGCAGGTAATCTTGTAGATTGCCATAACCGGCCACCATCCCCGGAACATTAGTGACGATGTAGCCGAGCGAGAGGACCGAGAGAGGGGTGCTGCCGTTGTATAAGTTATCACGGTCGAGAGGGGGTATATATATCGACCGCCCTCATGTCAAAGTTATCTCGAGCGGGTTATATCGACAACGACGCGACATACATATACATGGGAAAATAATGTTATCGGGAGGGGTATCGTACCCCCTCGTGTTGAAGTTTCTTCTTTCTCCTCTATTCATTTCTTCTTCTTCTACTCTTTTTTTTTCGTCTTCTCATGAGAAAGGAAAATAAGGAAAAGGAAGAAAGAGGAAGAAGAAGAAGAGAAGAAGAGGAGAAGAAGAAAATAGAAAATTTCTATTTTCTTCTTCTCCTCTATTCCTTTCTTCTTCTCCTTCTTTTTTCCTCTTCTTATTTATTTGTCCTCTTCTTCCTCTCCTCTTCTTCTCCTTTCTTCCTCTTCTTATTTTCCTTTTCCTCCCATTCTTTTAGTATTGCTTGTTTAAAAAATGTTCAAATAGAAAATTTCAAAAAAACAAAGGTTTTGCCTAATGCATTGTTCATATGAATATACAAACATTTGCATATTCTACAATAATTAATATCACCAAAAAATCTATGAACAGAAAAAACCTAACTTTTCTAAAATCTAGCTTTTGCATATATGAAAACATTAATACACATATGAACAAAAAATACATATATGAACAAAAACATGCTCTGAACAATTTTTGAACATCTACATACACATATATAGCCACATACATACACATATACATATATATATATATATATATATATATATATATATATATATATATATATATATATATATATATATATGAACAAAAAACTAATTAAACTAATAAAATGAAAAACCAGAGCCGGTGTGTGGTGGCTCACATCGACGGTGGGCGGCGAGATGACGATGGTGACGGGGCGGCGAGGCGCCATGCTGGGCGGACGGGCAGGGGCTCGGGAGGCGGCGGGCGGACGGGCGTGGGCTCGGGAGGCCGGGCGACGAGGACGGCGCTGGCTCGGTGAGGCGACGGTGAGCTGGAGCAGCCTGGCGGCGCCGAGGAGGGTTCAAGGCGTCGCTGGGGCAATCTGGCGATGGGATTCTGAAATTTTGCAAAGTGTTTGCTTATATAGCAAAGGCATTGGTCCCGTTCGTGAAAACAACGGGACTAATGCATCTTTAGTCCCGTTGATGCCTCCAACCGGGACCAAAGGCCTCCTTTCGGCAGCCCAAAGGGCGGAAGCGGCGGCCTTTGGTACCGTTGGTGCCACGAACCGTACTAATGCTCTCTTTAGTCCCGGTTGGTGCCACCAACCGGGACCAAAGGCCCCTGGCTGCCTGCCACACGCCAAAGTTTAGTCCCACTCGCTAGTTGAGAGGGGCGGCGTGGTTTATAAGCCCCACCGCCCTACCCATCTCGAGCTCCTCTCCACCGCAGGCTTCGGGCCTACTTGCTATGCTTTGCTGGTGGGCCTTCTCTGGCCATCATGGGCCTGAATCTCGCCCATAGTAGGGTTTCTAGTCGTATTCAGCCGTGGGGGCCAATTGAGGAGGCATTTTTTTGTTTTCTTTACTTATTTTTGCTATTTTATTTTTTTCCAGTTTTTTGTTTTGTTTTCTGCATTATTTATTTTCTTTTGTTTTTTGCTTTATTTTTAATTATTTTTGCTTTTAGTTTTACTTAAAATTATAAACTTTCGTTAGTGCCATTAGTTTTCAAGAGGAGGCATTTTTTTGTTTTCTTTACTTATTTTTGCTATTTTATTTTTTTCCAGTTTTTTATTTTGTTTTCTGCATTATTTATTTTATTTTGTTTTTTGCTTTATTTTCTAATTCTTTTTGCTTTTAGTTTTACTTAAAATTATAAACTTTCTGTTAGTGCCATTAGTTTTCAAATTTGAAAACACTTTTTTGTTTTTTGCTTTATTTATTTTATTTTGTTTCTACTTACAACAAAATACTTATTGTTGCTATTTTTAATTATTACGAGGGTCGAACCATAAGACATTAAAGCATTTCAAATGAACTCTGAAAAAGTTGAAAGTTGGCATGGTATCATAAATTGACCCACATAGCATGTGCACGCATAAAACGGACAATGGTATCATACTGCTGGCCATAAATTTGGCATGGTATCATCATAATAGTTATGGAGAAAGTCTTCACCTTTTCTTCGCTTGTGTCATTTGCTTATTGCGCCAGAACCATGGATAATCTTCATCGCTTATCAGGATGTGGGGTCAGCCTTGACATTAAAGGGAGGAATTTCATGAAACTTTTCATAATCTTCGACATGTCTGTCTTGTCCTCCACTCCCACGATGTCCCTTTTTCCCGAAAGAACTATGTGGCGCTTTGGCTCATCGTATGATGTATTCGCCTTATCTTTTCTCTTTCTCGGTCTGGTAGACATGTCCTTCACATAGATAACCTGTGCCACATCATTGGCTAGGATTTAACGGTTCGTCGGTGTACCCAAATTTTTTAGATCCACTGTTGTCATTCCGCATCGTGGGTCTACCTGCACTCGCCTCCCGACAGATTGACCCATTTGCACTTAAACAAAGGGACCTTAAAATCGTGTCCGTAGTCAAGTTCCCATATGTCCACTATGTAACCATAATATGTGTCCTTTCCCTCTCGGTTGTTGCATCAAAGCGACACCGCTGTTTTGGTTGGTTCTCTTTTGATCTTGGTCAATCGTAAAGTGTATTCCCATTTATCTCGTGATCCTTTCCAAATCAATACAATCAAAGATGGTCCCCTCGACAACAAGTACAGCTCATCACAAACAGTGTTGTCACCTCGATACGTGCTTCCAACCAACTGCTGAAAGTCCCGATGTGTTCACATGTAATCCAGCCGTCAGACCGCCCGGTGTTTGGAGCGCAGATCGTTCTTGTGTTCATCGACATACGGGTCACCAAGGTAGAGTTCTGAGAACTGTGTAGTGTGCTTGAGACCAAGAATATCCGCCCCTGCATATAATTGAGTCCCTTCCAAGCGTGTTTTTCCAATCAGTCTCCCCTCATACCGCGATTTAGGGAGACCTATCTTCTTAAGGCCAGGAATGAAGTCAACACAAAACCCGATGACATCCTCGCTTGATGGCCCATGGAGATGCTTCCTTCTCGCCTAGCGCGTAACGGACATATTTCTTTAGGACTCCCATGAACCTCTCAAAGGGGTACATATTGTGTAGAAATACGGGCCCGTAATGACAATCTCGCCAACTAGATGAACTAGGACGTGCGCCATGATATTGAAGAAGGATGGTGGGAACACCAGCTCTAAACCGACAAGAAATTGCACCACATCAGTCCTTAGCCTTGGTATGATTTCTGGATCGATCACCTTCGAGAGATTGCATTGAGGAATGCACATAGCTTCACAATGGCTAATCGGACGTTTTCCGTAGAAGCCCCTCAATGCAACCGGAAGCGCTTGCGCCATAATCACGTGGCAGTCATGAGACTTTAGGTTCGGAACTTTTGTCCGACATATTTATTATTCCCTTTATATTCGACGAGAAGCCAGTCGGGACCTTCATATCGAGCAGGCATTCAAAGAAGATTTCTTTTCTTCTTTCAGAAGAGCATAGCTGGCAGGACCTTCATACCGCTTCGAGGCATGCCCTCTTTTTCGCAAGCGTTGCAGGTCCTCCGCGCCTCGTGTGTATCTTTTGTCTTCCCATACACGCCCAAGAAGCCTAGCAGGATCATGCAAAGGTTCTTCGTCACGCATCACGTCGATCA
The DNA here is from genome assembly GCA_021605205.1 of Aegilops longissima. NCBI lineage: Eukaryota > Viridiplantae > Streptophyta > Magnoliopsida > Poales > Poaceae > Aegilops > Aegilops longissima. The sequence goes on along the minus strand of CM038678.1, from coordinate 744,063,239 downwards.
AGAGCGGACCTCTAGGTCTTTCCAGAGGGTAGGTCCCAAAATATAGATTTCTTCTTCCACATGGGTGCGTGATTCTCAGCGTTATTCGAACAGCTAGTCCGCCGACCCTTTCCAAAGATTACGTAAATCATTGACCATAGCAAGTACGTGATCACCGCACGCATGGCGGCTTCTTCCGTGATCTGCCTCGCCTTTGAAATGCTTGCCTTTCTTTCGACATTGATGGTTGGTCGGAAGAAATCGACGATGGCCTGTGTACACATTCTTCCTACAGCTTGCCGGTATATACTATCGGTGTCAAGTAAACAGTGCGTGTATGCGTGGTATCCCTTGTTTGTCTGTCCCGAAGGTTACCGAGAGCGGGCCAATCGTTGATGGTCACGTAACAGCAACGCCTTTAGGTTAAATTCTCTTGTTTGTGCTCATCCCACGACGCATACACCGCTTCCATTCCACAGCTATAAAAGTTCTTCAACTAATGGCCTTAGGTACACATCAATGTCGCTGTCGGGTTGCTTAGGGACTTGGATGAGAACTGTCATCATAATGAACTTCCGCTTCATGCACATCCAAGAAGGAAGGTTATAGATACATAGAGTCACGGGCCAGGTGCTGTGATTGCTGCTCGCTCCCGAAAGGATTAATGCCATCCGCGCTTAAAGCAAACCATACGCCTTGGGTCACGTGCAAACTCAGCCCAAGATTTCTCTCAATTTTTCTCCATCGCGACCCGTCGGTGGGTGCTCTCAACTTCCCGCCTTTCTTACGGTCCTCACTGTGCCATCGCATCAACTTGGCATGCTCTCCGCTTCAACAGACGTTTCAACCGTGGTATTATAGGAGCATACCACATCACCTTCGCAGAACCTCTTCCGGGGCTCGCCACAACATCACCGTGGTCATCTCGTCTCGATCTTATACCGTAATGCACCGCATACCGGCATGCTTTCAGATCCTTGTACGCACCGCGTAGAGGATGCAGTCATTAGGGCATGCATGTATCTTCGCACCTCCAATCCTAGAGGGCATATGACCTTCTTTGCTGCGTATGTACTGTCGGGCAATTCGTTATCCTTGGAAGCTTCTTCTTCAATATTTTCAGAGCTTTCAAATCCTTTGTCAGCACAACATTCTCTCGCCTTCCATCAGTAGCAATTCCAAAGACGGTACCGAGCTTTGTGTTGCCATCTTCGCAATTGGGGTACAACCCTTTTTGTGGTCCTCATGCGATCGAACTTCAGCTTCTCCTTTAACGCTCAGATTAGGCCCTTGCATCGACAATGACCCGGCGGAGATCATCATCATCGGGCACATCGTCGGTTCCTCTTGATCTTCAGCAGCTTCGCCTGCTCCAAAGATCATCGTGCACATCGTCCGGTTCCTCTTCATGTTCAGAGCATCACCGTATTCAGGGGGCACATAGTTGTCATCGTATTCTTCTTCTTCGCCGCCTTCCATCATAACCCCTATTTCTACGTGCCTCGCCCAAACATTATAGTGTGGCATGAAACCCTTGTAAAGCAGGTGGGTGTGGAGGATTTTCCGTCGAGTAAGACTTCAGATTCTACATATAGGGCATGGACAACACATAAAACCATTCTGCTTGTTTGCCTCAGCCACTTCGAGAAAATCATGCACGCCCTTAATGTACTCGAGGTGTGTCTTGAACCGTATATCCATTGCCGGTTCATCTGCGTGCATTATATATAATTAATGTGTCAAAATCATTACAGATTATCATGAATAGATAATTATGACCAAATTAATAGAAGTTCATCATCACATTAAAACCAAAGTACATACATAGTTCTCATCTAACAACATAAAGCTCGCAGAGCATCTAAATTAATTAAACCATACACTGAAACTATGTAAAACATTTCAATGCGACAACAAATGCGATCATAATCGCAACCAATGTAACAACTGATCCAACGGCATAATGATACCAAGCCTCGTATGAATGGCATATTTTTAATCTTTCTAATCTTCAAGCGCATTGCATCCATCTTGATCTTGTGATCATCGATTTACATCCGCAACATGCAACTCCAATATCATCTTCTCCTCCTCAATTTTTCTAATTTTTTCCTTCAACAAATTGTTTTCTTCTTCAACTAAATTTAGCCTCTCGACAATAGGGTCGGTTGGCATTTCCGGTTCAACAACCTCCTAGATAAATAAAATCTATGTCATGTTGGTCGGCATAATTGTCATAAACAATAAACGAACCACTAGTTATGAAAAGATAATATATATATATACCACATCCGAATCATAAACAGGACGAGGGCCGACGGGGGCGGATACCAAAACCATCGCACTATATAAGATGCAATAATAAAAGTAAGAAAATTATACAAGTATCTATATAAACATACAAGTAAGAATTTTTTTTCCTTTCAGAAAGAAGATAAGAACAAGAGGCTCACCACGGTGGTGCCGGCGACGAGATCGGCATGGGCGATCGACGGCGGTGAAGACGGGGACGGGACGTGACGGACCGCTAAACCTAGACCAATATTAAGGAAAATGGAGCTTGGAGGTCGAGCTTGGAGAGGAGAAAGCTTAAGTAGTGTGGCTCGGGCATTCCATCGAACACCTCGTGTGCATAGGAGGTGAGCTAGAGCACCACAAAGCTCTCCCCTCGCCGGCCACGAAAATTAGAGCACTGGGAGTGCTCTGCTCGCGGGCGAGGGGTATATATAGGCAACTAATTGGTCCCGGTTGGTGACTTGAACCGGGACTAATGGGCAGCCTTTGGTCCCGGTTCAAGCCACCAACCGGGACCAATGGTGGTGGGCCAGGAGCGAGGCCCATTGGTCCCGGTTCGTCCCACCAACCGGGACCAAAAGGTCCGGATGAACCGGGACCAATGGCCCACGTGGCCCGGCTGGCCCCCGGGGCTCACGAACCGGGTCCAATGCCCCCATTGGTCCCGGTTCTGGATTGAACCGGGACTAATGGGATGGACCGGCCTGGACCATTGGCTCCTTTTCTACTAGTGTAGGTATTCCTACATTCATAACTAGGTACAATGACCACCGCAAGATGAAATTAGCTTATTCGTACGTTGACTTGCTGAATGCAGTGCGGAGCGATCCTGTCATGTCTGGAGGAGCAAACAAGCAGTGCAGCCGAAGGTGGAAATCAACAAGGACTTATGAAATTATATGTAATCTTCCTCGTGCAGGTCCGTGATCCCTTCGGCCCAGATGATCGTGTTTTGCCATGCCGAGCTATTGATATGTGCTACTGTTTTGCAACACCGTTTAAGTATAGCTACTGTTTTCCTATCTTTTCAGATTCAGGACAATGAATAGGATATCAGGGGAACTGCACAATATGGACCCATGTTGAGTCATCTCTATTGCCTCATGTGTTGGCTGCAAATGTGTCAGCTTCAATTGCAAGATGAGGCAGCTATATAGCTGTGGAGTTGCCAACATTCTCAAAGTGCTCGCAACATTGAGAAGAAACAAGCATGCCCAGGAAATTAATGCGTGCACAGGGAGGCCCTTTGCTCAGAGAAGCATCGACCGATTTTATTTATTTCCACACCTTCTCACAGTTTTGTATATTGGTTATAGTATGGTGAATCATTGAGATGCATAGACATGCTGAACTTTTGTTCTTCTGAATGTTAGTTTAATGTGAGTGTTCAGATCCAGCATCAAGATCCTCTAATTTGGTGGATGCACAGAGAAAATAAATCTCCTTAATTTACTCCATAACCACCCTATTAAATAGGCCTAGTAACAAACCAGCGCATGCGGGGCGGCGGGCACATGCATCCTGCATGCATGGCCACCATGCAAGCAACGCAAAAGAAGAGAGCGGTTCTTGGGAAAGAGCGAGTAGTTAGTGCAGCGTGCCTTATAAACACGAACAACTCGCTCTCCCGTTTCCATCTCCCCACCCAATTCCCCCCGCTTCCCAATCTTCCTCACTCGTCTAGAAAACCCCGCTCACCTTCTTCCTCACTCGTACGGAAAATGCCTGCTCCTCTTCTTCCACTCCTACAGAAATCCCCAGCCCTCCTTCTTCCCCACTCGCACTTCCACTAGGCTCGTCTCTGGCTACTCTGCTCAAACCCGTGAGCTCGGCGCGACGCCCACAAGGAAAATGGAGTCGGCTGGCCCCAGCGCCAAGAAGATGAGGCTCCGCCTTGGCGACGCCGGGTTGTAGATCCCGCACCTGTAGTCCGGGAGAAGCGGCGAGCCCCCCACCCGGATCCGAGGAACGGTAGAATCTCCGTGGACCGATCAGCGATCTCCGGACGCCATCCTTGAGGAGATCATCTCGCTTCTCCCCACCAAGGATTGCTGCCGCACACAAGTCCTCTCAACTCGGTGGTTCTCTATGGCGCACCGCGCCTCAATCTTGATTGTCGCCGACATCTGTCCTTCTTGAATTTGATCTCATCGAGCCATCGTCTCTTCTCACTAGCAGGGGCCCGCTCAATGCCTCGCATCCCGACAAGCTACCCGCTGTCCATACCCGCAAGGTGGACGCTATCGACATCCCCGAATTCGAAAACTCCAGCAGTTTGAGTTCTACCATTACCAAGAAAGTTTCATACCACGAACATACCAAGAATTCGTGCCCACACCACCGTTGTCCATCTCGCGGTTTTCCTCCTCTCTCCACACCGCCACCTTCGCCCGGTGCCATCTACCAGACGATCTGGTACAAATGCTTCCACTCCCACTGCTAAAAAAACTTTCGCTTGTGGTGGTTTATCTGTCGGAGGCCTCACTGCACAGCATCATCCACTCTAGTTGCCCTGCCCTGGAGCGCTTGCTGATTGTTTTGGGAATAGAAATCTGCATCAGTTGTCTCCAAATAAAGCCGCCTCACCTTAAAAGCATTGGAATTTGTTTTGAAGGACAACAGCTCATCATCGAAGATGCCCCTTCACTTGAAAGGTTGCTCCTTCATAATTGTTATACACCTCAGAAATAATTGTCGTCTCTGTGCCCAAACTGGAGACTTTGGGTGTAATTCGTGACCCGTTTAATAATCACAAGGAGTTGGTGTTTGGCTCCTCACCTTTTCAGGTACCGTATATTATCATCTACACATTTGTAATCATATGCTGCATTTTTCATTTATGCGCATAAGTTTTATATCATCTTGGAGTACACTTTGGGTACTAATATTATGTTATATGCTCAATGAAGAGTTCGTCCATTGATAGCCTATCAATGCTGCTGGATTCTGTCAAGATCATATATATCAGAATGTATAGTTTTGATCTGTACATAATTATTAGCTTGCTGCGATGCTTTCGATCTCTGGAGAATTTATACATAGAGGTGATGATTTCATGCAAATTGAAAGCCCGTATATATTTTACTAGAATTAACTGTTCAGCTGTCGTTCTTTCGACATACTCTTTTTTCAGACCTTAACTATTTTCAATCTTCATGTCTACTTAGGCAGAACCACATGGACAAAAACATATAACCAATCGTTGGTGTAATAAGCACAAGGAGTTTCTCAGTTCCCATGACATTCGTTTGAGGACAATAACGATGGGACGATATGCATCCAACCAGGCAAACAGAAGCTTTGTCACATTCTTCTTGTTGAATGCGAGGTTACTATTGTCCATGAGGCTTAATTTTTACAGCAAGAGATTTCTCACGACGAACATGTTGAACAGCAAAAAAAGAAGTTTCAGGTGGACAAATGGGCTTCTAAACATGCTTGGCTTCTATTTACAACAAGTTGTAGACATCCTAAAATAATTTTTTTGCACAGGATGTTGATTTTATGGATCATACCGATCCATTTGTTTGTGACTGCAAAAAAGAGTGGTTGGGTTAGATGTTACTGTCATGTTCAATCTGGGTTATGTCTAAAAATTTGATGAACAATTAATCCTTGGGCTTTTTGTACCATTTGTATGCTTGACTTGCATGTTGTTGCCCTCGTACTCCCCTCGACCTGCCACTACACTGCCGCATCTTTCATGGCTACTGTTTGTTCCCGTCCGAGGCCTTGCCGTCGTTCTCCGCCTTGGTTAGCTTGTTGTGCTCGCCGCCGTCTGGTGTTGTCAACATGGTCAACAACCAAGAGGAATCAGGAGATGACTGTACGTGGAGAGGCTGACAGTAGGGACCCACCAGGGTCATTGCATTTCGCAAGCAGGTGCCTCGTTATTACAAGCCAAAACAATACTTCCTCCTAATTGTTTGACAACTAGGTTCCACGCCATTGTCAATGTAGTCAATAAACGAGAAAATTACACAACGAGCGGATAACACCAGGGACCCAGCAGCTCGCCCAGTTGTTTTTCAGTTTTAGAGACGGAGCTCGATCACATTGTCATGGGGCTGTGGTCCGTCTAGCCCACGCTTACGCTTTTATTAAGCACATGACGAGCCCAGTTGATTTTTTTTCTTTCTGAAGTTGGCTAGCCCAGTTCTTTTTTTTTGGAGAATACCAAAACCGAGGCCTACTTGCTTTTCTCAGCCCTGCTGGGCTGCAAATCTTTCAAGACGAGGAGGGATAAGAAATGGGCTTCCCAAGAAAACGGGCTATAAGTTGTAAGAAATGGGCTGTAAATTTTTAAACCAAAGCCAACCGGCAATTGCATTAAAATATCATTTTTTTAGGTTTTATCTACTCTCTACTCTTATAAAAGCCAAAGCCAACGGGCAATTACATTAAAATATCATCTTTTCACCCACAAGATAAACTACTCATACAAATGCATCTTCATGTTCCTGCAACGAACGGGCATCTTGCTAGTTAAGATTCTAAATTTCATTCATTTTTTTGCGGAGAATTGTTTTTTGAATTTTATTTTAATATAATTTTTTGAAAACTATTTTTAACGTGACTCGAAATTTCGTGATTAAAAGAGTTCGGACCCCACCAAATATGTAAAATTTCGCTGAATTTTTAGCGATTGCCTGAATATATGGTCTGTAATGCTAATAAAAAGAATATGAGCTTCAAATATCTTTAAGAATTAGCAAATGGGCTGTAAATTATTGAAAATAATGGCTAATGGGTTGTATGCTGTTTTCCACAGATTTGGAGGCTGAATTCTGGGCCTACTAGGTTGACAATGACGCTGTCCTAAATTTTTTTTGACGCGTACGCAAGGCTTTGTCAACTTAGTCAACACACAACAATGACTGTTGGATGTCCATCCAACGGCCGCCGTGCTTCTTCAATCTCTGATCTTCCTGCTCCAGCCGCCCAAACCAGCACCGACGGGACTGCCTGCTCCCTCCTCCCGTGGCTGGTTGTGCTTCCGCCAGGCCATCCCTCTAACCACCCACACATCTTGTTATTTTCCGGCAACGTCAGCCTCACCCCGCAGCCGACCAGTCAGCGCTCGTTCTCCCTCTCAGGCATCCGCTGCGGTGGCTTCGCCTGCCCGGTGGTTCTCTTCCTAGGCCCCGCCTCGTCCAAAGGTTTGTGCTCTCGGCGCGGCGAGGTCAACATGGTCAACAAACAACAGCCATCGGAAGAGGCTGACAGTAGGGGCCCACACAGGAAAATGCCTCCTTATTACGCTCAAAATAATGATTCCTCCACCTGATAGCTTGGACCCACCGGAAGGGTCTCTGTATTTCGCAAAAAAACGTTCCCCCCGCTGTCAGCTCGGACCCACCGGAAATGCCTCCTTATTACGCACAAAAAAATGAATACTCCCCCTGCTAGCTGGGACTCACCTTGGTGGGAGGCTGACTTGTGGGCCTACTAAGTTTACGGGGACGGAGGGCTTTGTCAACTTAGTCAATATGAACGACTCTAGCTCCATTGACCGTACGATGTCCATCCAACGGCCGTAGTGCTTCTTGAACCTCTGGTCTTCGTGCTCCAGCCGCCCAAAGCAGCGCCGGTCATGTCGCGTGCTCCTGCCTCCCGTGGTCGGCTGTGATGCCGCGGAGGCCTCACCGCCCCCTACTACTCCCACCGCTGGCCAGGCCATCCCTCTACTCACCCACACCCCCTGTTATTCTGCGGCGATGGCAGCCTCACCTCAGATTCTCTTCGCAGGCATCCACGCGTCTTCCCTGCTCCGTCGCCCCTTCCTAGGCCTCGCCGCCGTCCACCGCCGTGGTGCTCTCGGTGCGGCGTGGTCAATGTGGTCAACGACCGACTTCCATCGGAAGAGTATTGTGCATGGAGAGGCGACAGCTGGGTCCACGGCGCCGCAAGGAAGTGCCTCCTTATTACGCCGCAAAATAATTATTCCTCTACTCGACAATGGGACCCACCGGACGGGCCACCGATTTCACAAAAACATTTCGACTGCTGGGACCCACCAGCTACATCTTCACACGCAAGGAAGTGCGTCCGGGCAAAAAAAAAACGATTCAACCCCCTGATTGCTGGGACCCACCAGCTACATCTTTGCACGCAAGAAAGTGCGTCCGGGCAAAAAAGAACAAAACGATTCGCCCCCCTGACTGCTGGGACCCACCAGCTACATCTTCGCAGTAAGGAAGTGCCCGATACCGGGATCCACCTGGTCAAGCGCACGTAGCGTTGTCATTCTGGTCGCGAACGTATGCACATACTGGTCGTAGTAGAGGCGCGCGCACGCATATGTACGCACAGCGCGAGGGTGCAAGAAAGAAAATATGGCCACGTACGTACATACGGGCAGGGTCTCGAACGCCTACTCGCGCATACGTACATGGTTGGGTCGGAACGGAGAAACATAGTCGTCGTCGTGTTCACGGGGAGGCAACAAAATGCGACGTGTTCATCGGGAGGCAACGGGACGCGTGGGAGCCAACCGGCTGGGTCGGAACGGAATGCGTGGTCGTGTTCATCGGGAGGGCTTGGGCGGAACAGGCGATGGAAACGAGGCTTGACGTACCGCACAACGGAGGAAACGGCCTTGTGTTCGACCGGCCACGTTCGAAACGGGATCCTGTTCATTGGGAGGGGTCTGGCGTACCGCAAAACGGAGGAAACGGACGTCCTACGGTCGAAACGGGGTCCTGTTGATTGGGAGGGCTGGCGCATCGCAAAACGGAGAAAACAGACCTCCTACGGTCGTAAACGGGGTCCCGTTGATCGGGAGGGTGTGGCGATCGCAAAACGGATTTAAACGGACTTGTGTTGGAGCGCCACGGTCAAACGGGGGAGGTGTGGCGCATCGCAAAACGGACTCCACGGATACCGTTCATCTCCACCGCCGACCTCCTCCGGCCTCCACGGGCTACCGTCGACCTCTTCCACCTCCACGGGCTCCTCGCTCATCCAGCCTCCATCATGCGCCACTCCACCGCCATCGCTCAACCACCCTCCACGGGCACCCTCCACCGCTCATCGCTCATCCAGCCCTCCACACCACGGGTCTGCCCAACCACCCTCCACGCCCACCCTCCACCGCTCATCGCTCATCCAGCCCTCCACATCACGGGTTCCTGTTCATCCAGAGGCAACGCCACCGCCACGCGGCTGTTCATCCAAACCCCCGCAACGCCATCGCTCATCCTGCAGGCAGCATCGATCGGCTTCGATTAGCAGCAGAGCGGCGAATCGCCCATCGGGTTCGATTAACAGCCATCGATCGATCGCCGGGTTCAAGAACGCGAGCTCGCAGGCAATCGCCGGGTTCGATTAGAGCCCAACGCCTTGCTCGGCTTGATTAGAGCTAACGCCGCACACACGCGCAGACGACGAGAGAAACACGCATCGCTTCGCCCCGACCTCCCACCGTGAATCGCAACTCCTCGTAATTTTCCTCCCCCTCGCTTCTACCACGGTTTTTCCGTCATGGACGGCCCAAAGAATGTCATGCAGCTGCGTCTCCGCCCGCCCAGACGAAAAGCCCATTTTCCGTCATGATTTTTTGTCATAAAAGTAGGAGCCCACCACATCTATGATGATACCGGTTTTTTCACAATTATCGCCATAGAAGTGTCATATGTATGACAAAAAATCGCTCGCCCAAAATGTCACGGATGTGTCTTTTTTTCTAGTGGAGGTACCAAAGTAATCCAGAGTGGATCATCGACAGCGGTCAAGAACATCCCGAAATACCGAAAAGGACTAAGGATATGTTTTCGCTTATGGAGGTGACAAAGAGCTCGTCGTAAATGGTTATGTCGATGCAAGCTTTGACACTGATCCGGATGACTCTAAGTCACAAACCGGATACGTATTTATATTGAATGGAGGAGCTGTAAGTTGGTGCAGTTCCAAGCAGAGCGTCGTGGCGGGATCTACGTGTGAAGCGGAGTACATAGCTGTTCCGGAAGCAGCAAAAGAAGGAGTTTGTATGAAGGAGTTCATATCCGATCTAGGTGTCATACCTAGTGCATCGGGTCCAATGAAAATATTTTGTGACAATACTGGTGCAATTGCCTTGGCAAAGGAATCCAAATTTCACAAGAGAACCAAGCACATCAAGAGAAGCTTCAATTCCAACTGCGATCAAGTCAAGGAGGGAGACATAAAGATTTGCAAGATACATACGGATCTGAATGTTGCAGACCCGTTGACTAAGTCTCTCTCACGAGCAAAACATGATCAGCACTGATGTCTACTACGCAACATTCTTCTTGTAGACGTTGTTGGGCCTCCAAGTGCAGAGGTTTGTAGGAGAGTAGCAAATTTCCCTCAAGTGGATGACCTAAGGTTTATCAATCCGTGGGAGGCGTAGGTTGAAGATGGTCTCTCTCAAACAACCCTGCAACCAAATAACAAAGAGTCTCTTGTGTCCCCAACACACCCAGTACAATGGTAAATTGTATAGGTGCACTAGTTCGGCGAAGAGATGGTGATACAAGTGCAATATGGATGGTAGATATAGGTTTTGTAATCTGAAAATATAAAAACAGCAAGGTAACAAGTGGTAAAAGTGAGCGTAAACGGTATTGCAATGCTAGGAAACAAGGCCTAGGGTTCATACTTTCACTAGTGCAAGTTCTCTCAACAATAATAACATAATTGGATCATATAACTATTTCTCAACATGCAACAAAGAGTCACTCCAAAGTCACTAATAGCGAAGAACAAACGAAGAGATTATGGTAGGGTACGAAACCACCTCAAAGTTATTCTTTCCGATCAATCCATTGGGCTATTCCTATAAGTGTCACAAACAGCCCTAGAGTTCGTAGTAAAATAGCACCTTAAGACACACATCAACCAAAACCCTAATGTCACCTAGATACTCCAATGTCACCTCAAGTATCCGTGGGTATGATTATACGATATGCATCACACAATCTCAGATTCATTTATTCAACCAACACATAGAACCTCAAAGAGTGCCCCAAAGTTTCTACCGGAGAGCCAAGATGAAAACATGTGCCAACCCCTATGCATAGGTTCATGGGCGGAACCCGCAAGTTGATCACCAAAACATACATCAAGTGAATCAATATAATAACCCATTGTCACCACAGTTATCCCACGCAAGACATACATCAAGTGTTCTCAAATCATTAAAGACTCAATCCGATAAGATAACTTCAAAGGGAAAATTCAATCCATTACAAGAGAGTAGAGGGGGAGAAACATCATAAGATCCAACTATAATAGCAAATCTCGCGATACATCAAGATCGTGCCAAATCAAGAACATGAGAGAGAGAGAGAGAGAGAGAGAGATAGAGAGAGAGATCAAACACATAGCTACTGGTACATACCCTCAGCCCCGAGGGTGAACTACTCCCTCCTCGTCATGGAGAGCGCCGGGATGATGAAGATGGCCACCGGTCAGGGATCCCCCCTCCGGCAGGGTGCCGGAACAGGGTACCGATTGGTTTTTCGTGGCTACAGAGGCTTGTGGCGGCGGAACTCCCGATTTATTCTGTTCCCCGATGGTTTTAGGGTATATGGATATATATAGGCGAAATAAATACATCAGGGGAGCCACGAGGGGCCCACGAGGGTGGAGGGCGCGCCCAGGGGGGTGGGCGCGCCCCCCTGCCTCATGCCTTCCTCGTTGCTTCCCTTACGTATACTCCAAGTCTTCTGGATTGCTCACGTTCCAAAAATAACTTTCCCGAAGGTTTCATTCTTTTTGGACTCCATTTGATATTCCTTTTCTGCGAAACACTGAAACAAGAGAAAAACAGGAACTGGCACTGGGCTCTGTGTTAATAGGTTAGTCCCAAAAATAATACAAAAGTGTTTAATAAAGCCCATAAACATCCCAAACAGATAATATAATAGCATGGAACAATAAAAAATTATAGATACGTTGGAGACGTATCAGCATCCCCAAGCTTAATTCCTGCTCGTCCTCGAGTAGGTAAATGATAAAAACCGAATTTTTGATGTGGAATGCTACCTAACATATTTATCAATGATATCTTCTTTATTATGGCAAGAATATTCAGATCCATGAGATTCAAAACAAAAGTTTAATATTGACATGAAAACAATAATACTTCAAGCATACTAACAAAGCAATTATGTCTTCTCAAAATAACATGGCCAAAGAAAGTTATCCCTACAAAATCATATAGTCTGGCTATGCTCTATCTTCATCACACAAAATATTTAAATCATGCACAACCCCGATGACAAGCCAAGCAATTGTTCCATACTTTTGATGTTCTCAAACCTTTTCAACTTTCACGCAATACATGAGCGTGAGCCATGGACATAGCACTATAGGTGTAATAGAATGGTGGTTGTGGAGAAGACAAAAAGGAGAAGATAGTCTCACATCAACTAGGCGTATCAACGGGCTATGGAGATGTCCATCAATAGATATCAATGTGAGCGAGTAGGGATTGCCATGCAACGGATGCACTAGAGCTATAAGTGTATGAAAGCTCAACAAAAGAAACTAAGTGGTTGTGCATCCAACTCGCTTGCTCACGAAGACCTAGGGCAATTTGAGGAAGCCCATCATTGGAATATACAAGCCAAGTTCTATAATGAAAGATTCACACTAGTATATGAAAGTGACAACATAAGAGACTCTCTATCATGAGGATCATGGTGCTACTTTGAAGCACAAGTGTGGTAAAAGGATAGTAGCACTACCCCTTCTCTCTTTTTCTCTCATTTTTTTAATTTTTTTAATTTGGGCCTTTTTTCTTATTTTTTTATGGCCTCTTTTTTTCTCCTCTTTTTTTTCGTCCGGAGTCTCATCCCGACTTGTGTGGGAATCATAGTCTCCAACATCCTTTCCTCACTGGGACAATGCTCTAATAATGATGATCATCACACTTCTATTTACTTACAACTCATGAATTACAACTCGATACTTAGAACAAGATATGACTCTATATGAATGCCTCCGGCGGTGTACCGGGATGTGCAATGACTCATGAGTGACATGTATGAAAATAATGAACGGTGGCTTTGCCACAAATACAATGTCAACTACATGACCATGCAAAGCAATATGACAATGATGGAGCGTGTCATAATAAACAGAACGATGGAAAGTTGCATGGCAATATATCTCGGAATGGCTATGGAAATGCCATAATAGGTAGGTATGGTGGCTGTTTTGAGGAAGGTATATGATGGGTGTATGATACCGGCGAAAGGTGCGCGGCATTAGAGAGGCTAGCAATGGTGGAAGGGTGAGAGTGCATATAATCCATGGACTCAACATTAGTCATAAAGAACTCACATACTTATTGCAAAAATCTATTAGTTATCGAAACAAAGTACTACACGCATGCTCCTAGGGGGATAGATTGGTAGGAAAAGACCATCGCTCGTCCCCGACCGCCACTCATAAGGAGGACAATAAATAAATAAATCATGCTCCGACTTCATCACATAACGATTCACCATACGTGCATGCTACGGGAATCACAAACTTTAGCACAAGTATTTCTCAAATTCACAACTACTCAACTAGCATGACTCTAATATCACCATCTTCATATCTCAAAACAATCATAAGGAATCAAACTTCTCATAGTATTCAATGCACTTTATATGAAAGTTTTTATTATATCCCTCTTGTATGCCCATCATATTAGGAATAAATTCATAACCAAAGCAAATTACCATGCTGTTCTAAAGACTCTCAAAATAATATAAGTGAAGCATGAGAGTTCATATATTTCTTCAAAATAAATCCACCGCCGTGCTCTAAAAGATATAAGTGAAACACTAGAGCAAACAACAAACTACTCCGAAAGATATAAGTGAAGATCAATGAGTAGTCAAATAATTATGCAACTATGTGAAGACTCTCTAACATTTAAGAATTTCAAATCTTGGTATTTTACTCAAACAGAAAGCAAAACAAAATAAAATGAATTGACTCTCCAAGCAAAACACATATCATGTGGTGAATAAAAATATAGCTCCAAGTAAAGGTACCGATGAACGAAGGCGAAAGAGGGGATGCCTTCCAGGGCATCCCCAAGCTTAGGCTCTTGGTTATCCTTGAATATTACCTTGGGTGTCAGGACCCCGATCCCAAGTCACATCGACCTAGCTGGTAACACCTCATATCACTTTGCGGCCTCACGCACGGTATTCCCACGGGTGTCGCCTTACCATGGCCCGGACCGCTTATGCCTTTTGGCTCACGATATGATAGTGTCGCTAGCATCCACATGACAAAGAACCCGGCCGACATGGCTAGTCGTGAACCCAAAGCGGCACTAACCTATGGGGACAGGCATACATGAAACACCTCGAGCATGTCGGTCATCAACGATGAACTTGGGCTGTAGCACTGGGCTAACAGGACTCCGTATCCCGGCTGCAGCAGCTAGGCAGGACTCCAAGTATCACCGTGACATTTTCAAGGGACAGACATAGGAACGAAATGAATCACATGCCGCCAGTCAAGTGTCCAAGCAGAGTGCTGGGCTAGCAGGACTCGTGAACCGGCTGTAGCGGACTACTATCGCCGTAAGCACGAGACTACATTTCCCCATATGAGAGGCTGCCAAGGATAAACAACTAGATTGTCGGATCCCACTCATACCAAGCATTTCAATCATACACGATTATGCCCGATATGAGTAAATACAACAAGGCATCACAACAAAACTCTACAACTCAAGTACTTTATTTAAGAGGCCCGAGGAGCCATACATAACATAGTCATACAGGTAGGGGTCACATGACCCAACACTCAAGTCATACAATCATACAAGCACATGCGAAGCAAAGTAGTCTCGAGTACGCACTCTAGAAAGAAAGAAAGCTTGTTGGAGCCTTTCTATCTACATGGCCCTTCACAAGTCTTAGATCGCCACCGGTGGCTAGCTTACTCGTCAAGTCAACATCTACATAGAATCCGTCGGAGGGGTAGTATAGTCCTCTAAAAATATTGATTACAAACATGAGTACAAAGTACTCAGCAAGTCTTACCACGAGTCCTATCATACATGCACATTCTCAAGGAAGGAAGTGGAGTTAAATGCAGCAAGCCAGCTTTGACTCTTGGCTAAGCTATCCAACGTGACACACTTTGTAAAGCATTTTGTCGCATACCAGTCCACTATCCACCATCACAATACTCCACCGTGGATCTCTCTCGTCATCCCCGGAGGGCCATCCACGATACTCACACTTATCTTGAGGCTTTTAGTAGTATCCATTTACTTGTCTATGAACTGATATAGGTAACCCGAAGTCCTTCTCCGTGGACACGGCTATTCAATAGATCATATTTAACCCCTGCAGGGTATACTTCTTCACACACGCTCACCACTTATAAATCGTTTACACGACATGTACTCGCAACCTTCAAGCGGAAGCCCAACGTGGGTGTCGGCCACAGCCTACCTAAACACTCAAGTCCCTAGTCCAGGTTATCGCCTATTCGGTTCCATCCGCAGGAGTCCGCCGAGGTTTCCCATACAGCCCCGAACGATGTGTGCAGGGTTCCCGAGATACCAAACGGGCACTCGGTACACGGGCCACGGTGCCTACCGCAACACAACCCACCCCTAAGGTCAGCGCTATATGCCCCAAAGATGCTACAAACACCGTAAACTACTTGCAACTCCCGGACTATGAACAGGGTGGTTAAGAAGCGAGAGGGTCCATTGGTTTCGGGCCCAATGCGTGGTAGTAGCTAGTTCATGGATCACAAACACAGATCTCAGTTCTTAGGTTCGGCCTCAATGAAACAACCCACCATGTACTCCTACATGGCCTCTCATCGATACCTTTACCAAATCGTGTTCAACACTTACACTCTCGAACCATCACAACCTTTCACTCCAGTTCATCATCCCGATGAGCCAGACCTGACACAACTCTAAGCATAGCATGGTAGGAATCACAAACATGGCTCAATCAACTCCTACACATACTAGTGGGTTTCATCTAGTTATCGTGGCAATGACAGTCATGCAAAGGAAGTGGGTTCAACTACCGCAGCACACAACAGTTGAATCGCGTTGTCTTAATGCAGTAAAATGAGAGCGAAGCGAGAACATGGGTTTGTATCGAATGATCAATGAATTGCTTGCCCGATGGAACTGGGTAGAGAACTGCCTTCGTGGGTAATCGAGGTTATCTTCGGGCAGAACCTATCATGGAAACACACCAAAATAAACATACAACCAATATGCAACAATATGATGCATGCTATGACATGGCAAGATGAATGTGTGTTGGCCTAATGCAAGTTGAAGGGATAGGATGATCTCATTTGAACCAAAGGTTCAAATGATAGATCATGTGAGTTAGTCCTAATGGTGCAAAATCTTAATCTGGTTATTCAGCATAGTTAACTTGTTTTAACATGCATGAAACCTGTACCAATGGATAGAGTGTATTTTTCTGATAAATTTTCATATATAAATCTTTGCATTTGGAGTTATAGAATAAAAGTTATAAGCATTTGAAATTTGAATTATATTCTGAAATTTATTATATAAAAATAATTCCAGAATTAGAATTAATGCGCCAAGATGAGGTCAGCATGACGTCAAGGGGTCAACGGGTCGCCCAGGTCAAACTGACCAGTGGGACCCGATGTCAAGTTAGTTTAACTAATTAGTTTTAATTAAAGCTAATCCTAATTAGTTTAACCGAGGGGTCCACTGTCATTGACCCGGAGGGTCAACAGGCCCACGGGCGAGGTCAACTCACGGCGTCTAGCCGCCGGGCGAGGCTGTGACGCGGGCGGAGCAAGTGCTTTTGCACTTTCCGGCTCCAAATGGAACGCGGGAGCATCTACGGTAGCTGGAGGTGAGCCGCGGTTAGTGGTGGAGTTAGTTTAGGTCGGGATGGCGGAGTGGGCGCCATGCGACGAGTCGGGCGGCGACCGGGCTCGCCATCGACGGGTTAGGGGTTAGCGGCCTCGGCGAGGCGCGGGAGTGCACGGTTAGACTCGTTGGAGAGTGGTGAGTGCGATGGACGTAGTGGCGTGGCCAATAGGTGACCGGAGGCTCTGTCTGCGACGAGCTCCGCGGCGGTGGGTTCAGGTGATCATCGAGCGCTCGCTGTGGTGCAAGAAGAAGAGAACGGAGAGGACAGGGGAGTAGCTAGGCTCACGGTGAACCTGTGGAGAACTTCGTCGGGGTCGGGGGCGGACTGATGCGGCGGCGGCGACGATGGGGATCTCCGGCGGCCTTGAGCTCGGGCGAGGTCGGGGTAGTGGCCTCGGGGTGTTTTGGAGCGAGGGGAACTAGCTAGCTAGGGGTAACGGGGTGCGGCGGAGCTGCTAGACATGGCGGGGTGGTGCGTGGACGGCGGGGAGCACGGCGTCGACGGTGGCGTGTCGGCGATGGCGTCGGCCAGGTCGGGGGCGAGCGAGAGAGAGAGGCAGGGGGGAAGTGAGGTGTCCGGAGGGGTCGGGCGACGACGCGTGGTCGCCCCTGGGCGGCGGCGGGCGAGGGCGGCAGTGGCGGGCGGCCAGCTGCGTGGCGCTCTGCGCCGCCGGGCCGGGCACCAGTTGCCTGTCTGGCCGAGCCAAGCAGCTCATTGGCGCGTGCTGTTGGGCTGGGCAGCAGGTGGGCGTCAAGGGCAGTGTGTAGGTTTTTCCTATTTTTAGTCTTTTTCTATTTCTGCAACTCTGTTTAGGGTTTTTAAAAATACCAAAACCATTTCAAAATTTACCAAAATGCTCCTGGTCACTTGTTGGAATATTCCCAACATGAAACATTTTAGTTTGACAATTTTTGAACATTTAAAATAATTTTCATAATTTAAAATGCTCATTTCAGAAATTTGTGAATTAAATCTAGAACCCTTAGGTGACCTAGAAAATGTTCCACCTTCTTTGACATGGATCCTGAACCCAAACAAAGAGGATGAGCATTTTGAAGGGCATTTTGATTCATTGAAATAAATTTTAGTAAACCCTAGTTCTTTTAAGGGGGTGTTCTGGGTTTTCGCCTTCCCCATTTCAAATTCAGATGAAATTTAAACATGATGCACACCCTAATGCATGGTCTATCCGGGATGTGACAACTCACCCCACTCAAAGGAATCTCGCCCGAGATTTAGAATCTATTCTTGAAAAAGGTGGGTACTCAAGTCAAGACGATCCTCCCTTTCCCAAGTTGCTTCTTGCTCGGAATGGTTTGACCATTGAACCTTTAGAAACTTGATATTCGACGCCGAGTGGTACGCTCGGTTTGATCGAGGATACGAACGGGTACTCTCGATAGGTAAGGTTATCTTGGAGATCAAGCGTTTCGTGGTCCACTCCACGGATAGGATCCGAGAAGCAACGCCTGAGTTGGGAAACGTGGAAGACATCATGGACCCTGGAAAGATGCGGAGGTAGTTCCAATTGGTAGGCAACTTCCCTCGCTTGGCAAGAATGCGAAGGGTCCAATGTAACGAGGAGCCAACTTGCCCTTGATACCGAATCGATGGGTTCCTTTAAAGGAGTAACCGAAGGTAAGCCTTCTCGCCAATTTCATAAGCCATAGGCTTATGCTTGCGGTCATATTGGCTCTTTTGACGAGATTGGGCTGTTTTCAATTTTCACGAACAACGCGAACCTGTTCCTCTCGCTTCCGAATCATATCCGGGCCAAAGAGTTGTCGCCCCGGTTTCGACCAGTTAAGAGGCGTCACATTTCCGCCCATAAAGAACTTCGAAAGGGCTTTGCCCAAACTGGCTTGATAACTATTGTTATAAGTTTAACTCGCGAATGGAAGTCATTTCTCCCAATTCATGCCGAAGAGATGACAAGCTCAAGCATATCCTCTAAGATTTGATTGACTCGTTCTACTTGACCACTTGATTGGGGATGGAAAGCGGTGCTAAAAGAGAGACGAGTTCCCATAGCGTTTTGGAAACTTTCCCAAAATCGCGAGGTGAAGAGACTTCCACGGTCGGAGTTAATCTCTAATGGAATACCGTGAAGAGACACTATTCGAGAGATGTACAAATCAGCTAGCTGGCTAGCGGTTATACTCTCGCGAACGGGTAGAAAGTGGGCTACTTTGGAAAGACGGTCAACGACAACGAAGATAGCGTTATTCCCTCTCTTGGTCCTGGGAAACCCGGTAATGAAGTCCATACCGATTTTATCCCATTTCCATTCAGGAATTTCCAAGGGTTGAAGGGTACCAGCAGGCCGTTGATGCTCTGCTTTAACTCGACGACAAACGCCGCAGTTAGCAATGTATTGAGCGATTTTCTCTTCATCCTAGTCCACCAAAACCTCCGCGAGATCTTGATACATTTTAGTACTACCAGGATGAATGGTGAGAGGAGAGTCATGAGCTTCCTTAAGGATCAATCGCCTCAAAGTTGCGCACCTTGGGGACCACTAGACGGTCTCCAAAGAACACGACACCTTGTTCATCAATGGAGAAACAATCTGCACTCCTTTCTTGATGTTTCTCCCGATACGGAGATTCCCGGATCTACCTTCCGTGCTTTGATGATCTGATCCGTAAGGGTAGGTTTCGCCACCAGTGGTGGAAAGGAATCCTCGAGGAACAATGTGAAGATTAAGCTTACGTAAATTCCTCGTGGAGAATTGGTTGACTTTGTTGTAACATCAGATTGTTACAATAAGATTTGCGACTTAGTGCGCCAGCCATGACATTGGCTTTGCTCGGGTGTAGGATATTCCTAAGTCGAAATCTGTATCAACTCGACCCAACGCCTTTGCCCGAGATTCAAACCGTTGGGTGAAGATATATTTCAGACTTTGGTGATCAGTGTAGATTTCGCAACGATTACCCGTAAGGTAATGTCGCCAGGTTTTGAGTGCATGAACCACGCCGCAAGCTCTAGATCGTGTGGGATAGTTATCCTCATGTGGACGAATCGTCGAGATGCGAGGCAATCACATGACGATCTTGCATGAGTATGCAACCTAGTCCTTGTCGCGAGGCGCCGTAATAGATAATAAAGTCCTTAGAGAAATCTGGTGGAACAAGTACGGAGCAGATGTCAGCGCCTTTTCAGTTCTGAAAGCTGATCTCGACCGTGGCGCCCATTCAACTTCTTATCTTTCTTGAGGAGTTCGTTAGAGGTTTAGCAACTTTAGAGAAATTCTCGACGTTAAGCGGCGGCAATAGCTCGCTAAACCGAGGAAACTCCGAACTTGCTTGACCGATTCAGGTGGAGTCCAATCAAGGACGGCTTGAACTCGCTTCGGGATTGACCGCAATACCCTTACCAGAGATTACATGTCCTAGATAGGTCACTTCGCAACCAGAATTCACACTTAGAGAATTTGGCATAAAGGCGGTGCTCTCAAGTTTCATCAATACTAGCCTTAGATGTTCGGCATGTTCTTCCTCATTCTTGGAGTAGATGAGTATATCATCGAGGTATACCACTTATTTAATTTATCCAAATACTCCATGAAGATTGAGTTCATTAACCGAGAGAAGGTGGCTGGAGCATTGGTTAATCCGAAGGACATGACGGTGTACTCAGATTGGCCATAACGAGTGACAAAGGCCGCTTTAGGAATGTCCCCGTTTGATTTTGATTTGATGGTAGCCCAACCTCAAATCCATCTTGAAAAGATCGAGGATCCAGCGAGCTGATCATACAGTGTCGTTGATCCCGGGAGCGGATACTTGTTCTTGATAGTGACCAAATTGACAGGTCGGTAATCCACAACCATCCGATCCGCACCATCCTTCTTCTTGACGAAGAGGACGGGCAAGCCCATGGGGATGAACTAGGACGGATGAAACCCTTTGCAAGGACTCATCGAGTTGTTTCTTAAGTTCAGCTAGTTCTAGGGTGCCATCTTATAAGGTCTTCTAGAGATTGGGACGGTTCCGGAATAAGATCTATCACTAACTCGACATCCCTGCTGTGGAACACCGGCAGTTCTTCCGAAAGACATCCGGGAAATCACGGACACCGGAATATCTTGAGATCCGGAAGAGGGTTGGCATTTATGAGTAAAGCTGGCGCTTAGACACTCGGGTTAAAACATCCACTGTTTTGCCCGAAGGATGAGTAAGTTGAACAGTTCTAGTAGAGCAATCAATCTTAGCATAATGGGCTGACATCCAGTCCATACCCAAGATGATGTTTATGTCCGAGGACTTGAGAGCTATTAGAGATGCAAGAAAGACTAATCTGTCGACAAGAATTTCATTCCCATGACTTATTCTAGAGGTTTGCCATCTAGATCCAGGGGTTTGAATTTCCATAGAGGTAGGCATGTCACAGAATGTGGTGTTGTGCAATCGAGCATAGCTCTCGGAAATAAATGAATGAGATGCTCCAGTATCAAAAAGAACAGTTGCCGGATGGCAATTAACAAGAAGCGTACCGAGGACGACGTTGGGATCCTCATAGGTTTCTTCAGCAGAGACATAGTTGACATGGCCACGAGAGGTGGCAACTGGCTTGGCATAGGGAACCTTTCCTGCTGGCTTGCCGCGGCCAACAGACTTTCCAGCTTGATTGGGGTTGTTCTGGGGACACTCTCGAATATAGTGGCCCGTCTCTCCACATTTGAAGCAAGTGATCACATTTGGCCGTGGGGCCACATTAGCAGTCGGACCTCCATATGGCTTGGGTGGAAAATACGGCTGGTTGGGGCGAGGCGCCTCGAAGGATGGCCTCGGGGTGTACCTGGGTGGTAGAGCCGTATTAGGGACCCAAACCCGGCGCTTCTGGGAACCAGAGCCGGATGACGATCCAGAATCACGGATGTGCTTGCGTGAAGCCTCGAAGTCAGTCTGCCCAGTCTCGGCGCTGATAGCCTTATTGACTAGCTTCGAGAAAGAGGTGCATTCATGCAGACGGAGATCTCGGCGTAGCTCAGTGGCTAAGTCCTTACGGAACCTCGCCGCTTCTTAGCATCGGTAGAAACTTCTTCGAGCATATCGTGCTAACCTCCCAAATTCACGGTCAGAGGCATCCACGCTCACCGCCTTGGGTGAAATTGCAAAATTCTCACGCTTGCGGTCCATAAGACCTTTCGAATATGGTGCTCATGAAGGCGGTAATGAATTCATCCCAAGTGGTAACTTGTCCAGCCGGACGATAGCCTCATAGTTTTCCCACCGAGACCGGCAGGGCCTTCCAGATGATAGGCGGCAAAGGTAACTTTGTCGCCTCGGACACATTGGCGGAACGCAGCTTGTGATGGATATCATGGAGCTAATCATCGGCGCCGAGTGGCTCGACGGAGCATTTGAATTTTGGAGGATATAGCTTGACGAAGTCATTGAGTGAAACTCCATCGTTTCTTGGCTGGCGTGCTGTGTTTTGTTCAATCCGCCCAATAAGCGGTTGGTTTCGCTTATTATGCTCGCTTCAAAGATCACCTCAGCCAAAGATGGCGGTTGCGGCAGATTCACATTTCTGGCTGCATCTGGCCTCTCCCGCCCGGAACAGCAGGAGAATTTCGAGTGTTGACCATCCCGGGAGACAAAACAAAGGTTTAAACCAGGATGGCAGAATTTAACAAGGAAGTGCGGAAGGTAATGGACAGCATGGAATGCAAAGATGTTCATCCGTATGACATGGTAATATAAACTGCCATATATATATATACCAACGGTCATACACACCATTCATAGTTTAGTACAAGCCCGACGGGTACAACTATAAGGAAAGGCGTTACATCTCATCGGAAGCATTCCAACTCCTATACATTATTTTTCTACACTTCCGAACGATACACACTAAGTCGTATTCCACGAGTCACGCAGACGGTGGAAACACAACTATTACCATACTAGGAATACTACTACTATCTCGTGCAGCTCCATAGTAGTCCTCATAGAAGTCACCACCTGCACTGAAGTGGAACATGATCGTCCGGAAATGCATAACCTGTGGGGCCTGTGGACCATAAGGACTCGGATGTGGCCGTGGACCAACAAACGGTGGCAGAAGGGGCCCACGAGGGGGAGTGATGCCTCCAACCTCACGCCACTCCATGAAGTCCGGCAAACTCGCCCGCACAGGGTACAAATCTCTCATGTCCATACATCCGGCTTGCACGGCAGGTGCAAACCTAGTCAGAGTAGCCCAGTGGTCCGAACGGGCATTATACAGCTCCATACGCAAGGCCCGGTTCTCACGGTCCTTGTCCTCCAACAACTCAGTGGTAGTACGGAGGAGTGAGTCCTCATGGGTTGCATCACTGTACAACCCCTGAAGGTAGCCATGCGCCCCAGGAAGAGATGCTGGCATATAGCGGAAATCAGTGTTGCTCAACAAAGCAGTCCTGGCTCGAATGATAGTCATCATGGAATAGGCTGCATCTTGTACAGACATTCCAATAGTGATTCCGAGCCCATAAGAACAGTGAAGTGGCTCAAGAGTCCGGATAGGATGGATAAACCGACCGCATAGATATTGGCTTTGATTGAAATCCTCGAACTGCTCCTCGACGGTATATTCAGGATACCATCGATAACCAGCCTCAATCATCACCCTAACCAACATGGCGTGTGACCGCACACATCAATGCAGCGGTCAGCGAACCACTTGGTTCGGGAACGGTGGCCATCTGAAAGCACAGCCATAATGCAAAGGCATTAGAATTTCTAGGGAAAATCGGGCAGCATAACATCTGTAAATGCTCAAATCAAATTTGAGACATTCAAAATCAGGTTTGCAAAACCACTCAACAACATCATATCAAGGTTCTGGTTCAAATGGTAGCATACTAAAATTTAGTAACACTGAACTGAGGATGTAACCAACAATCCTAGAAGGTACTACGGATTAGTAACACGTGAGCCTGATAGAGAGAAGAGAGCCTAGTCCTATCCCCACGTTGAATGAGAAGAGGATGACTCTGATCGAGGGCATAAGGTAAAGGAGTAAAAGAGCCTTACGCTCCCTCCCACAATCAATTCCCTACATATAACTAAAGCATTTCTAGACTCAACTTCACCAGTTTGGCTTAGCGAACCTACAGCAGCCCTCGCTCGATGCCGACGCTGTCAGACCCCGATCCCAAGTCACATCGACCTAGCTGGTAACACCTCATATCACTTTGCGCCTCACGCACGGTATTCCCACGGTGTCGCCTTACCATGGCCCGGGACCGCTTATGCCTTTTGGCTCACGATATGATAGTGTCGCTAGCATCCACATGACAAAGAACCCGGCCGACATGGCTAGTCGTGAACCCAAAGCGGCACTAACCTATGGGGACAGCATACATGAAACACCTCGAGCATGTCGGTCATCAACGTATGAACTTGGGCTGTAGCACTGGGCTAACAGGACTCCGTATCCCGGCTGCAGCAGGCTAGGCAGACTCCAAGCATCACCGCGTGACATTTTCAAGGGATGTATATAGGAACGAAATGAATCACATGCCGCCAGTCAAGTGTCCAAGCAGAGTGCTGGGCTAGCAGGACTCCGTGAACCGGGCTGCAGCGGACTACTATCGCCGAAGCACGAGACTACATTTCCCATATGAGAGGCTGCCAAGGATAAACAACTAGATTGTCGGATCCCACTCATACCAAGCATTTCAATCATACACGCATTATGCCCGATATGAGTAAATACAACAAGGCATCACAACAAAACTCTACAACTCAAGTACTTTATTTAAGAGGCCCGAGGAGCCATACATAACATAGTCATACAGGTAGGGGTCACATGACCCAACACTCAAGTCATACAATCATACAAGCACATGCGAAGCAAAGTAGTCTCGAGTACGAGACTCTAGAAAGAAAGAAAGCTTGTTGGAGCCTTTCTATCTACATGGCCCTTCACAAGTCTTAGATCGCCACCGGGTGGCTAGCTTACTCGTCAAGTCAACATCTACATAGAATCCGTCGGAGGGGTAGTATAGTCCTCCAAAAATATTGATTACAAACATGAGTACAAAGTACTCAGCAAGTCTTACCACGTAGTCCTATCATACATGCACATTCTCAAGGAAGGAAGTGGAGTTAAATGCAGCAAGCCAGCTTTGACTCTTGGCTAAGCTATCCAACGTGACACACTTTGTAAAGCATTTTGTCGCATACCAGTCCACTATCCACCATCACAATACTCCACCGTGGATCCTCTCTCGTCATCCCCGGAGGGCCATCCACGATACTCACACTTATCTTGAGGCTTTTAGTAGTATCCATTTACTTGTCTATGAACTGATATAGGTAACCCGAAGTCCTTCTCCGTGGACACGGCTATTCAATAGATCATATTTAACCCTGCAGGGTATACTTCTTCACACACGCTCACCACTTATCGCCGCATACACGACATGTACTGCAACCTTCAAGCGGAAGCCCAACGTGGGTGTCGGCCACAGCCTACCTAAACACTCAAGTCCCTAGTCCAGGTTATCGCCTATTCGGGTTCCATCCGCAGGAGTCCGCCGAGGTTTCCCATACAACCCCGAACGATGTGTGCAGGGTTCCCGAGATACCAAACGGGCACTCGGTACACGGGCCACGGTGCCTACCGCAACACAACCCACCCCTAAGGTCAGCTATATGCGGCCCCCAAAGATGCTACAAACACCGAAACTACTTGCAACTCCGGACTATGAACAGGGTGGTTAAGAAGCCGAGAGGGTCCATTGGTTTCGGGCCCAATGCGTGGTAGTAGCTAGTTCATGGATCACAAACACAGATCTCAGTTCTTAGGTTCGGCCTCAATGAAACAACCCACCATGTACTCCTACATGGCCTCTCATCGATACCTTTACCAAATCGTGTTCAACACTTACACTCTCGAACCATCACAACCTTTCACTCCAGTTCATCATCCCGATGAGCCAGACCTGACACAACTCTAAGCATAGCATGGTAGGAATCACAAACATGGCTCAATCAACTCCTACACATACTAGTGGGTTTCATCTAGTTCTTGTGGCAATGACAGTCATGCAAAGGAAGTGGGTTCAACTACCGCAGCACACAACAGTTGAATCGCGTTGTCTTAATGCAGTAAAATGAGAGCAGAAGCGAGAACATGGGTTTGTATCGGAATGATCAATGAATTGCTTGCCTGATGGAACTGGGGTAGAGAACTGCCCTTCAGGTGGGTAATCGAGGTTATCTTCGGGGGCAGAACCTATCATGGAAACACACCAAAATAAACATACAACCAATATGCAACAATATGATGCATGCTATGACATGGCAAGATGAATGTGTGTTGGCCTAATGCAAGTTGAAGGATAGGATGATCTCATTTGAACCAAAGGTTCAAATGATAGATCATGTGAGTTAGTCCTAATGGTGCAAAATCTTAATCTGGTTATTCAGCATAGTTAACTTGTTTTAACATGCATGAAACCTGTACCAATGGATAGAGTGTATTTTTCTGATAAATTTTCATATATAAATCTTTGCATTTGGAGTTATAGAATAAAAGTTATAAGCATTTGAAATTTGAATTATATTCTGAAATTTATTATATAAAAATAATTCCAGAATTAGAATTAATGCGTCAGCATGAGGTCAGCATGACGTCAAGGGGTCAACGGGGTCGTCCAGGTCAAACTGACCAGTGGGACCCGCATGTCAGGTTAGTTTAACTAATTAGTTTTAATTAAAGCTAATCCTAATTAGTTTAACCGGAGGGGGTCCACCTGTCATTGACCCAGAGGGTCAACAGGCCCACGGCGAGGTCAACTCACGGCGCTCAGCCGCCGGCGAGGCCAGACGACGGGCGGAGCAAGTGCTTTTGCACTTTCCGGCTCCAAATGGAACGCGGGAGCATCTACGGTAGCTGGAGGTGAGCCATGTTAGTGGTGGAGTTAGTTTAGGTCGGGATGGCGGAGTGGGCGCCCGGCGACAGTCGGGCGGCGACGGGGCTCGCCATCGACGGGTTAGGGGTTAGCGGCCTCGGCGAGGCGCGGGGAGTGCACGGTTAGACTCGTTGGAGAGTGGTGAGTGCGATGGACGTAGTGGCGTGGCCAATAGGTGACCGGAGGCTCGTCGGCGACGAGCTCCGCGGCGGTGAGTTCGGGTGATCATCGAGTGCTCGCTGTGGTGCAAGAAGAAGAGAACGGAGAGGACAGGGGAGTAGCTAGGCTCACGGTGAACCTGTGGAGAACTTCGTCGGGGTCGGGGGCGGACTGATGCGGCGGCGGCGACGATGGGGATCTCCGGCGGCCTTGAGCTCGGGCGAGGTCGGGGTAGTGGCCTCGGGGGGTTTTGGAGCGAGGGGAACTAGCTAGCTAGGGGTAACGGGGTGCGGCGGAGCTGCTAGACATGGCGGGGAGGTGCGTGGACGGCGGGGAGCACGGCGTCGACGGTGGCGTGTCGGCGATGGCGTCGGCCAGGTCGGGGGCGAGCGAGAGAGAGGGGGCAGGGGGAAAGTGAGGTGTCCGGAGGGGTCGGGCGACGACGCGTGGGTCGTCCCGGGGCGGCGAAGCGGCGAGGGCGAAGCAGGGCGGCGGCCAGCTGCGTGGCGCGCCCTCGCCGGCCGGCCGGCATTTGCTGCTGTCGAGCCAAGCTAAGCATTGGCGCTGCTGCTGGGCTGGGCTGGGCAGGTGGGCTTGTCATGCAGCTGTGTAGGTTTTTCCTATTTTAGTCTTTTTCTATTTCTGCAACTCTGTTTAGGGTTTTTAAAAATACCAAAACCATTTCAAAATTTACCAAAATGCTCCTGGTCACTTGTTGGAATATTCCCAACATGAAACATTTTAGTTTGACAATTTTTGAACATTTAAAATAATTTTCATAATTTAAAATGCCCATTTCAGAAATTTGTGAATTAAATCTAGAACCCTTAGGTGACCTAGAAAATGTTCCACCTTCTTTGACATGGATCCTGAACCCAAACAAAGAGGATGAGCATTTTGAAGGGCATTTCGGATTCATTGAAATAAATTTTAGTAAACCCTAGTTCTTTTAAGGGGGGGGGGGTGTTCTGGGGTTTCCTGCCTTCCCCATTTCAAATTCAGATGAAATTTAAACATGATGCACATCCTAATGCATGGTCTATCTGGCATGTGACATTGGGGTGCCTTGGGCATACCCAAGTTAGGCTCTTGCCACTCCTTATTCCATAGTCCATCGAATCTTTACCCAAAACTTGAGAACTTCACATCACAAAACTTAACAGAAGATCTCGTGAGCTCCGTTAGCAAAAGAAAACAAAACACCACTTCAAGTTACTGTAATGAACTCATTATTTAATTGTATTGGTGTTGAATCTACTGTATTCCAACTTCTCTATGGTTTATAAACTATTTTACTAGCCATAGATTCATTAAAATAAGCAAATAACACACGAAAAACAGAATCTGTCAAAAACAGAACAGTATGTAGTAATCTGTAACTAACGCAAACTTCTGGAACTCCAAAAATTCTACCAAAATATGACGACCTATATAATTTGATTATTGATCTTCTTCAATTGGAATCAGTATTTTATCTTGATCTGGTGATTTTAAACAACTGTTTTCGTGAACAGAAAGTTTCTGGAATTTTCAGCAAGATCGAATAACTATCATCCAAGAAGATCCTATAGGTTTAACTTGGCACAAACACTAATTAAAACATAAAAACAAATATAACCAGAGGCTATATCAAATATTTATTCCTAAATAGGAGAAAAAGGCAAAGAACTAAAATAAAATTGGGTTGCCTCCCAACAAGCGCTAACGTTTAACGCCCCTAGCTAGGCATGATGATTTCAATGATGCTCACATAAGACATAAGAATTGAAACATAAAGAGAGCATCATGAAGAATATGACTAGCACATTTAAGTCTAACAAACTTCCTATGCATAGGGATTTTGTGAGCAAACAACTTATGGGAACAATAATCAACTAGCATAGGAAGGCAAAACAAACATAACTTCAACACTTTAAGCACATAGAGAGGAAACTTGATATTATTGCAATTCCTACAAGCATATATTCCTCCCTCGTAATAATTTTCAGTAGCATCATGAATCAATTCAACAATATAACCAGCACATAAAACATTATTTTCATGATCTACAAGCATATAATTTTTATTACTCTCCACATAAGCAAAAAATTTCTCATTCAGAATAGTGGGAGTTTCATAAGAAACTCGAATACTATAAATTGTTTCCACTTTAAATGAGTAATGTTCAGAAAAAGGGTAATCATAATCATGACAAGTTTTATAAATATAATCATCACTACTTTTTATAGCATAAGTTTCATCACAATAATCATCATAAGTAGCAAATTTGTTCTCATCATAATCAATTGAAACCTCTTCCAAGATAGTGGAATCATTACTAAATAAAGTCATGACCTCTCCAAATCCACTTTCATAATTATCATAATAAGATTCAACATCCTCCAAAATAGTGGGATCATTACTTCCTAAAGTTGACACTCTTCCAAACCCACTTTCATCAATATAATCATCATAAGTAGGAGGCATGCTATCATCATAACAAATTTGTATATCAAAACTTTGGAGGCTAAAAATATCATCTTCATTAAACGTAGCATCCCCAAGCTTGGGACAAACATTAATTGCAGCAAATATATTCTCAAAAATACCAACAAACATAGCATCCCCAAGCTTGAGCCTTTTCATATCATAAGCATAATCACTCTCATCATTAATAGTATGGATAGCACCAATAGTATAGAAATTATCATATTCTTCCAAGCAAGTGCCAAAAAGATTTTCAAGATCATAAGAAGTATTATTATCTTCCCAATCATAATCATCACACCAATCAATAGGCATAACGAGATCATCATCAAGTGCATCATCTTCCACAATTATTTTTAATTCATTTTCATGAGGCACAACAATAATAGGAGCAATTTTATTTGGGAGAGATATCTTTTTACCTCTCTTCCTTTTTCTTTTCTTCTTCTTCACCACATCATGTGTGGGTTCAATCCTCTTTTTGGAGCTCCTTATTAATGAGATTGGTTGAATAGAAGGTTGCTCCTCGTTACCTGATTCATCATAAGAAATAATAGGAGGATATTGGGAAGTCTCTTCCCTTTCATTAGTATTCTCTTCATCTTCTATTTGTTTTCTTTTCTTTATGTAGTTGGCAATATAAGGATTTTCAATGCAATTCACCGTGCAATACATATAAATTTCCTCTAGATCAAAATGAAGAACTCTATCAAGGGCAAATTCTGGAATAACCTTAGTTATACATTTCATTTCTTCATAACCCAAGAGCAAACTAAGTTCTATATGATGTGCAAGGGAAATCAAGTCATCACAATTTTTGGACACGATACGATCATAAAAGAATTTGCATTGGGTACTGAAATGATCATGTTCATTGCAAAGTTCACAAGTATGACTAAGAAAATTTAAATTTTCAGCACAAACATCTAGCCTTTATTGCAACGATTTAGTTTCTAAATGCTTATGCCTCTTGCAATATCTATCTTCCCTATTTGGTGTGTACTTGCAAACCCAATGCACTCCACAAAAATTGGCATGCTTATAAGAGATATTTTCATCATGACTAGTGCAATCATCATTAGTACTATGGATATTCAAGGAGTACATACTAACAACATTGCAACCATGCTCATTATTCAAAGATTTAGTGCCAAACATTTTAATGCATTCTTCTTCTAACACTTTGGCACAATTTTCCTTTAAATCATTCTCACGAAAGATATTAAAAAGATGAAGCGTATGAGACAAACTCAATTCCATTTTTTGGTAGTTTTATTTTATAAACTAAACTGGTGCTAAAACAAGAAACAAAAAGATTCGATTGCAAGATCTAAAGATATACCTTCAAGCACTCACCTCCCCGGCAACGGCGCCAGAAAAGAGCTTAGTTGACGGGGTGTGAGTGCCGCTTACCTAGCCTCCCTGGCAACGGCGCCAGAAACTGCTTGATGTCTACTACGCAACCTTCTTCTTGTAGACGTTATTGGGCCTCCAAGTGCAGAGGTTTGTAGGACAGTAGCAAATTTCCCTCAAGTGGATGACCTAAGGTTTATCAATCCGTGGGAGGCGTAGGATAAAGATGGTCTCTCTCAAACAATCCGGCAACCAAATAACAAAGAGTCTCTTGTGTCCCCAACACACCCAATATAATGGTAAATTGTATAGGTGCACTAGTTCGGAGAAGAGATGGTGATACAAGTGCAATATGGATGGTAGATATAGGTTTTTGTAATCTGAAAATATAAAAACAGCAAGGTAACTAATGATAAAAGTGAGCACAAACGGTATTGCAATGATAGAAAACAAGGCCTAGGGTTCATACTTTCACTAGTGCAAGTTCTCTCAACAATACTAACATAATTGGATCATATAACTATCCCTCAACATGCAACAAAGAGTCACTCCAAAGTCACTAATAGCGGACAACAAACGAATAGATTATGGTAGGGTACGAAACCACCTCAAAGTTATTCTTTCCGATCAATCCATTGGGCTATTCCTATAAGTGTCACAAACAGCCCTAGAGTTCGTAGTAAAATAACACCTTAAGACACACATCAACCAAAACCCTAATGTCACATAGATACTCCAATGTCACCTCAAGTATCCGTGGGTATGATTATACAATATGCATCACACAATCTCAGATTCATCTATTCAACCAACACATAGAACCTCAAAGAGTGCCCCAAAGTTTCTACCGGAGAGTCAAGACGAAAACATGTGCCAACCCCTATGCATAGGTTCATGGGCGGAACCCGCAAGTTGATCACCAAAACATACATCAAGTGAATCAATAGAATAACACATTGTCACCACGATTATCCCACGCAAGACATACATCAAGTGTTCTCAAATCGTTAAAGACTCAATCCGATAAGATAACTTCAAAGGGAAAACTCAATCCATTACAAGAGAGTAGAGGGGAAGAAACATCATAAGATCCAACTATAATAGCAAAGCTCATGATACATCAAGATCGTACAAATCAAGAACACGAGAGAGGGAGAGAGAGAGAGAGAGAGAGAGAGAGAGAGAGAGAGAGAGAGAGAGAGAGAGAGAGAGAGAGATCAAACACATAGCTACTGTTACATACCCTCAGCCCCGAGGGTGAACTACTCCCACCTCGTCATGGAGAGCGCCGGGATGATGAAGATGGCCACCGGTGAGGGATCCCCCTCCGGCAGGGTGCCGGAACAGAGTCCCGATTGGTCTTTCGTTGCTACAGAGGCTTGCGGCGGCGGAACTCCCGATCTATTCTGTTCCTCGATGGTATATATGTAGGCGAAAGAAATACATCCGGGGAGCCACGAGTGGCCCACGAGGGTGGAGGGCGCGCCCAGGGGGGTGGGCACGCCCCCTGCCTCGTGCCTTCCTCGTTGCTTCCCTTACGTGTACTCCAAGTCTTCTGGATTGCTCCCATTCCAAAAATAACTTTCTCGAAGGTTTCATTCCGTTTGGAGTCTGTTTGATATTCCTTTTCTGCGAAACACTGAAACAAGGGAAAAATAGAAACTGGCACTGGGCTCTGGGTTAATAGGTTAGTCCCAAAAATAAAACAAAAGTGTTTAATAAATCCCATAAACATCCAAAACAGATAATATAATAGCATGGAACAATAAAAAATTATAGATACGTTGGAGACGTATCAAGCACCAAGACTCCACGGGTGTTAGAATCAATACTATGTAATCTAGATTATTGACTCTAGTGCAAGTGGGAGACTGAAGGAAATATGCCCTAGAGGCAATAATAAAGTTTTTATTTATATTTCCTTATATCATGATAAATGTTTATTTTTCATGCTGGAATTGTATTAACCAGAAACTTAGTACATGTGTGAATGCATAGACAAACAGAGTGTCCCTAGTATGCCTCTACTAGACTAGCTCGTTAATCAAAGTTGGTTAAGTTTCCTAGCCATAGAGATGTGTTGTCATTTGATGAACGGTATCACATTATTAGAGAATGATGTGATGGACAAGACCCATCCATTAGCTTAGCACTATGATCGTTTAGTTTATTGCTATTGCTTTCTTCATGACTTATACATGTTCCTATGACTATGAGGTTATGCAACTCCCGAATACCGGAGGAACACTTAGTGTGATATCAAACGTCACAACGTAACTGGGTGATTATAAAGATGCTCTACAGGTGTCTCCGATGGTGTTTGTTGAGTTGGCATAGATCGAGATTAGGATTTGTCACTCTGTCGGTGTACAAAACTAGGGGCTCTCCTTTTGACCCCTTTACTTGTGCACGGGCAGTCAGAGCCGCGCGCCGCGGCCACACTTAGCAGGGCAGAGGAGGGAGGCCGGGGGAAAACCGAAGCACAAGACGAACAAGGGAACGCCAAGATTAGAAACACAAAGATCAAAGGGGAGAGGTGGAACCCCCGGCAAGACCCTTGCCAGGACGACCTCCGCGGCCCCGGCAAGAGCTTTGCCGGGGCAACTTGCCCAACGCCAGCAGAGCGAGCCACCCTTGAGCCCAAGGGTTCCAAACACCGTCAACAACTACATTGGAAACAGGGCTCAGGACGCACCTCCGTGGTGGCATGCAGATCTTTGTCAAGATCATAAATACACGAGATCAAATAAAGACCAGAAGACGACGACCCTCAGCGGGATCCTAGCCGAGGAAATCCACAAGACCCCCGGCAAGATCCTTGCTGGGGACGACCACGACGCCACGACCAGACCCTTGCCGGGGCCCCGGCAAGACCCTTGCCGAGGGCATCAGCGATGCCACAACCAGGCCCGCGCCTGCCACGACACCACCGCCGTCCCCATGCAGCTGCCAGCTCAACCAGCTAGGCAGGCACCTGCGTGGAGACGAGCAGCCTCTACACCGACCCAGCAAGCACCTGCGTGGTGGCATGCAGGTCTTCGTGAAGACCCTACCACCGCGCCACCTCAGCTGCCTGCCTGGCTACATGGCACCGCACACATCGCTGGCCCAGACGCGTGTGGAAGCAAGGCGGGGCGGCAACGGACAGGGCAGGCCCCATTCCCGTCCCCGATAAAGCAAGGGGACACCTAAGCGATGCATTAAATTGGTTTTGTCCCGTAATGCCGGGCGATAAGCTCGCATACTATAGACCTTTCCACCTCCTGTGTGCCACTGTGGCGGCCCCTTTCGACTATAAAAGGAGGCCCGAGGCATACTAGAGAAGCATTCGGCTCTTTGGAACTACGCAACCACTGTATCTAGTTCGAGAGATCAAGAACGCTCTGAAATACACACCAAAGCAGGACTAGGGTATTACGCATCCTCGCGGCCCGAACCTGGGTAAACGATCTTTGTGCTAGCTCCTAAACCTTATCTTCTTACAACCTCGAGCCCGCCAACCGTAGAAGGGATTCCAGTGATCCCATAGGTGTCGTTTCCCCGACATCTTTGGCGCGCCAGGTAGGGGGCGCAGTTGTGGTAATCTTGTTTAGCAGCCACCTTAGCAGTTCCTTGTGGCCATGGCTTCTAAAGAAGAAGGCGGCCAAGAGAACAGCGCCGTCTACAGGCGCGAAGGGCGCCAGTGCGGCGACAGGAAAGCTAAGTCATGCCGAACTTTAAATATTTCCTTTTTATATAAGGTTATTCCCCTCGGAGATCTCGTCCTGTGTATGGAAAACCTGCACGCAATGGGGCCATTCCGCTATTGGCAACTGAAGGAAATATGCCCTAGAGGCAATAATAAAAGTTATTATTTATTTCCTTATATCATGATAAATGTTTATTATTCATGCTAGAATTGTATTAACCGGAAACATAATACATGTGTGAATATATAGACAAACAGTATGTCACTAGTATGCCTCTACTTGACTAGCTTGTTAATCAAAGATGGTTATGTTTCCTAACCATGAACAAGGAGTTGTTATTTGATTAACAAGGTCACATCATTAGTTGAATGATCTGATTGACATGACCCATTCCGTTAGCTTAACACTTGATCGCTTAGTATGTTAATGCTTTCTTCATGACCCATACATGTTCCTATAACTATGAGATTATGCAACTCCTGCCACGGAGGAACACTTTGGTACTACCAAACGCCACAACGAATCGGGTGATTATAAAGGAGTACTACAGGTGTCTCCAAAGGTACTTGTTGGGTTGGCGATTTCGAGATTAGGTTTTGTCACTCCGATTGTCGGAGAGGTATCTCTGTGCCTTCTCGGTAATGCACATCACTTAAGCCTTGCAAGCATTACAACTAATGAGTTAGTTGTGAGATGATGTATTACAGAACGAGTAAAGAGACTTACCGTAACGAGATTGAACTAGGTATTGGATACCGACGATCGAATCTCGGGTAAGTAACATACCGATGACAAAGGGAACAACGATGTCGTTATGCGGTTTGACCGATAAAGATCTTCAGAGAATATGTAGGAACCAATATGGGCATCCAGGTTCCGCTATTGGTTATTGACCGAGAATGGTTCTAGGTCATGTCTACATAGTTCTCGAACCCGTAGGGTCCGCACGCTTAACGCTTCGATGACAAGTTCATAATGAGTTTATAAGTATTGATGCACCAAGGTTGTTCGAGTCCCGGATGTGATCACGGACATGACGAGGAGTCTCGAAATGGTCGAGACATAAAGATTGATATATTGGAAGCCTACATTTGACATCGGAAGTGTTCCGGTGAAATCGGATTTTATCGAGTACCGGAGGTTACCGAACCCCCGGAGGTCCATGGGCCTTAATGGGCCATGGGAGAAGAGGAGGGCAGGCCAAGGTGGGCTGCGCGCCTCTTCCCCTCTAGTCCGAATAGGACAAGGAAGGGGGGCGGCGCCTTCCTCTTCCCTCCTCCAATCCTAGTCCAACTAGGAGAGGGGGAGTCCTACTCCGGTGGGAGTAGGACTCCTCCTTGCGCGCCCCCTAGGGCCGCCACCTCCCCTTGGCTCCTTTATATACGGGGGGGGGCACCCCAAGACACACAAGTTGATCTACGGATCTTGCCTTAGCCGTGTGCGGTGCCCCTTCCACCATATTCCACTTCGTCATATCATCGCGGAGCTTAGGAGAAGCCCCGCGCGGAGAAGTCATATCGTCATGAGCTTAGGCGAAGCCCCGCGCCGGTGGAGCATCAACATCGCCACCACGCCGTCGGTCGACGGAACTCATCCCCGACACTTTGCTGGATCGGAGTCCGGGATCGCCATCGAGCTGAACGTGTGCGTAACTCGGAGGTGCCGACGCTCGGTGCTTGGATCGGTCGGATCGTGAGACGCACGACTACATCAACAGCGTTGTTATAACGCCTCGCTTTCGGTCTCACGAGGGTACGTGGACGACACTCTCCTCTCGTTGCTATGCCATCACCATGGTCTTGCGTGATCGTAGGAAATTTTTGAAATTACTACGCTCCCCAACAGTGGTATCGAGCCTGGTTTTATGCGTTGATGTCATGTGCACGAGTAGAACACAAGTGAGTTGTGGACGATACAAGTCATACTGCCTACCAGCATGTCATACTTTGGTTCAGCGGTATTGTGAGATGAAGCGACCGGACCGACATTACGCCAGACGCTTACGCGAGACTGGTTTCACCGCCCGAGCACTCGTTGCTTAAAGGTGACCGGCGGGTGTCTGCTCTCTCACTTTAGTTGAATCGAGTGTGGCTACGCCCGTCCTTGAGAAGGTTAAAACGGAGTCTATTTGACGAAGTATCGCTGTGGTTTTGATGCGAGGTAAGAACGGTTCTTGCTCAGCCCGTAGCAGCCACGTAAAACTTGCAACAACAAAGTAGAGGACGCCTAACTTGTTTTTGCAGGGCATGATGTGATGTGATGTGGTCAAAACGTGATGCTATACTTTATTGTATGAGATGATCATGTTTTGTAACCGAAGTTATCGGCAATCGGCAGGAGCCATATGGTTGTCGCTTATTGTATGAAATGCAACGCCATGTAATTGCTTTACTTTATCACTAAGGAGTAGCGATAGTCGAGAAGCAATAGTTGGCAAGACGACAACGATGCTACGATGGAGATCAAGGTGTCGCTACCGGTGACGATGGTGATCATGACGGTGCTTGGCGATGGAGATCACAAGCACAAGATGATGATGACCATATCATATCACTTATATTGATTGCATGTGATGTTTATCCTTTATGCATCTTATCTTGCTTTGATTGACGGTAGCATTATAAGATGATCTCTCACTAAAATTATCAAGAAGTGTTCTCCCGAGTATGCACCGCTATGCGAAAGTTCTTCGTTTGAGACACCACGTGATGATCGGGTGTGATAGGCTCTACGCTCAAATACAACGGTGCAAAACAGTTGCGCACGCGAATACTCAAGTTAAACTTGACGAGCCTAGCATATAACAGATATGGCCTCGAACACGAGACCGAAGGTCGAGCGTGAATCATATAGTAGATATGATCAACATAGTGATGTTCACCATTGAAACTACTCCATCTCACGTGATGATCGGACATGGTTTAGTTGATTTGGATCACGTAATCACTTAGATGACTAGAGAGATGTCTGTCTAAGTGGGAGTTTTTAATATGATTAATTAAACTTAAATTTATCATGAACTTAGTACCGATAGTATTTTGCTTGTCTATGTTTACTGTAGATAGATGGCTCGTGCTGTTGTTCCGTTGAATTTTAATGCTCCTTGAGAAAGCAAAGTTGAAAGATGATGGTAGCAATTACACGGACTGGGTCCGTAATTTGAGGATTATCCTCATTGCTGCACGTAAAAATTACGCCCCGAAGCACCGCTGGGTGACAGCCTGCTGCAGATGCCGAGCCGAAGTTGTGAACGTCCGCAAAGCAGAGCTGATGACTACTCTATAGTTCAGTGTGCCATGCTTTACAGCTTAGAACCGGGTCTTCAACGACGCTTTGAACGTCATGGAGCATATGAGATGTTCCAGAGTTGAAGTTAATATTTCAAGCAAATGCCCGGATTGAGAGATATGAAGTCTCCAATAAGTTCTATAGCTGCAAGATGGAGGAGAATAGTTCTGTCGGTGAGCACATACTCAAAATGTCCGGGTATAACAATCACTTAATTCAGCTGGGAGTTAATCTTCCGGATGATAGTGTCATTGATGAATTCTCCAATCATCGCCACCAAGCTACAAGAGCTTCGTGATGAACTATAATATGCAAGGGATGACTAAGACAATTCCGAGCTCTTAGCGATGCTAAAAGCATGGAGGTAGAAATCAAGAAAGAGCATCAAGTGTTGATGGTCAGCAAGACCACTAGTTTCAAGAAAAGGGCAAAGGGAAGAAGAAGGAAACTTCAAAAGAACAGCAAGAAAGTTGTTGATCAAGAGAAGAAACCCAAGTCTGGACCTAAGCCTGAAATCGAGTGTTTTACCGCAAGCGATCGACCTTCGAAGCGGAACTGCCCCAAGTATTTGGCGGATAAAAGGATGGCAAGGTGATCAAAGGTATATGTGATATACATGTTATTGATGTGTACCTTACTAATACTCGCAGAGTACCTGGTATTTGATACTGGTTCTGCTAATATTTGCAACTCAAACAGAACTACGGATTAGCGAAGATTGGCTAAGGACGAGGTGACGATCGCGCTGTTGAAATGGTTCCAAAGTCGATGTGATCGCAGATCGGCACGCTACCTCTACATCTACCTTCGGATTAGTTTTAGACCTAAATAATTGTTATTTGGTGCGGCGTTGAGCATGAACATTATATCTGGATCTTGTTTATTGTAGACGGTTATTCATTTA
Source organism: Aegilops longissima (assembly GCA_021605205.1). NCBI lineage: Eukaryota > Viridiplantae > Streptophyta > Magnoliopsida > Poales > Poaceae > Aegilops > Aegilops longissima. The sequence continues at coordinate 744,024,320 of CM038678.1, read as the reverse complement.
AATCAGAGAATAATGGTTGTTCTATTTATATGAGTAATATCTTTTATGGTCATGCACCCTTGAAGAATGGTCTATTCTTGTTGAATCTCGACAAGAGTGATACACATATTCATAATGTTGAAGCCAAAAGATGCAGAGTTGATAATGATAGTGCAACTTATTTGTGGCACCGCCGTTTAGGTCATATCGGTGTAAAACGCATGAAGAAACTCCATACCGATGGGCTTCGAATCACTTGATTATGAATCACTTGGTACTTGCGAACCGTGCCTCATGGGCAAGATGACAAAACGCCGTTCTCCGGAACTATGGAGCGAGCAACTGATTTGTTGGAAATCATACATACCGATGTTTGTGGTCCAATGAATGTTGAGGCACGCTTGGCGGTATCGTTATTTTCTCACCTTCACAGATGATTTGAGCAGATATGGGTATATCTACTTAATGAAACACAAATCTGAAACATTTGAAAAGTTCAAAGAATTTCAGAGTGAAGTGGAAAATCATCGTAACAAGAAAATAAAGTTTCTACGATCTGATCGTGGAGGAGAATATTTGAGTTACGAGTTTGGTTTACATTTGAAACAATGTGGAATAGTTTCGCAACTCACGCCACCGGGAACACCACAGAGAAATGGTGTGTCCGAACGTCGTAATCGTACTTTACTAGATATGGTGCGATCTATGATGTCTATTTCCGATTTACCGCTATCGTTTTGGGGTTATGCTTTAGAGACGGCCGATTCACGTTGAATAGGACACCGTCAAAATCCGCTGAGACGACGCCTTATGAACTGTGGTTTGGCAAGAAACCAAAGTTGTCGTTTCTTAAAGTTTGGGGCTGCGATGCTTATGTAAAGAAACTTCAACCAGATAAGCTCGAACCCAAATCGGAAAATGTGTCTTCATAGGATACCCAAAGGAGACTGTTGGGTACACCTTCTATCACAGATCTGAAGGCAAGATTTTCGTTGCTAAATTCGGGTCCTTTCTAGAGAAGGAGTTTCTCTCTCGAAAGAAGTGAGTGGGAGGAAAGTAGAACTTGATGAGATAATCAGATCTGCTCCCTTATTGGAAAGTAGTTCATCACAAGAAATGGTTCCCGTGACAACTACACCAATTAGTGAGGGAACTAATGATGATGATCATGAAGTTTCAGATCAAGTTACTCTTGAACCTCGAGGTCAACCAGAGTAAAATACGCACCAGAGTGGTACGGTAATCTTATTCTGGAAGTCATGTTACTTGACCATGGCGAACCTACAAACTATGAAGAAGCGATGGTGAGCCCAGATTCCGCAAAATGGCTGGAAGCCATGAAATCTGAGATGGGATCCATGTATGAGAACAAAGTATGGACTTTGGTTGACTTGCCCGATGATCGGCAAGCCATTGAAAATAAATGGATCTTTAAGAAGAAGACTGACGCCGATGGTAATGTAACTGTCTACAAAGCTCGACTTGTTGCAAAAGGTTTTCGACAAGTTCAAGGGGTTGACTACGATGAGACTTTCTCACCCGAAGCGATGCTTAAGTCTGTCCGAATCATGTTAGCAATTGCCGATTTTATGATTATGAAATTTGGCAAATGGATGTAAAACCGCATTCTTGAATGGATTTCTAGAAGAAGAGTTGTATATGATGCAACCAGAAGGTTTTGTCGATCCAAAGGGTGCTAACAAAGTGTGCAAGCTCCAACGATCAATTTATGGTGCAAGTGCAAGCCTCTCGGAGTTGAATAAACGCTTTGATAGTGTGATCAAAGCATATGGGTTTTACAGACTTTTGGAGAAGCCTGATTTACAAGAAAGTGAGTGGGAGCTCAGAGCATTTCTGATATTATATGTGGACGACATATTATTAATTGGAAATGATATAGAATTTCTGGATAGCATAAAAGGATACTTGAATAAAAGTTTTTCAATGAAAGACCTCGGTGAAGCTGCTTACATATTGGGCATCAAGATCTATAGAGATAGATCAAGACGCTTAATTGACTTTCACAAAGCACATACCTTGATAAAGTTTTGAAAAGTTCAAAATGGATCAGGCAAAGAAAGGTTTTTACCTGTGTTGCAAGGTGTAAGATTGAGTCGACTCAATGCCCGACCACAGCAGAAGATAGAGAGAAAATGAAAGATGTTCCTATGCTTCAGCCATAGGCTCTATCATGTATGCAATGCTGTGTACCAGACTGACGATGCTTAGCTGTAAGCTTGGCAGGAAGGTACCAAAGTAATCCAGAATGGATCATCGGACAGCGGTCAAGAACATCCTGAAATACCCGAAAAGGACTAAGGATATGTTTCTCGATATGGAGGTGACAAAGAGCTAGTCGTAAATGGTTACGCCGATGCAAGCTTTGACACTGATCCGGACGATTCTAAATCGCAAACCGGATACGTGTTTTTATTAAACGGTGGAGCTGTCGGTTGGTGCAGTTCTAAACAAAGCGCCGTGGCGGGATCTACATGTGAAGCGGAGTACATAGCTGCTTCGAAGCAGCAAATGAAGGAGTCTGGATGAAAGAGTTCATTTCCGATCTAGGTGTCATACCTAGTGCATCGGGACCGATGAAGATCTTACGTGACAATACTGGTGCAATTGCCTTGGCAAAGGAATCCAGATTTCACAAGAGGACCAAGCACATCAAGAGACGCTTCAATTCCATTGGGACCAAGTCCAAGTGGGAGACATAGAGATTTGCAAAATACATACGGATCTGAATGTTGCAGACCCGCTGACTAAGCCTCTTCCACGAGCAAAACATGATCAGCACCAAGACTCCATGGGTGTTAGGATCATTACTTTGTAATCTAGATTATTGACTCTAGTGCAAGTGGGAGACTCAAGGAAATATGCCCTAGAGGCAATAATAAAAGTTATTATTTATTTCCTTATATCATGATAAATGTTTATTATTCATGCTAGAATTGTATTAACCGGAAACATAATACATGTGTGAATATATAGACAAACAAGATGTCACTAGTATGCCTCTACTTGACTAGCTTGTTAATCAAAGATGGTTATGTTTCCTAACCATGAACAAGGAGTTGTTATTTGATTAACAAGGTCACATCATTAGTTGAATGATCTGATTGACATGACCCATTCCGTTAGCTTAACACTTGATCGCTTAGTATGTTAATGCTTTCTTCATGACCCATACATGTTCCTATAACTATGAGATTATGCAACTCCGTTTACGGAGGAACACTTTGGTACTACCAAACGTCACAACGAATCGGGTGATTATAAAGGAGTACTACAGGTGTCTCCAAAGGTACTTGTTGGGTTGGCGATTTGAGATTAGGTTTTGTCACTCCGATTGTCGGAGAGGTATCTCAGGCCTTCTCGGTAATGCACATCACTTAAGCCTTGCAAGCATTACAACTAATGAGTTAGTTGTGAGATGATGTATTCTGAACGAGTAAAGAGACTTACACGTAACGAGATTGAACTAGGTATTGGATACCGACGATCGAATCTCGGGTAAGTAACATACCGATGACAAAGGGAACAACGATGTCGTTATGCGGTTTGACCGATAAAGATCTTCAGAGAATATGTAGGAACCAATATGGGCATCCAGGTTCCGCTATTGGTTATTGACCGAGAATGGTTCTAGGTCATGTCTACATAGTTCTCGAACCCGTAGGGTCCGCACGCTTAACGCTTCGATGACAAGTTCATAATGAGTTTATAAGTATTGATGCACCAAGGTTGTTCGAGTCCGGATGTGATCACGGACATGACGAGGAGTCTCAAATGGTCGAGACATAAAGATTGATATATTGGAAGCCTACATTTGACATCGGAAGTGTTCGGGTGAAATCGGATTTACGGAGTACCGGAGGTTACGGAACCCCGGAGGTCCATGGGCCTTAATGGGCCATGGGAGAAGAGGAAGGGCAGGCCAAGGTGCTGCGCGCCTCCCCCTCTAGTCCGAATAGGACAAGGAAGGGGGCGGTGCCTTCCTCTTCCCTCCTCCAATCCTAGTCCAACTAGGAGGAGGGGGAGTCCTACTCGGTGGGAGTAGGACTCCTCCTGGTGCGCCTCCCCTAGGGCCGCCACCTCCCCTTGGCTCCTTTATATACGGGGCAGGGGCACCCCAAGACACACAAGTTGATCTACGGATCTTGCCTTAGCCGTGTCGGTGCCCCTTCCACCATATTCCACTTCGGTCATATCGTCATGAGCTTAGGAGAAGCCCTGCGCGGAGAAGTCATATCGTCGCGGAGCTTAGGCGAAGCCCTGCGCCGGTGGAGCATCAACATCGTCACCACACCGTCGTCGACGGAACTCATCCCGACACTTTGCTGGATCGGAGTCCGGGATCGCCATCGAGCTGAACGTGTGCGTAACTCGGAGGTGCCGACGCTCGGTGCTTGGATCGGTTGGATCGTGGAGACGTCGACTACATCAACAGCGTTGTTATAACGCTTCCGCTTTCGGTCTACGAGGGTACGTGGACGGACACTCTCCCCTCTCGTTGCTATGCCATCACCATGGTCTTGCGTGATCGTAGGAAATTTTTTGAAATTACTACGTTCCCCAACAGCAACACCCTTACTCTGTTTCGAGTCTTCTCAATGATACGTCTCCAACATATCTATAATGTTTGATTGCTCCTTGCTATATTATCTATTGTTTTGGACTATATTGGGCTTTATTTTCCACTTTTATATTACTTTTCGGACTAACCTATTAACCGGAGGCCCAGCCCAGAATTGCTGTTTTTTTGCCTATTTCAATATTTCGAAGAAACGGAATATCAAACGGAGTCCAAATGGAATGAAATCTTCGGGAACGTGATTTTCTCATCAGATAAGATCCAGGAGACTTGGACCCTCGGTCAAGAAAGGAGGGAGGCGGCCACGAGGGTGGAGGGCGCCCCCTAGGGTGCGCCCCCTGCCTCGTGCCCCCCCCCCCCCGAAGCTCCACCGACGTACTCCTTCCTCCTATATATACCTACGTACCCCCAACAGATCAGATACGGAGCCAAAAACCTAATTCCACCGCCGCAACTTTCTCAGATCCATGAGATCCCATCTTGGGGCCTATTCCGAGCTCCACGGAAGGGGATTCCACCACGGAGGGCTTCTACATCATCACCATAGCCTCTCCGATGAAGTGTGAGTAGTTTACTTCAGACCTTGGGTCCATAGTTAGTAGCTAGATGGCTTCTTCTCTCTTTTGGATCTCAATACAATGTTCTCCCCTCTCGTGGAGATCTATTCGATGTAATCTTCTTTTTGCAGTGTGTTTGTTGAGACCGATGAATTGTGGGTTTATGATCAAGATTATCTATGAACAATATTTGAATCTTCTCTGAATTATTTTATGTATGATTGAGTTATCTTTGCAAGTCTCTTCGAATTATCCGTTTGGTTTGGCAAACTAGATTGGTAGTTCTTGCAATGGGAGAAGTGTTTAGCTTTGGGTTCAATCTTGCGGTGTCCTTACCCAGTGACAGAAAGGGTTGCAAGGCACGTATTGTATTGTTGCCATCGAGGATAACAAGATGGGGTATTTATCATATTGCATGAATTTATTCCTCTACGTCATGTCATCTTGCTTAAGGCGTTACTCTGTTTTTATTAACTTAATACTCTAGATGCATGCTGGATAGTGGTCGATGAGTGGAGTAATAGTAGTAGATGCAGGCAGGAGTCGGTCTACTTGTCTCGGACGTGATGCCTATACACATAATCATACCTAGATATTCTCATAACTTTGCTCAATTCTGTCAATTTCTCAACAGTAATTCGTTCACCCACCGTAAAATACCTATGCTCTTGAGAGAAGCCACTAGTGAAATCTATGGCCCCCGGGTCTATTTTCATCATATTAATCTTCCTACGCTTTATTATTGCTTTGCTTTTTTACTTTGCCTTTTATTTTACTTTGCATCTTTATACCAAAAATACCAAAAATATTATCTATCATCTCTATCAGATCTCACTCTCGTAAGTGACCGTGAAGTGATTGACAACCCTTATTCGCGTTGGTTGCGAGGAGTTATTTGCTTTGTGTAGGTACAAGGGACTTGCGCGTGGCCTCCTACTGGATTGATACCTTGGTTCTCAAAAACTCAGGGAAATACATACTCTACTCTGCTGCATCATCATCTCCTCTTCGGGGAAAACCAACGCAAGATCAAGACATAGCACTCAACAGCTTAAGCGGCCGCGTCGAGAACGGCATGGTAGCCTTCCGCAATTGGCAACACTCTCGATTCTGACTCGAGTCAAGCTTGACAGTTCAAGAGGTCGCGTTGAGAGTAGTAAGGTGGTTCGCCTGGCAGCAAGCACACCCGACAGGCCATTGGGGATCCGTCCTCAAAGCGTCGTGGCCTGGGTTTACGCGCCGGCAAGCCTACCCAATTAACGTAGGGTGGACATACAAAAAAGGGATTGAACAGGAAAATAACGTGCATCATATCAAAAGTACTGCAGAGTTATATTACATCACTTGTTGCCGCAGTTCTAACTAAAGATAAAAATTGTCTTGGTAGTGAACTTGCAGCAGTGATAAGAAACGGGGTGCCTAGTCTCGGCGCTGGCCCTCTACCCTCTGGATTCCATCGATGCCGCTGATGACGGGCTCGATACGCTCCCTGAGCGGCGCGAGGTCCAGATCCTCCAGCAAGCTCTCCAGTGCAGCATCGAAGTCGAGGTTGGGATTCCAGTATGCCACCTTGGTAAGAACCTTGGTCATGGCACCCCGACAAAGCCTTCGGGCCTCATTGGCTAGGAAAGTCACCCTGGTGGAGCGGAAATGCTCCAGGGCTCCGAGAACACCCTCAAAGAATAGGGTCAGCTTGGCGTTGGGGCTCACGTTGCGCTCCGGGGTGTACCTCACATTTGGCATCCCCATGGTGGCCAGATGCGTGGTGATCCTGCCGGTGGACGTCTTCGAGGCGACCGATCCAGCGGTTCTTGCCTTCCACAAATTCCTCGTGGTTGGCGGCTTCATTCTTTCGCTGCTGCTTCTCGGACTCCAGATCACTGGCCAGGGTCTCCTCCCGAGCCTTGGCCTCCGAAAGCATCTTCTCAAGACCCTCCAGCTTCAGCTTCAGGTCTTTGATGGAGTCGTTGGCCTTGGAGAGCTGCTCAGCCTTGCCGAGGACTGCACCCTGTGCCTCCACCAGGGCACCGTTGAGCGTGTCCTTCTCCTTGGCCAGCTTCAGGGCCTGATCCTACAGCCCATCCCGCTCCACCACCAGCCCTTTTACCTTGCCGGCGTGAGCCAGACCTGGGCATCGAGTGCCTCCTTGTGCCTCTGCTCCAGCTCCTAGGTCCGCTGCATGACAAGCTTCTCCACCTCCTCGTCCTTGCCACGGAGCGTTGCAGCGAGCCTGTCCTCGCGCGTGGCAAGGTCCTCCTCCTGGGAGTTTAGCGCAGCCTGCTGCTGGTGCCGAGCGGCCTCGGCCTGAGCGGCCTCCTGCTTCGCCAGTTCCTGGGCCTTCTTGATGTCGGCCTGCTTCATGACGAGCGCAAGGTCGCGCTTAGCCAGCGCATCCTCGGCGGCCTTCAGGTCCTTGTGGGCCTGGCAAAACCAAGCCTGCACCTCGGCAAAACGCCCCTTGAGGTCCGCCTCCGCCTTGTCCACCATCGCCATACTGGACTTGGCCTTGTCCAGGTGAGTGCGGTGAAGTGCCCGGAGCTTATGGAAGTTTCCGACCATGGCCTTGAGGAGCCGCTCTTCCTGGGAACCGCCGCCACCGGCGCTCGGCTCGTCAACAACCTCAAGCCTGGCGGTGGCGAGCACTTCATCATCAAACACCTCCCCTTCGACGGGCGCCCCGGTGCTCGCCGTCCCTGGGAGGTGGACGAATAGGTTGTCACTCACCCTCAGGTACCTGCCTGAGCCAGATTCAGCGGAGGAGGAAGGTTGGTCATCAACCACCTCCTCCTCGGCAGCAGCCTTGCCGAACTCCCCGGCAGGCCCCTTGTCGGCGTCCTCGGTGCGATCTTCTCGGCCTACGCCGTGGCATCCTTGGCGACCTCCTCGATTACGGTGTCTATATCCTCTGGATCCACTGAGGGAGGATCTGGGTACCGAGAAGGGGATGAGGCGAAGCCAAGACCAAGACTCAGAAAGAAGAGAAAAAGAGCAGGGACGGAAGGCGAGTGACTTACCCATGCCAGGCTGGGAAGCAGAGGCCCCCTCCCCACCAACATCTGGCGCCGAGGCGAAGCCACCAGCGCCCGAGTTTGCCTCCTCCTCCTCCGTGTGCATGGGCTCGGTGCTTGGCGTCCTTGTCAGGGACGCCCCTCGGGGCGGCGTGGTCGATGGGGCAGCGTGTTGGGGGTAGCCCTCAGTGGCTCCTCCTGCTGCTGTCCTCCTCCTGCAACCATGGCAAGGTCAGCGCCAAAGGATCGTACCCCTGACACATGTCGACGAGGGGTGAGTAATGAGCTTACGCTGGGGGCTGCATCAGGGGCTGCTGTCCGGGCTGCTCAACACCACCAGCGGTGTACAGAAGTACCTACGGGGGGCTGGCCGCTCGCCGAAGCCCTGACCCTCTTCACCCTCTGGGCCAGTGTCTCCGCGTCCCTGCAAGAAGAAGAACAGGTCAAGATAAGCGGCACAGATTGAGGAGACGGAGATGACAATAGAAAACAAGATACTTACTCATCCTCCACCTCCTCTTCTGCTGCCTTCCTCTTCCTCCTCGGGCTGAGAGACCCAAAGTTGAAAACGACCTCCGCGTCGACGTCTTCCGGAGGAGGGGAAGAAGGTGGAGTCCGAACACGCTTGGACGAAGAAGAGGCCGTTGCTTTCTTCTTCGCCACCGCGGCCTTCACCAACTTCCTCGCCGCCGCAGCCCTTGTCTGGCGCGCGGACCCCTCCTGGGTCTGCTGCGGCTGCGCAGCACTGCCGGGCCGGACCGGCTCGCCGGAGCTAGCCCGCCGCAGGACTCGCCCTCTCCCCGTGGCTGGGGGATCGACAACCTCGGCCTCCTCCTCCGACGACTCGTCAACCGCATCCTCGATGAGAGGGGCCCCGGTGCCGGCGCTGCTGGCCTTCCCAGAGGACTCCGCCCACTGGGCAAGCTCCTTTTCCTCCGCGGCCACCGTGGCCTTGTCCTCCACGCCGCCGGCGCTGCCGGCCTCCTTGGTGAGCTCCGTCTCCGTCGCCCTGGTGGCGATGTAGTCCAGCTCCGCCTGGGTGATGTCCTGGACGAGCCGCGGTTCGGTGCGAACGTACTTCTCCTCCAAGGTGTCAAAAAAATCCTGCACCTGATCCGCCGGCGGCTCGGCCCAAGTTGGGACGAGGCCATGCGCGTTGAACTCCGGCATCATGGAGACGATGTCGTTTCGGCGCGAGTTTTTACTCAGCGGGACCACCCCCGCCAGCAACCCAAACAAGGGCCCCTTGGCGACCTTGCCGGCCTTCGCGGCGGCCTTCGCGGCCTTGCCGGATCGCTCGACCTTGCCATCATGGTTCACGTCGAGATGGAAGAGCTGTTGGCAGAAGTGGGCGTGCCCCATCACCGTGAGGTTGTGGTCCAGGCCGGGGCGAAGCCTCATGATGTCGGCCGCATTCGTGAAAAGCCAGGCCGGCCTCCACTTATTGTGCAACGGAGCGATTCAGCGGCGGATGAAATCCACCCCAATCATCTCAAGGGTGAGCCCGGCCTCGGTGAGACAAAGAATCCTGATGGTGGCGACCGTGAGCTTCTTTCGTTGACATCGTCATCACTCCAGTCGTTTCTGCGGACCGGCGGCGCGTGGTGGACCCGGAAAAAGTCCGGCGGATGTTTCTCTTCAATCCAGCACCACCGGCCCCGCTACTCCTCCCACCTCTCCTTTTGGGCGCCGTCCGGATATGTCTTTTTCTCCTAGGTCCTTGGGATCCAGGCGACACAACCGGAAATGGCGCCCCCCTTTTGGATGCAAGGAAAGAAGTAGTGTCGGAAGAGCACCGTGTTGGGATACACTCCGGCGAAGCCCTCACAGAGATGAGCGAAAAGGGCCATGCACGCCACAGCATTCGGAGTAAAATCCAGAAGACGGAAGCCATAGGTGTGCATGACATTGTTGAAGAAATCGGGGAAAGGGGGACATAGCCCGCAGGAGAAGTAATCGACGAAAATGGTTACCGATTCGGGCCGGCTTCGGTGAAGGCAGCGGGGATGACGCGCGTGGCCGGATGCCTCGTCGTATCGCTCCCCGTCTTGCACCCCCACAGGTGCGAAGTAGTCCCAGAGTTCGACCGCGTCGACCGTCGATGGGAAGTAGGCGTGCTGCGTCCGCCGCACCGCCAACTCGCTCTCTGGCGGCTCCTCCTCTCCGGCGTCCTTGGCCACCCCCTTGCCTCTGCTGGTTGTCGGCTCCATGTCGGTTGAGGAAGACAAAGGCGCGGCGGCGGCAAGCGGGAGCAAGAGCTTGAGGTGGAGGAAGAAGGGGACGGCGTTTCCAAGATTGGAGAAGGCGCATGGGGTAAATGAGCAGCGCGCCCGTGGTTATTCCTTTTTACGGGGAAGGCGCGGGCTGCCTCTTTCCCCATTAACCATGATGTGACGCATGCGTGCGAGAATCACCCCCCGCATGACCCCCACGTCGCGCACGACCCTCCATGTTGCGCGTTCAATACGGGTCGTGGGGAAGCGCAGCGGACGAAAGGTTACTGCGGTAAAGTCCGCCCCACCTGCCCGCGCATCATTCTGGGCCTGGCCCAACAACGCGTCGCGCTTATGTGTGGCCCAGACCCGGGGGCTCCTGTCGGTGTAAAAAAGTGGTGGCTCTCCTTTTGACCCCTTTACTTGTGCACGGGCAGTCAGAGCCGCGCGCCGCGGCCACACTTAGCAGGGCAGAGGAGGGAGGCCGGAGGAAAACCGAAGCACAGGACGAACAAGGCAATGCCAAGATCATAAACACAAGAGCAAAAGGCGGTGGACCCCCGGCAAGACCCTTGCGGGGCGACCTCATGACCCGGCAAGAGCTTTGCCAGGGCAACTTGCCCAACGCTAGCAGAGTGAGCCACCTTTGAGCCCAAGGGTTCCAAACGCCGTCAACAACTACATTGGAACCAGGGCTCGGGAGGCACCTCCGTGGTGGCATGCAGATCTTTGTCAAGATCATAAATACACGAGATCAGATAAAGACCAGAAGACGACGACCCTCGGCGGGATCCTAGCCGAGGAAATCCACAAGACCCCCGGCAAGATCCTTGCCGGAGACGACCACGACGCCACGGCAAGACCCTTGCCGGGTGTCGTGGTTTTGTCACGGCAGATGTCCTCATGAAAGGACTTAGTCATGGAGCCATCGCTACAGGTTAGCTTAAAGGGGTTAAAGTGGACAAGGGACGCAAGAGAATTTTATACTAGTTCGGCCCCTTACGATGAAGGTAAAAGCCTACTTCTAGTTGTGATGGAATTGATGGGGTTTTGATGAACAGGGAGCGAATACGCTTTGCCTGAGTCTCGAGTTGCTGTCTGTCGTCCTGATCCGCCGCCGAGTCATCCCCTTATATACATGGGTTGATGCCCGTCAGTTTACAGAGTCCCGAGATTGGCTCATAAACGTGTCTGGCTCGGTCTCCGCTCTTTATACCTTGGAATGCAAGTTACATATCAATGCCGGTTTATAGCTACATGCCTTAAACCGGTTCTGGGCCTTGGGCCTTTACTCAGCGTCACCGTCTGTCTTCATGGGCTTCAAGTTAATCCGGCCTCTCTTGGCCGGTTTAGCCCAGTAGTAATATCCCCAACATTAGGCCCCAGACTGATTTGAACTGGTTCATGTCAGTCCTCAAGAAAACTTCGTCTTCAACATTTGAGTCCTTCAAAGTTTCCCTCCAAGAACTTGAAAGCATCGTGCGATGGCCCCACGGTGGGCTCCAACTGTCGTGGTTTTGTCACGACAGATGTCCTCATGAAAGGACTTAGTCATGGATCCATCGCTACGGGTTAGCTTAAAGGGGTTAAAGCGGACAAGGGACGCAAGAGAGTTTTATATTAGTTTGGCCCCTTACGATGAAGGTAAAAGCCTACGTCTAGTTGTGATGGAATTGATGGGGTTTCGATGACCAGGGAGCGAATACGCTTTGCCAGAGTCTCGAGTTGTTGTCTGTCGTCCTGAACCGCCGCCGGGTCGTCCCCTTATATACATGGGTTGGCGCCCGTGGGTTTCTGAGTCGAGGCGGCTCATAAGCGTGTCGGCTCGGTCTCCGCTCTTTCTACCTTACAATGCAAGTTACATATCAATGCGGTTTATAGCTACGGACCTTAAACCGGTTACGGGCCTTGGGCCTTTACTCAGCGTCACAAATGCATCTTCATGGGCTTCAAGTTAATCCGGCCTCTCTTGGCGGTTTAGCCGATAGTAATATCCCCAACATTAGGCCCCAGACTGATTTGAACTGGTTCATGTCAGTCCTCAAGAAAACTTCGTCTTCAACATTTTCACATAATTTTGTAAACCGCCGTGACGTCATCTTCCCAAATCGTGGTAAACCGTCGTGACGTCATCTGTTATAAAAAACTGTGTATGACACATCTTCATTAATGGGTCTTCGGCAATCGAGGCGACAGCTCCGCTTTCCAAATTTCTGGCTCCTCGATTTTTGCGCATGACACTTATCCCTTGCCTTTATAAATAGGGCCGAGGGGTCATTTTCACCTTTCCCCCTCGTGCCTCTTCGCGTCGTCGTCTTCCTTGCGCTGCTCAACCTTTGGAGCTCCGCCGCCACCGTCGATCGTCGCCTCTGCCTCGACCCTGGCCGCTGCATCACCCTGAACGCACCAGAAAACTGCGGCGCCTTTCCGCTTCTTCATCAGCACTGGTAAGCTCTCTGCTCTTTCCGCCATAGATTTGTTCTAGGGTTTCAGCGTTCATTGGTGTTCATCAGCGTTCTTCGCTCATACAATGACTCTTGATAGAATACTGAATATCTGTTTCGTATAATGATAGCCTTTAGTCTCTGTTTCCATCTATGCATCTCAAAACAGAAGATCTCATCTGAACCTTCACCCATTGCTGCGGTACTGCTTCCTAGGTCTTGAATATATTTTCCTTTTCTGACATGCGGCAGATCCAAAATTATAATACCAATTTGTGAAATCTGTTTTTCCTTCACTTACACATCTGCATACTTGAATCTTCAATGTCAGACTAGGCGGTTTTAACTTTGTAGAAAAATGACAACCCGGTATATACTATTAGTCCCCTTGTTGAACCGCCAATATATTTCCACTTATAGCCTTTATTTAATAAATTCCGGTTTAAGATTACCAACTCCGGTTCAACGATATGCTTATATCCTTGAACCGCCGTATAGTTGTCCGCTGTAATTCTTAAACCGTAACTGTCATGTTGTAGATCATTCATTGTCATGGCCAAGCAAGTGTATGAATGCAACTGGGTCCCTTCTCGAGTAACAGAAGAATAGTTAAACAACCTGGTTAAAACGGGCGCTTTAAGTAAGAAAGATGTCATTCACTGGAGGGTCCCTGGCCCGGAATGTCCTCCTACTTCCAAAGACGGAGAAGTTGTTGTTTTTGCTAATCACCTAAGCCGGGGTTTCAACCCTCCCGGTTCAAAATTCTACCGGGATGTACTGGCCAACTTTGAACTGCGCCCACAAGACATCAGCCCTAACTCTGTAACCAACATCTGCCACTTTCAAGTGTTTTGTGAGGTTTACCTTCAAGAGGAACCTCTGATGAGAGCTATTCAGGATTGCTTTCATCGAACCGTCGTACGAGAATTCAAAGATGGACCTAACACTGAAGCTGGGCGGGATGGCGATTGAGAAAAGAAAAGAAGTCACCTTTCCTCCGCCAATCTCCACAGTCACCCCAAAGAGTGGAACCATACCTGGTTTTTCTTTGCAAGGATCGTCTCGGTGATGAAAACCCCTTGCGGGTTACCGTCGTAACGTTTGAGTAACACACACCCTTTTCCTCAAAGGCTGACTGCTAAAGAGAGAATCAAATATGCTCCTCAACTATCCAAGCTTAGGGCCTTTATGGCCAACAGTTTGACAGGAGTTGATTTTGCACGCTGCTGGATAAGCTGGAGCGTTTTGCCCTTGAGCCAACGCCCCAGTTTGATGTGTGAGTACACAGGGGATTTGAAGGATGCTCAGCAGCACATTGATATTCAGCTGACTAATGATGAGGTTACTGAAGCTGTAAAAAAGATGTTAAACGAACCGGAGGCTGTCTGTGCTCAAACCGGCCTACTTCCTTTCTGCACCATCAACAAACCGCCAGCTGTAAGAATCATACCATATGCTTTATCTAAAATTGCTTATATCCTAATATTCTCTGAAAATGTGATGACTTTTTGGCAGGGCGATGATCCGTTCTGGAACAAAAAACCTCCGCAAGACAAACTGGTGAAGCCAACCCGCCAAAGGACCAAAGCTATGAAAAGACCTGCCAACCGGAAGAGAACCACTGCATCCTCCGATCCACCGGCTGATGATGATGTGGGTAACCCGGATTTTGAGGTAGAACTTGACTCACTTGGTTCATTTTTCATACGCCTTATTGATGATGGTTATTGCCAGGACGACGCTAAATTCAGTCACGCCGATGCTGTAGAGGTAATCGTTCTTTGCTCTAATTAAAACCCTTTGCCTTCACTAAAAACCCGTCGAGCAAACCGGAAAGTTAAATTTTCTCATCCTCTTGCTTACTTGGATCCGAACTTTCTTGTGAAGACACAACAGCACGAGGCTCGCCGCACAACCCGGCATAGCGGCCAGGTAGTTACCTCCGCCGGTTTACCGATCAGTCCAGTTCGGAAATGCCGATCAGAGGTCTCTAATTCCCTTGACATGTCATGCCCCAAAATGGGTTGTTTTCGTCAACCTCTTAATCCGTCTGATTCCAATTATCAGGGCACTTCTCATTCATCCTCTGGTGAGTTGTCAGCCACGAAACTTCCACCCCTCAAAACGGTTATTGGGTAAGTTGTTCACTTGCTTTATTCTTGACATGCATTTTATACGCTATACTGACCTTCATGTTTTACTTTGTCAGCGCTAAGCCCAGACCAAGCAAGAAAGCTCGCCTGAACAAACTGACAGAAGAACACCCAGCTGTTGAACTGGAGAAAACTCCAGACCCTGAAGAAGCCAATATTGATGATATGTTGAATGACCCACCGCCTCAAGATCAGGACTTTGTTACTGAGTAGGCAGAAGTTGACATCACAGGCCATGCTGACCAGCCGACCAGTCCTATCCGAACTGACAAACCGGCAAGTCCAGCCAAGGATACTGACAAATCGGCCACTCCAGTACGAGCTGCCAAGGAGAAGGATGATGATGTTTTGATTACTGGCATTGGCTATACGGATCCAGGGAATCCTGTCGCTTTGTCGAAGCATACCGCCAAAGAAGAATTTTCTGCAATTGGCAAAGGCAAATGGAATGCCGATCTGTCCACGTACGCCCATCTGAACGCTCAAGACCTTCATTCTGGCTATCTGAACCGTCTGTACACTAGCCGTGACTATGAAGCCGGCCTGGTCAATATGATGAAGGAAAAATTTGAGGTAACTTCCTATATGCTTCTCTCTTGTATTGATTTGTAGCTTATCAACTCCAATAGCCCCCAAGTGACGGTTTAAGATACCGATTTAAACCGGGATTTTAGCAAGTACTGAATGTGAGCCATAATGCATCTTAACTTCACTGAAGTAGCCCGGTTTAACTTCATCAAGATGAACCGGGACTTTGTAAAAGAAACTCCCATGTCAGCATTTGTTGAGAAAACATCCATTAGCCCCCAAGTGCCAAGTTGAATACTTGTATTATGCTTGGGACTTTTGTAGAAAATGTATGATGAAGAGCAAATATGCATTTGCCCCCAAGTACCGAGTTGAATACTTGTATTATGCTTGGTACTTCAAATATGTACTGTCGCCTCATTATATAATATTCTCTATGCAGGCTGAGTTGAGCAAGAAAGAAAGCCAAACCGTTGACCTGCAGGAGAACCTTAAATTGCAACAAGCTGAAACCTCCAAGGCGAAGGAAGAGTTGACCAGCGCTTTGGGCGCTATGGAAAAACTTAAAGAGAGCTTCAACAAAGAGCGGGCGGATTGGGAGATTGATAAATCCTCTTTGGTGGAACGGGCTGAAACAGCAGAAGCCGCTCTTAAACCGGTAGTTGATGAGCTGACGAACGTGAAGCGGCAGGTGCATGCCATGACCGTCGCTGTATTCGGTAAGCTCTTTGAGTTAGGCTTTCCATATATCAATGCAAATATTGTGCCGGTTTACTAATCCTTGTGATGATGCATGAACTCGTATTAGCCACTTGGGATCTGGCGTTCAGAAGAAATTGAAGGCAGCATATACTTTGATAGAGCAGCTGTATACCGGCGCACAGCGAATCATCTACACTGCTTCACACAATAACTCGGCTCCCACCTTGATCAAGGATATTTTACAAAGGTTATCTATGCTTCCCGCCCGGGTTGACGAGCTAAAAAAGTCTGCTGGTAGAACAGGCGCTTTGGCCGCACTGATCCGGGCAAAAGCATGGGTTCCTGACTTTGATCTAGTTGAAGCAGCCCAAGCTTATCCCAGCTTGAAGGAAGACGGAACAGAATTTGGCGAAGATGATCTTGGGATGATAAACCGGGAAGTGCGCCCATTGGCTTGTCAACTATTTGAAGAAGCAGACCTGTCATACTATCAAGCCAGCTATGATGATAGGAATAAACGGATTGCTGCACCAATTCCAGAAGCTCAGAATCTTATCCCGCCAATCCGTAAGCACACTTATGCCCCTGACATTGAACTGTCTATGCTGATAATGAAGCTGTATTCCAAGCCTTAACTAGGATCGACTGGGCAACTGTTGATTTCCAGCCAATGGGTAGGGAAGAAGAAGTTGAACCGGCGCAAAATGATCCACAACCGTCAGGCCAAGCTGGTGACCAATCATGAACCGGAGGCCGGTTTAGTCTTCTACATGCTGCGACATGTATTTTGAGAAAACAATGATCCTGTTGGGCACAGGAAAGCGTTGTAATAGGCTTACTTAAAATATTTGTTCTGATATGCCTTCGCGCATACTTATCTGCAAGTGATACTGGCTTGATCCGTCATACGTAAGATATGACCTACATATTCATTTGTCCAAGCTGTTTCTGCAGACAAAAAGCTTAAAGCGCCCTGGCGGTTTACTGCCGGGCGGGTCATGATACCCATATATATATAACCGAAGATGATAACTTAGGTTGTGACATATAAAAAAATGGAAATATATAATACCTGCAACTTTTATGCATGATGTTGGTTGGCCAACCTTGTAGCGGGGCTTATAACCCAAATCTTTTAGGAGAAAACCACTCCTGTTGATATAAGGCCGGTTTATAATGTAAACCATTCCGGGTTATGATAAACACCGGTTTACTCCATAATAAAATTATTAATTGAAAATTAGACCAGGCAAATAGTCTCCGGACTATGATTTGATCGTATACTGTCAATTTGTAATTGACAGTCGGACAAATTGACAGTCGGACCGGGTTGTTTAACGCCGGTCTAAAAAGCAACAAAAAAATCTTTATCAAAAAAGAGAACAGAACTCAAACAAAAGCAAATAAAAACCATTGTAGGCAAGGCTTTGAGCCGATCAAGAGGTGTGACCATGGTTCGGACACGACCAAGCCCCCAAGAGGTGTAGCTATGGTTCGGGTTCGATCACGCCCCCAAATGATGCTGTGGCATTACGCTGATCAAGAGGTGTAGCTATGGTTCGGGTTCGACCAAGCCCCCAAGTGATGCTGTGGCATTTCGCCGATCAAGAGGTGTAGCTATGGTTCGGATACGACCAAGCCCCCAAGTGATGTTGTGGCATTGCGCCGATCAAGAGGTGTAGCTATGGTTCGGATACGACCAAGCCCCCAAGTGATATAATATAAAGCCTTTGAGAAGCTAAACCAAGGGGTAAACCGGACGCCGCTTTAGAAACAGAAGCTCCATGTAACCACACATGATGTAAGAAAACAACAGATACACCGCTTTAGCTGAGGTTCCGGTTTATTATATTGATCATAATATATACATAGTCATAATATGTACATAAGCAGAGCCTATAGCTCAAGTATAGTAGGGTCAAAGATGAGCAATATTCCACAGTCGGTTGGTATCCTCCTCCGATTTACGTGAGTCTTTGCGCTCTCGAACATCGATTAGGTAGTACGACCCGTTGTGTAGGTTCTTGCTGACCACAAAAGGTCCTTCCCAAGGGGGGGGGGATAACTTGTGCATATCCGTCTGATCCTGGATGAGCCGAAGCACCAAATCTCCTTCTTGAAAGGTTCTGGTTCTAACCCGGTGGCTATGATAGCGACGCAGATCTTGCTGATAAACCGCCGACGGGCGACCGCTATGTCACGTTCCTCATCTAACAGGTAGCTCTTCAACCCAACAACCCGGCTCCTCTGTAAGGGAACCATAAGTCGGGGTTTGATGCCTCTCAAGATCTCTTGATTAGCCCTCTCTACTTGACCATTAGACTGGGGGTGAGCCACTGATGATACATCAAGCTGGATGTGCGTTGACAGAACTCCTTCATGACACCCTTGGACAGATTGGTACCATTGTCGGTGATAATGCTATGTGGAAAGCCAAACTGGAAAATCACCTTTTTGATGAACTGAACCGCCGTGGCTGCGTCACACTTGCTAACTGGTTCTGCCTCCACCCATTTTGTGAACTTGTCAACCGCCACCAAAAGGTGGGTCTTCTTGTCTTTGGACCTCTTGAAAGGCCCAACCATATCCAGCCCCCAAGTCGCAAACGGCCAAGTAATTGGAATCATCCTCAATTCTTGAGCCGGCACATGAGCGCGCCTTGAGAACTTCTGACAGCCATCACATCGTCTGACCAAGTCCTCGGCATCAGCATGAGCTGTCAACCAATAAAAACCGTGAAGACACGCTTTGGCCACCAAAGATTTTGAACCGGCGTGGTGACCATAGTCTCCTTCATGGATCACACACAAAATTTCACAGCCTTCTTCAGGAGACACACAATGCTGAAACGCCCCTGTCACACTGCAATGATGCAGCTCTCCATTGATAATAGTCATAGACTTGGACCGCCAGATTATCTGCCTGGCCAATGTCTCATCCTCTGGTAACTCGCCCCGGTTCATATATACGAGATAAGGAACTGTCCAATCTGGGATAACATGAAGAGTCACCACCAACTGAGCTTCCGGATCAGGAATAGCCAAATCCTCTTCACCAGGGAGCTTGACGGACGGATTATGCAGAACATCCAAGAAGACATTAGGCGGAACCGGTTTACGTTGAGAAGCCAGGCGGCTTAAAGCGTCCGCCGCTTCGTTCTTCCGCCGGTCCACATGATCCACCTGATAACCTTTAAAGGGACCTGCAACAATGTCTACCTCACGACGATATGCTGCCATGAGTGGTTCCTTGGAATCCCAAGTGCTAGACACCTGTTGAGCCACCAGGTGCGAGTCACCGAAGCACTTAACTCGGCTTAGGTTCATCTCCTTAGCCATCCGAAGACCATGGAGTAAAGCTTCATACTCAGCTGCATTGTTAGTGCAAGGGAACATTAAACGGAGAACATAACAAAACTTATCACCTCGTGGGGAAGTTAATACGACTCCAACCCCCGAGCCCTCCAATTGCCTAGACCCATCAAAGTGAATAGTCCAATAAGTGTGATCCGGCTTCTCTTCAGGCGCTTGTAGTTCTGTCCAGTCGTTGATGAAATCCACAAGTGCTTGAGATTTGATCGCCGTTCGGGGTATATACTTCAACCCGTGAGGCCCGAGCTCTATGGCCCACTTGGCAATCCGGCCAGTCGCTTCCCTGTTCTGGATTATATCTCCCAAAGGAGCAGAGATGACCACTGTGATGGGATGACCTTGGAAATACTGCTTGAGCTTCCGGCTTGCCATGAAAACCCCATATACCAGCTTCTGCCAGTGTGGGTACCTCTGCTTGGACTCAATAAGTACCTCGCTGCTATAATAAACCGGACGCTGAACCGGATACTCCTTTCCTGCCTCCTTGCGCTCCACCACAATAGCCACACCGACAGCCCGAGCATTAGCTGCCACATATAGAAACAATGGCTCCTTGTCAACCGGGGAAGCAAGAACCGGCGAATTAGCTAGCTGCCGCTTTAAATCCTCAAACGCTTCATTCGCGGCGTCACTCCAGATGATGTTATCCGTTTTCTTCAGCATCTGATACAAAGGAATGGCCTTCTCGCCAAGGCGGCTGATAAACCGGCTCAACGTGGCAATCCGGCCTGCCAAGCGTTGAACTGCATTGATACACTTCGGTTTAGCCAAGGAGGTGATGGCCTTGATATTTTCCGGATTAGCCTCAATGCCCCTGTTAGACACCAGAAAGCCCAAGAGCTTGCCTGCCGGTACACCAAAGACGTACTTAGCCGGATTAAGCATCATCTTGTAAACCCGCAGGTTATCAAAGGTTTCCTTTAAGTCATCAATCAATGTCTCCTTCTTCCTTGACTTGACCACAATATCATCCACATAGGCATGAATATTACAGCCGATTTGTGTATGAAGACAATTCTGCACACACCGTTAATAAGTCGCTTGGGCACTCTTGAGCCCAAAGGGCATGGACACATAGCAGAAGGCTCCAAAGGGGGTTATGAAGGCCGTCTTCTTCTGGTCCTTAACTGCCATCTTGATCTGATGATAACCGGAATATGCATCCAAACAACTCAAACGCTCGCAACCCGCCGTAGCATCAATAATTTGATCAATATGGGGAAGGGAAAAAGGATCTGTTGGACAAGCTTTGTTGAGATCTGTGTAATCCACACACATCCGACAAGTGTCGTTCTTCTTAAGGACCAGCACCGGATTAGCCAACCACTCCGGATGGAAGACTTCAACGATAAAACCGGCCGCCAAGAGTCTGGCCACTTCTTCTCCAATAGCCTTGCGTCTTTCTTCATTGAACCGGCGGAGAAACTGCTTGACTGGTTTATACTTAGGATCGACATTAAGAGTGTGCTCAGCGAGTTCTCTCGGTACACCTGGCATGTCAGAAGGCTTCCACGCAAAGATGTCCCGATTCTCACGGATGAACTCGATGAGCGCGCTTTCCTATTTCAGATCCAAGTTAGCGCTGATGCTGAACTGCTTGGACGAATCGCCAGGTACGAAGTCAACAAGCTTAGTCTCATCAGTTGATTTAAACTTCAGCGCCGGATCATGCTCTGTAGTTGGCTTGTTCAATGAAGTCATATTTGCCAGATCAACGTTATCTTTGTAAAATTTTAACTCTTCTGTGGCACAAACCGACTCAGTGTGAGCCGCATCGCCTTCTTCACACTCCGGAGCAATCTTGCGGCTCCCATGGACGGTTATAGTTCCCTTGTGACCCGGCATCTTGAGCTGAAGATAGACATAGCAAGGTCGTGCCATAAACTTAGCATAAGCCGGCCATCCAAACAGGGCGTGATACGGACTTCTGATTTTCACCAGTTCAAAGGTCAAAGTTTCTGATCTCTAGTCATGCTCATCCCCAAAAGCCACCTCCAGAGCTATCTTACCAACAGGATACGCCGATTTACCAGGCACCACACCATGGAACACCGTATTGGACGGTTTAAGATTTTTATCTGTTAACCCCATGCGACGAAAAGTTTCATAATACAGGATATTGATACTGCTCCCTCCGTCCATGAGTACCTTTGTGAACTTATAACCTCCTACCTGAGGTGCCACCACCAATGCCAGATGACCCGGATTGTCAACCCGGGGTGGATGATCTTCTCTGCTCCACACAATCGGCTGTTCAGACCAGCGTAGGTAACAGGGCACCGCCGGTTCAATGGAGCTTACTGCCCTCTTATGAAGCTTTTGGTCATGCTTGTCCAAGCTAGTGGTGAAGACATGATATTGTCCACTATTCAACTGCTTCGGATTGCTCTGGTAACCCTACTGCTGTTGCTGCTGCTGATTGCCCTGATTATTGTAGCCACCTTGGTTGCCCTGATTACCTTGATTGTTATGTCCGCCCTGATTACCATGGAAGCCTGAACCGGAATTTCCTCCACCATAACCCGGCCCATGAGATCCAGGACCTGAACCACCACCTGGTCCGTGATCATACCGGAAAGCATTAGAATTTTTGAACTCTTGCATGATGTACCAGTCCTTCCAGAGGTGTGTGGTCGGCATCTCCTTCATCCCATGTTTCGGGCAGGGCTGGTTCAATAGGTAAGACAGGCGGTCCGGATTAGGGCTAGGTGCTCCGCCGTGCTGGGGCGGTTTACCCTTGCGCTGTTGGCCCTTGTCCTGTGCGCTGGTATTGGCCACAAAGTCCATGCTGTGATCCGCTTTACATTTGCCGCTGTTTCCATGACCCGCCGGGCTGTGGTGCTGCCCCTTGGCGTTGCCGCTCTTCTTTCCCTTCCCTGTCTTATCATCATCAGACTCGGGATCCTTGGTGCTATCAGAGTCAGCATACTTTACTAAAGCGGCCATGAGGGTTCCCATATCATTGCAATGGCGTTTCATCCATCCCAACTTCAACTTCAGAGGCTTAAACCAGCAATTGCCTTCCAAAGTTAGAACTGCGGTGTCAGCGTTGATGCGGTCCGATGAATGCAAAACTTCCGAGACCCGGCGCACCCACTGGGTTGTTGATTCTCCTTCCTCCTGTACACAGGCAGCTAAGTCCACAATCGACATGGGCTGCTTGCATGTATCCTTAAAATTCTGGATAAACCGGGCTGTCAACTCGGCCCATGATCTGATAGAGTTAGCCGGTAGATTCTTTAACCAAGTACGAGCCGTCCCTTCTAGCATCATGGTGAAGTACTTCGCACAAGCTGCATCATCCACATCTAGCATCTCCAAGGCCATCTCATAGCTTTCAACCCATGTCTCTGGAGATAAATCGACGGTGTAATTTGGCACCTTGCGCGGGCCCTTGAAATCCTTGGGCAGGCGTACGTTGCGTAATGCTGGGACGAGATACGGCACCCCAAAGAGCTAGAGGTAACTCCTGGCTCTATCAACGTGGTTGGATGAACCGGAGTAAGCTGACGGGCTTCATGCTCCACCACCTCCTGAGCATCACCAGCACCCCCTGTCGGGCTGTGGCCACGGGGCGGTTCGCGGTTCCGCGCATTGCTTGACACGGCCGGTTCATCCATACGCCTGCTATAACTCCGGCTTGGACATGGGGTGGAATGAATCCGATAACGACTGTATGAAAAAGCCTCCTGTTGCACCAAGGCTGTCCGAAGAAGCTCTTTAACCCGACGCGTCTCGACCGCCGCCAGAGAATCACCTTCAATTGGGATAGCCTCCAGCCGTGAAGCGGCAGCAACAAGATTGTCCATGGGAGTAGAGTAATGACCCGGTGGTGTTGGGACAGGCTGCGTCACAATGTTGTTCTGACGAGGCGGATTCATCAAACGGGGCTGAACCGGCGCCCCCGCTCCAGGTGCCTCCGCCCGGTTTGCTACCGGCGGGTTACTGGTCCCCGCACTTGGGGTGTTAAAGAGGTTCCTAGCATCATAAACCGGAGGCAGGCGAGACCGGTGCCTTCTCTTTAGGACTTCGTGTGATGCATTCTGATCCAGCATAAGCCGGTAAGCCTGCGCATCCAAAGCGGCCCGCTCCGTGGCCATCCTGGTAACCTCAGCTGCCAAATCGGCCTTGGCCTGAGTAATCTGATCACTTACTTTCGCGATTTCCGCATTGTGCGCATCCTGATCCGCCGGGTTAGCCTCCGCCATCAGTGTTGCCAATGCATCAAATAGATCAGATAAAACCTGAGCCGGCGGCCGCACAGGGCCTCCTGCCCCGGCTGCCGTCGCCGCTACCGATCCGGAGATCATTGCTGGTGCGGTCGAAGAGTAGAGCGCCGGTTGTGTACCGGCCATGAAGATTCCAACCCGGTTTGGCAGATCAGAGGGGTCCAGAATACTGTCGCCATCGGAACAGCCTCCAATCCGGCCATCTTGTAGCTGATATAACGACTTGGTTTCCCCGGTCAATGACTCGTCGCCGGAATAAACGACGGTCTCACCACCAGATTCCGATATGTCCTCGTATTCCCCTCCATGGATGACTCCCACGAAGGCACGCTTCATGGAAGGCTTGACCCGGGCAGATCGCGCACGCTGAGCCGTTTCGACGAGGTCGGTGCAGATGTCCGGCTCAGGGCCCGGCTCGCCGATCTTGCTAATGAAAACGTGTATGCCACCAAAGGGACCGGTACCCTTACTCGATTGAGCCGCCTCGGGGCCCACCCTGCATCGTCGATGTAGAGCTTGCCGCGACGACTTTTGGTCATCCGACCCACAGCGTAACCCTTGAGTCCTTCAAAGTTTCCCTCCAAGAACTTGAAAGCATCGTGCGATGGCCCCACGGTGGGCTCCAACTGTCGTGGTTTTGTCACAACAAATGTCCTCATGAAAGGACTTAGTCATGGAGCCATCGCTACGGGTTAGCTTAAAGGGGTTAAAGCGGACAAGGGACGCAAGAGAGTTTTATACTAGTTTGGCCTCTTACGATGAAGGTAAAAGCCTACGTCTAGTTGTGATGGAATTGATGGGGTTTCGATGACCAGGGAGCGAATACGCTTTGCCAGAGTCTCGAGTTGTTGTCGTCGTCACGAATCGCGCCGGTCGTCCCCTTATATACATGGGTTGGCGCCGTGGGTTTCTGAGTCGAGGCGGCTCATAAACGTGTCCGGCTCGGTGTCCGCTCTTTCTACCTTACAATGCAAGTTACATATCAATGTCGGTTTATACCTACAGGCCTTAAACCGGTTCTGGGCCTTGGGCCTTTACTCAGCGTCATCGTCTGTCTTCATGGGCTTCAAGTTAATCCGGCCTCTCCTGGCCGGTTTACGCCCAGTAGTAATATCCCCAACACCGGGGGCCCGGCAAGACCCTTGCCGAGGGCATCAGCGAGGCCACAACCTGGCCTGCGCCTGCCAAGACACCACCGCCGTCCCCATGCAGCTGCCAGCTCAACCAGCTTGGCAGGCACCTGCGTGGCGATGAGCAGCTTCTACACCGACCCAGCAAGCACCTGCGTGGTGGCATGCAGGTCTTCGTGAAGACCCTACCACCGCGCCAACTCAGCTGCCTGCCTGCCTACATGGCACCACACGTATCGCTGGCCCGAGCGCGTGTCGAAGCAAGGCGGGGCGGCGACGGACGGGACGTGCCCCATTCCCGTCCCTGCTAAAGCAAGGGGACACCTAAGTGATGCATTAAATGTGTTTTGTCCCGTAATGCCGGGCGATAAGCTCGCATACTGTAGACCTTTACACCTCCTATGTGCCATTGTGGCGGCCCCTTTTAACTATAAAAGGAGGCCCGAGGCATACTGGAGAAGGATTCGGCTCTTTGGAACTATGTAGCCACCGTAGCTAGTTCGAGAGCTCAAGAACACTCTGAAATACACACCAAAGCAGGACTAGGGTATTACGCCCCTCGCGGCCCGAACCTGGGTAAACAATCTTTGTGCTAGCTCCTAAACCTGCTCTGCTCACAACCTCGTGCCCGCCAACCGTAGAAGGGATTCCAGTGATCCCATAGGTGTCGTTTCCGCGACACACTCCGATTATCGGAGAGGTATCTTTGGGCCCTCTCGGTAATGCACATCACTATAAGCCTTGCAAGCAATGTGACTAATGAGTTAGTTGAGGGATGATGCATTACGGAACGAGTAAAGAGACAACGAGATTGAACTAGGTATGATGATACCGACGATCGATTCTAGGGCGAGTAACATACCGATGACAAAGGGAACAACGTATGTTCTTGTGCGGTTTGACCGATAAAGATCTTCGTAGAATATGTAGGAACCAATATGAGCATCCAAGTTCCGCTATTGGTTATTGACCGGAGATGTGTCTCGGTCATGTCTACATAGTTCTCGAACCCGTAGGGTCCGCACGCTTAATGTTCGATGACGATTGGTATTATGAGTTTATGTGATTTGATGTACTGAAGGTTGTTCGAAGTCCCAGATGAGATCACGGACATGACGAGGAGTCTCGAAATGGTCGAGACATAAAGATTGATATATTGGACCATGTTGTTTGGACATCGGAAGTGTTCCAGAGAGTTTCGGATAAAACCGGAGTGCCGGAGGGTTACCGAACCCCGCCCCCCGGAAGTTAGTGGGCCACCATGGGAGGGCCGGCCAGGAGATGGCGCCCCCCCCCCCCCTAGTCCAAATTGGACAAGGGGTGGGGGCGGCGCCCCCCTCCTTCCTTCTCCCCCCTTCCTCCTTCCTTCCCCTCCTTGTTGGACTAGGAAAGGGGGGAACCTACTCCTAGTAGGAGTAGGATTCCCCCACCTTGGGCGCACCCTTTGTGGCTGCCGGCCCCCTCCTTCCCTCCTTTATATACGAGGGAGGGGGTCACCCCATAGACACACAAGTTGATCTCTTATCCGTGTGCGGTGCCCCCCTCCACAGTTTTCCACCTCGATCATATTGTCGTAGAGGCGAAGCCCTGCGTCAGTAACTTCATCATCACCATCACCATGCCGTCGTGCTGGCGAAACTCTCCCTCGGCCTAGCTGGTTCTAGAGTTCGAGGGATGTCACCAAGCTGAATGTGTGCAGATCGCGGAGGTGCCGTGCGTTTGGTACTTGATCGGTTGGATCGCGAAGACGTTCGACTACATCAACCACGTTACTAAACTCTTTCGCTTTCGGTCCACGAGGGTACGTGGACACACTCTCCCCGCTCATTGCTATGCTTCTCCTAGATAGATCTTGCGTGATTTTAGGAATTTTTTTGAAATACTACGTTCCCCAACAGAGGCCCATATGGCCCATTTACTCGACAAGAGAGTGTGAAAAGTTTAATCCCACCTCGGTTGTGGAGGGTGAGTTGGACCAACATATAAGGTGGGCTCATTCACACATCACTAAGAGCATGAGAAGAGGGCACATAAATGCCCGCTTCTCCTCCTCCGCCCGCCTATGCCACGTGTACAGGGAATTACAATCTGATGAGTTCTAGTGGAGTGAGGAATGGAAATATTACCGGAATTGTTTCGGGAATAAAAGAACTAGTTTCAAGAGAAACCAGAAGTGGGAAAATATATAAACAAAAAATGTTTCTGGGAACCTAATATTAATATAGAGGGCTCAAATATTTATTAACAGGCCCCTAGGATTTATTTAGAGGAAAATAATAAATTCCTGATGGGAAAAGTTATTGGGCCCAATAGTGGAGGAGCCCCTTAGCTTTTTGAACAAGCTAAGGGGGAGGGGGTTGGAGGAGGAGTCCCCCTCCTTGGTCGATGCACCAAGGGAGGGAGGCTCCTCCTCCAAGTCGGCCTCCCCTTCCCCACACCTATATATACATGAGAGGGGGGCCCCTAGAGAGAAAGGTCGCTTTGCCTGGAGCGCCCCTTCTCTAGTTCTAATTCTAGTTTAGAATTGCTCTAGATTAGACCTAGTTCTAGCTTTCTCTAATCCAGATAATAGAGTCCCTCCCCTAATTCTCAGGCGATGCTAAACTCTGCACGATAAAGCTTTGCCGAATCGTGAAGCCTGTACGTGTGCAATCCGTAGAGAGCCTGTGCTTTCGGTACATTCAGTTCAAGGGATCACCCTGGACGGTTCGAGGGACTTCAAGAACGATCTACACTAACTCTTCTTTCGCTGCAACTCGAAGTTGGTGACAACCCCATCTAACCTTCTGTGCATCGTCATAGTGATCCGGGATCTTGATCGTAGGGCGTTTTTTTGTCTTCTACTATGTTCCCCAACAATTTGACATCACCAAATTTTGGGTGGATCTTAGTGGAGTATCTCTATTGTACCCGTGAGGGCATCGTACAATGGTACGGGACCCATGAGGTGATTCATTGTATGGGTGTAATATTCAACCTATCCAGAGTCAAGCATCAAACATCATCGTAAAAAGTAGAAAAAATTCATTTCCTTTGGTGGGTCATCAATTTGCTAAAAAGAGAAAACCATTATATCAATGCATTGTGTTGGACTCCATTTAAAGCAATGAGCTTACGTGGTGCCTCTAGGTCTTTCTATATAGAAATTATTGGGTTCCAATCTTGCCCTCCAAATCCAAACTTTTTTATTTTTACAACATATATTTTTCGCATAGTGCATTATCTCCTTTCATCTTCATTTGTCATGTGTCGGGTTGAATCATTTCATTTCCATTTTTCACGTGGTGTGCTAACTCCTTTCATCTCTCTTTGTCGAGTGGCGCTGTGACTCCTTTCTTCCCCTCTCTCATGTGGCACATTGCGTTCTTTCATCTCCAACTGTCGTGTGGCCCATTGACTCCATTCATCTCCATTGGCCAGGTATTTTTAAGCATTTTTCCACAATGATAGTGAGCGCTACCGCATCCCTTAAATCATTTTAATAGGATTTGTCAGATCATATGTTGGCATTTCATAATATAATTATTCATGTGCGTGAATAATGCGAGCTCCAGGGAAGTTCATAGGATATCATTGCTCTCTAATATTTTGCAAAAAAGAACAAGAAACGGCAGCCATCACATGCCTACTTCTTCAAGAATGTGTTTTAAGTGGTTGGGAGTTCCGCTCGTCTAAGTCACACCATATCATTTTGGTCCAACACTTAAAGTTTAAATTAATTTTTTTTCATTGCTTCTCTATTTATGTGTGATGCGCTCAGAATCAGTAAGCATTGTCATGTTTCCTTTTGTGATTGCTTCAAACTGATTGCGATAAAGTTTGATTGGATCCTGGACTCCGTCGAGTCTGGGTTTTTGAAAATAGTTGAGATGTATTTTTGTTGGAAATGATCATATAGATGTTTATATATATACGTACACAAAAGGACCAAGATCTACATTTAGAAATAGCAAACAGCACATGCATACAAATCCACATACACTATAAAGTATATTTTAAGAGAAGCTTGCACATATGTAAAATACATCAATTACAAGTCAAATTATTTCAGAATATATTAAAACTTTTAAATAAGATTTTTATTATTTAAAAATATATTGGTTCACTGGGCTGGGCCTCCAAATTGCCTAACTCATTCAACGGATCATCTATTAGTTTATATATATATAGTTTTTTTTTCGAGGGTACGCCAAAAGCGTGCCTTAGCTTTATAGAAGAGAGAAAATATGTACGAGAGGTTACAATAGCGCTGGTTAAGAGTCACATCCGACCCTAACCAAGCCTCCACTCCACTCCTCACGCTACTCTACTACTCGGATACACGTTGTCCTCAGTTTATATATATATATATAGTGAGACAGTGAACATATGGTTTCGGTGCACCGAAACAAATTTCATGAGATTAAAGGTGAGGTATTAATTTGAGATATGACCTGAACATCGCCAAAAGCCTCTTTTGGAATACAGACGATATCATCTAGCTCCAACGTTGAACCACAAAAAAGTTGGCATTTGACAATTGAATGGAAACAAAAACGGATTTTTTTATGGAGGGTAATGAAAATAAAAATGGCAGAAACTACAGGCATTCGTCGCCTGGACCACAAGAACTCCACTCTTCTATCTTCTTTGTAAACGATATATTTATTTCTTTGTTGAATACATAGGCCTGACACCTCATAATAAGGATCAAAGCATAAGCAATCATTTGGTTCGAATTTGTGTGTTACTCAGTTGCTCTCGCCCTTAGCTAGGGTGCACCCTAGTCTGAAACACCCTTGAACTTATCTTTTTGAAGTGTTTTTCTTCAGATAAAAATGCCCTTGTCATATTATTTTTCCACAAAGTGATAAGTTGAAAAAGACTTCCACTCCTTGAGTTTAGGCCTCCACATTTGCACGTTGTCATGCAAAGGTAGGTAGGAATCTGACGATTGACACATGAACGCTCTCTCTGTTCCCGGTCAAAGGAAGCAGGAGCAGGAGCCTCTCCTTTTTGTAATTCAAGATCATAACATTTGTATTCCAACATTAAACATTTGGTGAGAAAAGAACAAAAAAGCAAAAAACAGCACCACTACCCGTGGTTTTGCTCACCTCTCATGGAAGGAACCATGGGCCGATGGCACAAGAAGACACGCACATTGACATCGCCAGATCAAATAGCGTAGCTGCAGAAATTAAGGAGTAGGAAGTGGCGCATGCACACACGCACGGTGAGAGCAGGACTTCCACTCCTTCCTTTGACCCCTCTACCCCTATAAATAGACGCCCTCCATCCTCCAGCCCTTCTCACCACTCCTCTGGAATCCGGATCGTTCAGTAACTTCAGTTGTGTCCTGAGACGAGGAAGCTAATAGAGGTTTTGGGTTGTGTTCTTAGCTAGATGGCTGTGAGGTTTGTGTTGATTTGTTTTTTAATCAGTATTTTTCTTGATGGCGTTTGCTTTTCCAGGTGGGAAGAAGTTCGGAGAAGATGGCCACGATGGGTGGGGACCGAAGGCAGATGATGGAGGATGCGGCGGAGGACAAGTTCCCCGAGGGGTTACGCATCCTCATCGTCGACGACGACCGTGTCTGCCTCAAGGTACTAGAAGCCCTCTTGCGCCGTTGCAACTACCAACGTGAGTCTCTTGATCCCTCCACTTCGCCATAGTCCATTAGAATCGGGGCCTTGTGATTTATTTGTTTCTCTGCGAATAATGCTTGCCGCTATGCAGCAACGCCGGTGAGGGATGCAAAGACGGCGCTGAGGATGCTCATGGCGGGGAAGCAGCAATTCGACCTGGTCATCACCGACGTGCGCATGCCGGACATGGACGGCTTCAAGCTCCTCGAGCTCATCCGCCTCGAGATGGATCTGCCCGTCATCAGTACTCTCACTTCTCTCAAGTCTCAATCCAAAGTCCAATTTTTGTGTTTTGCATCCATGAGCACTGACGATTGTTTTTACCAACGTGCTTTTACTCCTCAATCTTGGAGTTACCCTGAGAGGATATTAATTTCTTTGGGCAGCATGTGAGATCCTTTATATGAAGGACGATTTTATGAAACCACGTACACATGCACGGCACCCGCACTCTATTTCTAACCTGGAAGAGTTCTAAAGAACGGGATCCCCATTGAGTCCGAACCAACGGGGTGTCGGGGTCCCGTCTAACCGTTCATCCGTCCGATCGGATGGCGAGTGGGGTAGGAGAGCGGAGGTGGAGCGACACATGAGTTAGAAGGGGACGTATTGTCGGTTTCTAGCCCAAACCAATGGCATCCTATCAAGCCATCCGTCCGATCGGATGGCGAGTGGGGCGGGAGAGCGGAGGTGGAGTGACACATGAGTTAGTAGGGGATGCAGTGTCGGTTTCTAGCCCAAAACAACAGGATCATATCTAACCATCCATCCATCAGATCGGATGGATGGTGGGAAAGGGGAACAAACGTGGATAGCACGTGATTATGAGATCCCAATTATTGTTTTTGATAATTAGGTTGATAGTGTTTAGTAGGCTAGAGACATGGTCACTCCAATGGCTAATTTGTCCTAGTGAGAGTCTGTGTCACTCCAATGTAACATAGTTTCCACATCCACGTGTTCGATGGGCGTCTTTTATGGACTATCTACAATTTAATTTTATAAATGAGTAGTTTGGCTTAGTGAGAGTCTCTATCACTCCAATGTAATGTAGACCCAACTATCCGTGTGTTCGTTGGTTGTATTTATGGACATCTAGAATTAATTGTATATCATCTCAATTAATTGTAAAATTCTACCAATAAGAAAAAAAACTATAATCTATTCATATTTCATGATATGACCAAGTTATATTTAGTTGTTTCCAAAGCTAATATTAAAATTCGTGTTCTACCAATCACACAAAGTACACAATTGCACCACATCTGTTTGCTAGGGTTGCATGAATACTACAATTATACCTATGTTGTATTGATATTATTAAGATTGAGATTACTACTCATCTTCATTCTCCTTAAAGTTGTTACTCCTTATGACTATTTACTCTTGAGAATAGCATATAAAGTAGGAGTGTCACTTTTAAGTACATACATCGAGTAGGTTAACCATGGGTAATACCTACAATACTGCATATTTGTTGGCTTTGAACCAGCACACTAATTTTTAGTCAAATTACTTTCACAGAAAGTGCAACCACACGTACTTATTTTCCTGAATCTCTACTATTAATGCCCAAAAATCGTTCCAGATAATTCTTGCCCAACCCACAGCTGCATGTAATTAATTAGCTATATAGTTATTTACACATGTCAATTATCTAGACATTAATTTATGGAAAGTATCATCGAGCATTGGACGAGAGGACCATGTTAATTATGGAGAGTATCATTTTTGGACGGGAGTATCACATTAATTATAAAAAGTATCATCGATCACTGGACGAGAGGACCACATTAATTATGGAAATTATCATGTAGATATGTATGCCCCCGTGGCAAGCACAAACAATTAGCTAGTTGCAATAAAAAAGCTATTGACAATGGTGATTAACGTCTAAAAACTAATATGAGTGTGATTACTTAAAATGCTTAGAGCGTTACGTGGGCCGATAGATGTTACCTAGTATGCTAGAGAAACATGGTTGACTGCAAATAATATTACTTGATCTTCAGGTTCACCAATAGTTAGACATGATGATGTGTTTTCCCTACACGGAACATGTCATGATATGGCTTACGCATTGTGTTACCGTTATTGTTTTAGCCATTGTTTCCGTATCTTCCTATTGAATGTGTGAAATTTTTCCAATTTAGTCTGCATGGAAGCAGAATTATAAAATTGAACATTGAAATGCTTTTTTTTTTGTCTATAGGCACTTTGACCAAAACACATGTACACTTCATAGATTTTTGTGAATTTCTAAATTCTAACTCTAAGTCATTGGTCATATGGCATGCAGTGATATCCGTCGATTGCGACAAGAAGGTTGTGATGAAGGGGATAGATCATGGCGCGTCTGACTTTATGGTGAAGCCAGTGTGTACCCATGAGCTCAAAAATATATGGCAACATGTTCAAAGGCGGAGAAATCCCAAAGCAATAAGCCACATCAGCGATCATGACAGTGATGTCCAGAGAGTTCAACCAGCGACCACTGACAAGAGTAAGTTATCGGGAAATAAGAGAAATGTTGGAGATGATTCTAACAAGCACAATGAGAGCACATGTATATCCGCCACCCACAGAAAGCCCAGGGTGACATGGACAATTAAGCTGCATAACAAGTTTCTAGAAGCTATCAACCAGATTGGCCTTGATAGTAAGAATTCACATCTTGTGCCTCATTCATCGACAATGTTGGCTGCTCCATATTTTCATTGTAATTTTTATTACATAATTGTAGGGGCTGTTCCAAAAAAGGTATTGGAGCTAATGAATGTGGATTGCCTCAGTAGAGAGAATATCGCAAGTCATCTACAGGTTTATTTCAACCTTTATGCTTAATTTCTATGTTTTTCTTACTATTATTCGTAGTCTAACATTTTGTCATATATAAGTGCAAGCTTTTATTTTCTGGGGGACATATCAGTCAAAGCTCTAGTAATGCAACTATCATGAAGTGTAATTTTAATTAAATGTTTCCCTTAAAATGCGAGGCTTATCTCATATAATGCATGCCTCATATATTTAGGAGTATTTTTACCCATGCAATATCTTTAGTTCTTTTGTACTCACATATTTACCGTTATTTTTCCGATGAGCATCCATCTCATACCTTGTTATTTTGTCTATCTTTTTATTTCAGAAGTATAGATTGCACTTAAAAAAAGTCAAGTCAAATCACTCTGGTGATGCATATGAAAGATGGAACTCATCGTACAACATGAACAACAAGGGCAATTTCATGCATAATCATGAACATGGAAGATGGAGTGCGTCCTCTAGTGACACTTCCTCTTGGAGTACAAACAACTATGGTGCAACAGGTCACTTGGCTCCGGCGATGAACACCCAAAGCAACTTCTACATGGGGTCATACCTCCATGATGGTAGAATGCCGAGGTATGTTGGGAAACAACCGTCGGATGCAAGAAGATTCACAGGTTTTGGTGACCCTCCTGTCAGCCTATACAACAACATACCCAATGAGATAATGTTAGATGAATTTTCATCAATTAATCGTCAAAGTTCCTATGCTGACCTCATGTGTGGCAAGCTAATGGAGATAAGCAAAGGCAAAACCCCTTCCAGTCGTCAAAGTTCATTCGCAAATACAACAGTTGGTGGCGGGAGGTCTCTTGTCGCATCACAGGTGAACTTCCCACAGATCAACCAACTAGAGAGCTATGCAATGTCATCTGGCCGGTTGCCTCTACAAAATGAAAAGGCACCATTCATAAGCAACACCACATCAGTGGGAGGCTTCACTGAGCAGATGGCACCATTCAACATGGCAAGCAACACAAGCTTAGTAGGAACGATGTTGAATGGTAGCTCTGCACTTGATGCAAGTAGAACTTCAACTAAAGATACTCATCTGGTCAACAGTGAAAGAACTACTTCGATGCTTCACAACCTCCAGACAGACGATTTCTTCTCATTGACTCAGTTACTTGATGGTGGGGATGGAGCTAGCATTCTTCCTATGCAAGAAGGCACACTTGATCAACAACCTGTTAATGATCAACTGAATGAAATCAATGTCTTCTCAATGGATGATATATTTTCCAACATGAACCTGGAAGTAAGGAGTTTTCTCATTTGTATGAATCTATGTGCTGCATATGAATTGTTGAGTTGGACATGTGTACTTAAATAACACTTTTCTCTCAATGTAGGATTTCACAGGAGATGACCCTATCATGGAAGAAGCATGATAGTTCTGTATGTTAGCCTGCCCAACGGATGAGATGCTTGATGAAGAGTCTCATGCTCGAGGGGGCTCTTTAAAGCAATAGAGTTCTTTGACAAGTTTGCAAACATAGTGATATGTGTAGCCATTTTCATGTACTAGTCATTCTTTCATGATAAGTAAGTGTTGAAACCCACAGGGAGCGAATTGGAAGGCACTACCAACCCCGCAGCTATGTTGTCTGTGTAGCTATATTCGCACCCAAACCATAATTTGGAAATGGTCTGTTCTATCTGTTGCTAGGAAACGAGAATAAAAGGAGTTTTAACTAACCTACAAATTAGAACACGAAAATAAACTAAGTTAGAAAATAAAGTAAAAAAAAGGGGTTTGAAACTGTAGGATTGAATGGAGCGAAAGGTGGTGTTAGGCTTTGGTCTCACTAATAAACACTATACCTCAAACATGTGCAGCTTCACATGGGTAAGAAGGTGTAGATCATGCGATGTGGTTTCTTGTCCAAAAGTGAAAGGAACCAGATTAACATTAGGATCAATGTAAGCTTGCTAGGCTCTTTATCTGATTTTAATAATAGGATGTGTCTGAATGATTTGAGGCACTCTGCTACATGAAACATACATACCCAAAGCGCCCCTCCTCTTTCATGATACAAACATCTTTAGAAAGCTAATCAATGCCGTGCTTAGGCAATCGGCATAAACAATATCTTACGCAGCTTCGATTCACCCCAAACTAGTCACATTATCCAAATTCATACCAATTTTTATGTCACATCATAGGTACTGGTACATTTATCTTCACCTCCTCAAGACTAAAAATATTCTAAGTTATCTGTCTCCTCTTTTTGTAAAATGATCCACTGCAACTTCTTACTCTGGAAAGATGTGACTGAAATCATTCTAAATTAGTTAAAAATCCCCTAATTCTTTGTTCCCTTTTTGGGCAGAACTGATCCAGATGGCAGCTTGCTTACTGTGGAAAGGAACTAAAAAAAGAACCTGCAGACACAGGTGCCACATATATATCCCCCCTTAGACAGAGCCAGCAGCTGCCTTTCCAGAAAGCAATTGTCTTTATCAGATGTGCTGCATCAAATATGGCACAAGAATCACACAACTATGGGGAATGCCCATCTATTAGTGTACCAGTGTATTGCTCCCAGCTAGCAATAGCTTCCTCCATGCCCATGTGCACAACATAACTGGAGAATACTGCCCAGTGACAACAAATCTTGCCCAAAAAAGGACTGTCCAGTGCCCAAAACTCCAGACCGACACAAGCTTTATTAGTGATTAGAAATGTTAAGAGGGAGAGAGAGAGAGAGAGAGAGAGATCCTGGCAAGCAGGCAGGCTGGAGTTGTAGAGAGAGGACGGTGGTGATTAATGGCTGTCCAGTCCAGAGTATTTTTCTAGGCTGGCTTCCAGTGCGGCCACATGCTCCGTGTCTGCCTGCCTGCGCCCAAACACCCAATTATAACCACCCAATTTGTCTGCTCCTCCATTTATCAATCCAAAACTAGTAGTAGCATGCCCGCCTAAACTGCGAATTTTGGCACGCAGCGTACCATCATTGCAGAATTTCCATACAGTTGGATCTTGCTTTTCCTTGGCTCTCGAGTGCGTTGCCGTACAGACAAACCTCTGGTTAGCATCTTCTGCAAAAATGTACTACAGACATTAGAAAAAGAAACTAGCCACATGGACGCCCGTGATGACGCCACGGTGCAGACCACCATCAAGCTTACCAGCAGAAGCCACCTGATGAACCTGGAAAACCATGTCAAGTGCTGGAATGCCAGATTCAGGATTGCAGCTGTATGGTCGTTCGCAGAATGGTGCAAAGTTGGCTCATCACAAGATTGCCTCTACGCATACTACTTATGAGATACGATTAAGTGGCTGGTTAACAGGACTACCTAGAAATGACTAGATCGATTTCATGCTAGAGTGCCGGTAACACTTGTGAAAAGTAATCTAGATGAGGTAATGAAGGGCGTCCAAAAAAAATGACATATAAACACTTGAGCTCATTAACATACTTCGTTAAGTTCGTTTCAACTTTTGTTTCTCACAGAGTCAGAGGCATAAGCTTGTTTGGCTCAGAATAATAACAGAGTAGTATGATATATCACAGTTTGCCTTCCGTTTATTTTATTTAATTTTCTAGTGCTTAAAGCGAAAACCTTTGGAGTAAAATCTCATTTTGTTTTGCTTATCCCCAGTAACATACTTGCAAAATTAGTTCAGGAATGAAAATTAGTTCAAGAGTGATCAATCCACAAACGACATAACAATTATAAAAGTCCAGAATTTGAACAAAATTTGAAGGCCAAAGGAGGAAATTCATCCAACATACTATGTAAATAGGTTCGATCACTTCATTACTATTCAAGGAAAAGTGTGTAACCAGAAAGAGTTAAGCCAACTAGTCAGATACCTGCATCGTGCTTGAGCGAGTCTGCATGACAAAATATAGTGAAGGGAACGTGCACCTTTGGTGATTTAGTGGAAATTATTCTTGGACAGCATAGTGGAAATTTTTCTTTGGTAATACTCCCATCCTTCATCAGTGAGTCCAGAGTGACTGCAAGCTGACAAAAGAGCAATAAATGTACTTCTCGTGGCTGTCATCCCAGAGTGAATCATCTTGCAGAAAAGTTCTATTGATCGCAACCCATGCCCATGAAATCCTAAAGCTGATATCATGGAGTTCCAGCAAGCAACTGATTTTTCAGCAGAGGATTCAAATACTCTGGCAGCAACGTCGAGTCTTCCACACTTACTGTACATATCAACTAGCGATGCTGAAACAAAAACATTATTTTGAAGATCAAACCTGACCACATGCCCATGTATGCTCTTTCCATATCTAAGATCCCCTAGTTGAGTGCAAGCACAAATGATACTGACTGTACACATTTCATCAAGCACGAAGTCTTCAATCTTCTGATAGAACTGCAATGCTCTCCAGCCATCGCTATTCTGTGCAAAGCCAGAGACCATACAATTCCAGGAGCACAAATTTATATCTCCGGGACTATAGAAGATTGACTCGGCACTTTCAGTATCTGCAAACCGGAAATACATGGTTAACAGGGCATTCTTCACCCTCAACTTGCATGCAAGCAAGTGCTTCAGTGACAGGCAGTGGATGGACTTTCCTAGGGAGTGCAGTTTAAGAGTTCCACATGCTGATAAAACACTAACTAGTGTAATGCTTTCAGGATTTACTGGCGAAGACGAATGCATGAACCGAAAGGCTTCCAAAGGAGAAAAGACCATCTGCGCGAGAAGATGCTGCAAGGACAGAAGACAGGGTGACCTCATCTGCCTGAACCGTGAGACGGATCATCTCCCTGAAGTAACAAGCCGAAACTTCAAAAAGTCCATTGAACGCGCTTCCGCCTATCATAGAATTCCATGAGGTGGTGTCCCAACACGGCATCCTGCAAAACACAGCCTCCGAAGCACAGAAACGCCCACACTTCGCGTACAAGTCCACGAGAGCATTCTGAAGGTTGAGGTCAGTGTCGAGGCGTCTCTTCACGGCCGCGGCATGGAGCGCCGTCCCAAGCTCCATGTCTCTGGCGCGCGACGCCCCCGACAGCATGATGACCAGGGTGGCCGAATCGAACGCCCCGAGCACGCACGCCATCCACCGGAACAGAACCACGGCGTCGCCCAGACGGCAGCTCCGCGTCAGAGCATCGAGCGCGGCGTTCCACAGGATCACGTCCGGGCGGGCGGCCTCGTCGAACAGCGCCAAGGCGGCGCACACGTCGCCCTTCCTCCTGGCGTAGGCCGTGAGGAGGGAGGTGCGCACGGGCGGGTCCAGCACCGCGCCGGACTTGAGGGACGCGCAGTGGAGGGCGGCGACGGCGTCTGCGGCGGGGCGCGCGTCATCCCTGAGCACGCGCACGATGGAGCTGGCCCGTGCTCCGTGGGGCATTCCGTCGAGCAGGTAGCGAGCGCCACCCTCGCCCTCGGCGGGCGCATGGTGGAGTAATGCTACGTGAAGGTCCCAGGAAGTGCGGGCGAGGTTGGCTGTGGCGAGGAAGGTGAGGTTTACGGCGGCAAGAAGCCTGGGAGCTCGGCGTAGCATCCGCCGGCGCAGCGCGCGGCGGTTCTCCACGGAGTTCCACGGCGAGGGTCCCAAACTGTGTCAAACGCAAAGGAAGGTGAGGAAAAAATGAGTCAGCATTTTTCTATCCTTCCACTCACACAATTTGTTAGGCGAAAATGTTATTTGGCTGACGATTCCTGGGAGGCCAACCCCAGCGAACGCTCCCATCACGGTCGCACGCATCTTGACGCCATAGCATTTTTATAAAGTAGCATGGCCATTTTATAAAGTAACTTGTCATTTTTTCATAAAGTGGCATGACATTTTTTTAATATTCCTGGCAATTATACAACGCTTTCTTTTTGTATTTACAAAAAAAATAGGTATTCTTTATTCATGGCTTTTTAAAAGAAACTAGGACTCTAGTCCATTGCAGGTTTTCTTGTTTTTCCCTAGCGAACGATAAAGGAAGGGCTGATTCATTCGCTGGGAGCAGCTCACTCCAGCAGAAAAAAAATTCTTTTAATAGACCCTCATTCGTGGCGACCGTTCCATCATTATTGGGATTAGTTCTTTTCAAGTTGTCTCCGAAGGCTGCAGTTTTTTTAAATGAAGGCTTCAATCCTTTCTCTAAACAAACTTATTATTAAAACTTTTCTTCTCAAAGCAGTTTCAGCGATATGTAGCCCTCTTGATTGAAAAGTGTATCGCACATAGTTAACCCTCTCGTATAATGTGTGATTGTGCAACACATTTAATTTATCCTTGCTACCATATGTAGTTTATCGTGCATAGTTGTTATGTAGGGATCATGGCGCCGAGAAAGTTATCACATACGGTTTGCATTCAAGCACAAACCATGGCTTTTTATAACATGTGCGCAATAAGATGAGCTTAACAACACCATTATGTACCGTTGCGTAGTACTGAATGGAAGATAGCTTAATGAAAAAGAGCTTTTATTATACAAGCCCATATTCCATTCTCAGTTTTCATCATACATTATAGAAGACATGCCAGCATAAAAGAATCATGGTTTTCTTTTTGCACGACATCCCTGGCTATATGTGGTTTACCTTAATTTTCCTTTTGGCACTAGTCGAATTAATTTTCCAGGTCGTCTCATTTAGATCCAGTGGATGGCGTGCCTTCCTCCTCCTCCTCATGTTGCCTCCCTTCGACGTCTGCTGTGGCCCATGTCGATTCCTCTAAACCCACCCATCCCCACTTCCTCTCCGACACTGGTAGCCCCAGCTTGCACCTGAATCGTCAAGCCTCTGATTCTTCTCCGCTGGGCCTCGGTGGCATCCGCTATGACCCCCCCCCCCTCGCAGTCTTTCTATTGGGTCTACACTCTAGAATTCGATGGACTAAATTTAAATTTCAGGCAACTTGCCGATGCAAGTATGACTTAACAAACTTTGTTTTTCCATGGTGGCGTTTTGAAGGAAGTGCGGAATGGCATGCCCTCCTTTTACTGTTTTAGGGAAGCATGACCGCTTACTTTTTTTACAAGAACATGGCCGCTTACTATGTCTACCTTGAAAAATCTTGGGGCCATTTAAGGCGCTACCTGGCACAACATGAAGCCCATAGAAGAAATTGATGTCGTTTTTCTACCTCTATTTAACTTTTCAATATGTCTTCAATCACGATTGAGGAAAAAGGCATTAGAAAGGTGTCTAAGATTACCTTTCTTAAAGGCGTTCCAAGAACGCCTTCAAATGTCCCTTGTTAGCACACATCTATGAAGAACGCCTTCGTACATGCTCAATTAATGGCATTCTAGAAAAAAGACAATCATATATAGTATTATATGGAGCATTTTGCAAAATTCTCATAGATTTAGAGGTGTTTCCGGAAACACCATAATATATCAGTACAACTGGCGGCCGATATGGCAAGACAGATATAATGAGGATGCTTCTATCTAACACATAATTTGGATAGTGGAGGTTGCCAAACTATGTTACGAAAAACCTGAGGCCGTTGTTCAAAACATTTTTTTTTTCAATTTAGTGTGAGCCATTCCACGCTCGGATACAACGTAGTAATTTATTTAGCCCCATATTGCGTACTGATCTAAATTTTTGTTTCTTTAGATGGAGAGCCGCACGATGTCTCGTAAGAAATCTCTAACTTAAAGCAAAAAATGACACTGTGCGGTATGATTCCGTTCGGCTTATCGTGTACTAGCCCTTTCTAGTCCCCTGCAGCACATACTACAAAAGAAGCCTACACGCCCGACATGTGTTCCTGGCAGTTGGCTAGACATGCCGGCAAACGGCCTCATACCCACTGGCAAATGGGTCCAAAGTGGTTTACATAGGCCTAGTCAACTGTAACCCTCCATTTTTATTTGTAGTGAGCGGATGATTTTGGTAGACCACCTAATCCCCGTGCATGGGCTGGGGGATAACCTCGAAACATGCAACCCCTAACCCCGTGGGCGCTTCTGGGTCGACCCATGTGGGGATTGTCCTTGTTTTTTTCCTTTTTTTACTTTCTATTTCCTTTTTACCTTTTTGCTTCTCGAAAAAAATGATCGGATTACATTTTTTGAATTGCAAAGAATAATCACGAATTCAAAATATCTTATATAATACCAAAATGCGTACGAACTACAAAACATGATCCGGATTCGCAAAAAGCACGTATATGATAAATGTTCCTGGATTTCTAAAATTTTCAAGTATTTGAAATAATGTCCACGGATTGAAAAAAATCCAAAAAAATTGAACCCATATTCCCAACTTGAAATAAATAATCATAAATTTGAAATATATTTCCACAATTTCAGAAAATGTTCGTGAAATTCAAACATTATTCTCGTATTTTGAAACATGCTCCCAATTTAATTATTTTCTCATATTTAAAAAATGTTCATAAATAGAATATTTTTTTCATAATTCTAAAAAAATGTTTACATTTTTAAAGTAGCTTACGGATTTGGGAAAATATTCGTGAATTCGAAAATTGTTTGCGAAATTAAAAGTAGTTCTTTATTTTCGAGAAATACCAAGAAGATTGAAAACTGTTCTTGAGGTACAAAAAAGTATATGATTTTTAAAATAATATTCAAGGGTTTGGTAAAGTTCACGAGTTTGAAAAAAAGTTCTTGTACTGTAAACACAAAAATAAAAAATACAAAAATCCTGGCAGAAAACCAATAGAAAAAGGAAAAGGGAAGGATCCACCGGAACGAGGGATGTCGTCAGAATTCTGAGTGGGCCGTTGGATGGGATATAGTTCCTGAAAAGGCGATATAGTTTCTATTTGTTTTTATTTTTATTTTTTATCTTTTTAGCTTTACTTATTTTCTTTTCAATAATATTCAGTAATTATAAATATTATTTCAAAACTTAGAAAAATGTTTGATTTTTTAGAGCTATTTTGAAAGAAAATGTTTGGAATTTCAATAGGTTCATGCTTACAATTTTTTTCATAAATTCATAAAAAATCTGTATTTTCAGAAAATGTTTAGGAATTTCAAAAAATATTTTTTTCAAAATTCTTTCAAGTTTCTTTATTCACAAATTCCAAAAATATCATATTCTCAAAACAGCAATTTCACAAAATGTTCGTGTTTCACAAAAAATCTTCAGAACTAAAAAAATAAATCTTGTTTCAAATTTTGTTTACAAAATTCAAAATATTTTTGCTTTTTCGTGGAATTTAAAATGTCTTCTCATTTTCCAAAAAAGGTTCAAAATATAAACGAAGACCAAAAACCTGACATGCTACGAAATGCACAATGAACCGAGGCTGCTACAGTACTAGACCACTACAACCCCAAAGACCATGCTACACTATAGAAACCAACCGTGCTACCATGCGAAACCTTTGCTAC
Organism: Aegilops longissima; assembly: GCA_021605205.1. Lineage (NCBI taxonomy): Eukaryota > Viridiplantae > Streptophyta > Magnoliopsida > Poales > Poaceae > Aegilops > Aegilops longissima. The sequence goes on along the minus strand of CM038678.1, from coordinate 743,981,656 downwards.
AGTACCTAGTCGGGCATCACTGTCTGCATCACTCCTCTATTTGCCGCAAAATGCGGTAAATAGTGGATCTCGGTGTGAGTACGAAGGTGATCTGCAAAAGCGCCCTCAAAGATCCAAGCATCAAAAAAGCCTAATAGGCATTTCCCTTCAGGATTGTCCCTAGTGTTTTCCTGAAACACCTTGTTACATCTTCAAAGTATTTTCTTTTTGGTTTTCAAAGTTGATTCTAAGTGCCTTCATATCTTACTACTTCCTAATTCGCACAGTTTTGTAGTGGGAGTCAACGACGAGAAGTGATGGGTAATCGTGATTACTCAATGGGAGGTTGTAGCCAGATTAGATCTGCTCGATCCCACTACATAAGTCAAATCTCAACTTGAGGATTGAGCATTTTCCAGAATAAACTATCTTGACTTGTAGATCGAGAATTCTCCAGAAGGAATGTTAGTGCCACAGTTACCTACACATGTGAAATGTTGGGAAGATAGTAGGATACCTATTAGGAGTAGTCAAATGTTGGGAGTAGATCATAATACAAATAAAATTAAGATTGGTATAGACTAGGAGATAAGATGGACGAAAGATGTTACGGTTTAGAACCCGCCAGCCGAGTGCCCGAAAAGTACCCACAAACTTAATAACGTGGAAATAACGCAAGCTAGCTCGCATTTGCTGGTTAATGCAATGGCAATATAGAACACCAGACAGTATTAAACGTGGACAACTTAGTCGTATGAGCACTATGTTGCTGTACACGAAACAACTTTATTAAGATGTTTGTATTAACATTTCCGTGTTATGCTTTATTTGGTTCCATTATCCATATTTTAAAGATTTTGCATGATGTTGTTGATGTCAATGGAAGTTCTTTCATATATAGTTTAAACACATACTCTCCTTTGTGTCAGTTTAAGAGGATATTGTACAACTGGAGGGTGTGATCGACGGATCGTCATGACGATCACCGGTGAGATGAAGCGTGCTAATCTCTCAAGTATCTTCTTTGTAAAAGTATCCAGAGTATTACTTACCTGGTTGCACTATCATTTGTTGTGCCACACTCTGATGTGACATTTTGTGTAGTTGGGTTCTCTAAGGATTTTCCGTTTTGGTGATCAATAAATTGGTGCTTTCTTTTGTTTTCTTTTTTGTTTTTGTTTCTTCCTTTGGTTAAGAAGCTAGCTACATCACCCCGTGAAGCCAACGGTCGTCTAGTTACAGTGAGGCCAAAATTGCTCCCAATCCCTGTCGTAAAAACGACAGCAAGCCACCACTACTCATGTCGCCTGCCTAGAGAATACATAAGTCTCTCAAGACGCTCATAATAGCATTGGAGGATATGTGGCACCTGACTGGTCGATAAGACGGTCATGCAAGCCTTGGGTTAAACTTTTCCTTTAATTAGTGTCTTGTCCTTTTTTCAGTTCGTCTGTAAAAGTAGATCGCAAAAATGCAAAGCTGGTCATCATTTTTCTCTTCTTGTGCAACATATGGCAGGTCATTTTTCCTGTAAAGGAGCGTAAAACCTTCGGTTAACATCTAATCGGAAGAGCTAATAATTTGATGTCTCGACTAGCTCTTGAGAATGTTGGGTTCTACGGTAGGGTGCGTCGACTGCAAATTAAAATTTTCCTACGCGCAGAACATCCAGGAACATGCTACGGGAGATGGATCACAGTTCGTTACCACTAGACGCGCAGTGCCGTGCAGCGGAAGAAGAGTTGGGCAGCGCGTCCGCGTGGATCGTCTCCTCCTCGTTCGATCTCCCTCGAACAGCCAGTCGTCGATCCAGGAACATGCTACGTCACGTTACCACTAGACGCAAGTAGCAGATGCCGTGCAGCGGAAGAAGAGTTGGGCAGCGGCGTCGCGTGGAGTTCAGTCGCGATCCCACGCACGAGTTCGCCGGAGCAATAATTCAGACTTGTGTTTCATCAAGTAAATATACTCAACATCTACTCAAATCATCGTGAAGTAAGAACATAACGATATTCCTTTGCATGCCTCGGCACTCATTTGGACTGCACACATCAAAATGTGTTACTTCCAACAAGTTGCTATCTTGTTCCATCTTCTTGAAACCGAGGCTTTTAGGTCATCTTGCCCATGTGGTATGTTTTGCATATCTCAAGTGATTCAAAATCAAGTGAGTCATCATGCGTATACACCAATAGACATGGTTTGCATGTCTCAAACTTTTCAAAAGCAGAGTGAGTCAAAGATCCATCAACATGGAGCTTCTTCATGCGTTTATGACTTACATGGCAGTGCCACAAGTAAGTGGTACTATCATTACTATCTTATATCTTTTGGCATGAAAATGTGTATCACTACAATCGAGATTCAATAAACCATTCTTTTAGGTGCAAGACCATTGAAGGTATTATTCAAATAAAGGAGTAACCATTATTCTCCTTAAATGAATAACCGTATTGCGATAGACATAATCCAATCATGTCTATGCTCAGCGCAAACACCAAATAACAATTACTCTGGTTTAATACTAATCTTGATGGTATAGGGAGGCGTGCGATGTTTGATCACATCAAACTTGGAAACACTTCAACACATATCGTCGACTCACCTTTAGCTAGTCTCCGTTTATTCCGTAGCTCTTTTATTTGAGTTACTAACACTTAGCAACCGAACGGTATCTAATACCGGTGCTACTAGGATTACTAGTAAAGTACACATTAACATAATGTATATCAATATACTTCTATCGACCTTGCCAGCCTTCTTATCTACCAAGCATCTAGGGTAATTCGCTCTAGTGACTATTCCCCTTATTACGAAGCACTTAGTCTCGGGTTTGGGTTCAACCTTGGGTTTCTTCCTTTGGAGCAACAACTGATTTGCCGTTTCATGAAGTGTCCTTCTAGCCCTTGCCCTTCTTGAAACTAGTGGTTTCACCAACCATCAACAATTGATGCTCCTTCTTGATTTCTACTTTAGCGATGTCAAACAACGCGAATACCTCAAGGATCATCATCTCTATCCTTGATATGTTATAGTTCATCGAAGCTCTTAGCAGCTTGGTGGCAATGACTTTGGAGAAACATCACTATCTCATCTAGAAGATTAACTCCCTCGATTCAAGTGATTGTTGTACCCGGACAATCTGAGTACAAGCTCACGATTGAGCTTTTCTCCTTTAGTTTGTAGGCTAAGAAAATCGTCGGAGGTCTCATACCTCTTGGCGTGGGCACGAGCACAAAATCCTAATTTCAGCCCTCGAAACATCTCATATGTTCAGCGACATTTGAAAAACATCTTTCATGCCTCAACTCTAAACCGTTTAAGCTGAACTATCACGTAGTTATCAAGGCGTGTATGTCCGATGTTAGCAACATCCACAGGCGGCGTTTGGGGTTTAGCACATTGGCGGTCCATTAAGGACATAAGCTTTCTCTTGTCCGCATAATCGCTACTTTCAACTTTCAACTATATTTTCTCTAGGAACATATCTAAGCAGTGGAACTAAAAGCGAGCTTACGACATAATTTGCAAAAGGTCTTTTGACTATGTTCAAGATAATTAAGTTCATCTTATGAACTCCCTCGAATAGACATCCCTCGGTCATCTAAGTGATTACATGATCCGAGTCAACTAGGCCGTGTCCGATCATCACGTGAGACGGACTAGTCATCATCGGTGAACATCTTCATGTTGATCGTATCTACTATCGACTCATGCTCGACCTTTCGGTCTCCGTGTTCGAGGCCATATGCGCACATGCTAGGCTCGTCAAGTTAACCCCAAGTGTTTTGCTGTGTAAATCTGTCTTACACCGTTGTATGTGAGCGTAAGAATCCATCACACCCGATCATCACGTGGTGCTTAGAAGCGTGACGAACTGTAGCAGCGGTGCCGATCGGGGAGAACACTTCTTGAAATTTGTGTAAGGATCATCTTATTTACTACCGTCGTTCTAAGTAAACAAGATGCATAAACATAATAAACATCACATGCAATTATATAGTAGTGACATGATATGGCCAATATCATATTGCTCCTTTGATCTCCATCTTGGGGCTCCATGATCATCATTGTCCCGGCATGACACCATGATCTCCATCATCATGATCTCCATCATCGTGTCTTCATGAAGTTGTCTACGCCAACTATTACTTCTACTACTATGGCTACGGTTAGCAATAAAGTAAAGTAATTACATGGCGTTGTTTAATGACACGCAGGTCATACAATAAATAAAGACAACTCCTATGGCTCTGCGGTTGTCATACTCATCGACATGCAAGTCGTGAATCTTATTACAAGAACATGATCAATCTCATACATCACATATCATTCATCACATTCTTCTTGGCCATATCACATCACATAGCATACCTGCAAAAACAAGTTAGGCGTCCTCTAATTGTTGTTTGCATGTTTTACGTGGCTGCTATGGGTTTCTAGCAAACGTTTCTTACCTCGCAAAACCACAGCGTGATATGCCAATTGCTATTTACCCTTCATAAGGACCCTTTTCATCGAATCCGTTCCGACTAAAGTGGGAGGCGGCACCGCTAGCCACCTTATGCACCAAGTGCATGTCGATTCGGTGGAACTTGTCTCCACGTGAAATGCGTGTAAGGTCGGTCCGGGCCGCTTCATCCCACAATACCGTCGAAACAAGATTGGACTAGTAACGGTAAGCATATTGAACAACATCAACGCCCACAACTACTTTGTGTTCTACTCGTGCAAAGAATCTCGCAATAGACCTAGCTCATGATGCCCTTGTTGGGGAGCGTGGCAGAAATTCAAAATTTTCCTCGTGTCACCAAGATCTATCTATGGAGAAACTAGCGAGGGAAGGAGAGTGCATCTACATACCCTTGTAGATCGCTAAGCGGAGCGTTCAAGTGAGCAGGGTTGATGGAGTCGTACTCGTCGTGATTCAGATCACCGATGATCAAGTGCGAGCAGACGGCACCTCGCGTTCAACACACGTACAGCCGGTGGCGTCTCACGCCTTGATCCAGCAAGGAGAGAGGAGAGGTTGAGGAAGACTCCATCCAGCAGCAGCACAGCGGCATGGTGGTGATGGAGGGCGTGGCAATCCCGCGAGGGCTTCGCCAGCACCAAGGGAGAGGAGGAGGAGGAGGCGAGGCTGCACCAAGAGGAGAGGTTCTCGTGTGTTGGGCAGCCCAAAACCTCAAGTATATATAGGGGAAAGGGGGCTGCGCCCCTTTGGGATTCCACCCCAAGGGTGCGGCCAGCCCTAGATGGGACTTGGGGGCGGCCAGAGGGGAGAGAGTGCCTCCCAAGTCAAGTGGAGGCCCTCACCTGGGGTTTCCCCCCTCCCATGCGCATGGGCCTTGGGGGCTGGTTCCCTGGCCCATTATGGCTGGGCGCCCCTACAGCCCATGCTACTGTATTGGACGTGGTGGAACAATTTCCGGACCTCCGGACCCCTCAGGAATCCTCCGAACCTTCAGAGCTTCGGTACAATCACTTTTCGGAACCCGAACAACAACTTTCCATATATAAATCTTTACCTCCGGACCAGGAACTCCTCGTGACGTCCGGGATCTCATCCGGGACTCGAACAACATTCGGTAACCACATACAAACTTCCTTTATAACCCTAAGCGTCGCCAGACCTTAAGTGTGTAGACCCTACGGGTTCGGAGACATGACATGACCGAGGCGTTCTCGGTCAATAACCAACAGCGGGATCTGGATACCCATGTTGGCATGTTACGATGATCTTCGGATGAACCACGATGTCAAGGACTCAATCGATCCGTATACAATTCCCTTTGTCTAGCGGTATTGTACTTGCGAGACGATCGTCGGTCGATACCTTGTTCAATCTCGTTAGTCTCTTTACTCGTTCCGTAACACATCATCCGTGACCCCTTGGTCATTGTGCCGATATGATGATGTCTTACAGTGGGCCCAGAGATACCTCTCCGTTTACGGGTGACATCCATCTCGATGTCCATGAGTCAGCACCTTTATAGTCACCCGAACCGTTTGATACACCAAAGCACTCCCTCGGTATCCAGGAATTGCGATCTCATGGTCTAAGGAAAAGATACTTGACATTAGAAAAGCTTTAGTCACGAACTACGATCTTTGTGCTAGGCTTAGATTGGGTCTTGTCCATCACATCACTAATGATGTGATCCCGTCATCAATGACATCCAATGTCCATGGTCAGGAAACCGTAACCATCTATTGATCAACGAGCTAGTTAACTAGAGGCTTACTAGGGACATGGTGTTGTCTATGTACACATGACGCAAGTGCACCGCCTCTAACGGTATCCACGCGTGCAGGAGGAACACCGTCCGGCGGACTGCTAGGTCCGATCACACAGTCGGCGGCGAGTGGAGGTGGCTATTCGCAACACGTGCAAACCCTAGTCGCAGTGCCGAAGCGATCAACCACATGAGTGTGCCGTACCTCCACTTTATATAGGCGTCCGTCGCAGGCTCAACACTTGGGCCTTGCACGGACCCTAAAGCCCAAAGTCTACTCGGTCACGTTCCTAGTCCAGTTCGGATCACATCCAACCAGTGTCCTACGAACCGACCTCGTAGGTTCCTTCCCTTAAGCGCGCGACCCCTTAGGTTCAAGTCGGCTTGGTCACAGTTCGGATCACCTTCGACCTGCACGGTTGGTAGCGGCCTCTAGCAAGGCGTGCCGACCACCAAGAAGACTATGAAGCTGGTTAGGCGAACCTGTACAACGTGTCACACTTCTTTTCCCTTTGCCACACGATATATGTTGTCGGGATCAAGGCGAGACTGTCATCCTTGTGCTAGCCCGACCTCTTTCTCGTTCCAGTGATACCGACCACAAACCGGATTATCTCATAATCCTTGTTGCATGGCCATGCTTATCCTGGTCGGATCACATCGAGGCCCAGTATATCTCTCCGATCGGAGGGCAAATCCCATCTTGCTCGACCATGTCTCGCAGCATGGGACTGGACAAACCGAAACCTACCTTTGTAACTACCCGATCACGGAGTAGCATTTGGTCGGCCCAAAGCAAGTCATCACCATCCAGTACATGCGTCAGCTCAGGTCTTAGAACATATAACGTATGTTGTACTAGAGACTCAGAGACGACATATCGCTGCGTCTCATAGTTGGGTCTGTCCGACTCGGACCTTATCTCGACTCGGATCCGACTACGTCGAATCCGACCAGATCTTTCCAAGTCCATATTATCCGGTTAGCATCCAATGCTCAATGGCTAGTGAGACCAAGCCATCGACCGTGTCAAATGCTAGTCTAGTCGGTTGCGCGTCCACACAGCCCTTTCGACTAGGGATCTTTTAGGATAGTCATCATACAATGCATAGTCCCACAAACAAGTCACGTACTTGCTGATACACATCATTGATAATGTCCAAGGACTATCTTTATTCATAAACACATAGGAAATATTATCATACATGATTGCCTCTAGGGCATATCTCCAACAGTCTCCCACTTGCACTAGAGTTAATCAAATAGACATTGAATGCCCATAGCTCTAACGTGCCCCTCATGCTTGGGTTGTGGAAGCGGCTTAGTCAACGGATCTGCAACATTTGCATCCGTGTGAATCTTGCATAACTCTACATCACCATTCTTTACGATCTTTCGTATCAGGTGATATTTCCGGTCTATGTGCCTGACCTTGTGGTGATTCCTCGGCTCCTTGGCTTGTGCGATGGCACCAGAATTATCACAATAAAGGTCCAACGGTTTCACCGAGGCTGGGAAAATACCAAGATCATCCAGAAAATGCGGATCCAAACACCTTCCTTTGCAGCTTCACAAGCTGCAATGTATTCGCTTCGTGGTAGAATCGCCACCATATCCTGCTTGGAACTCATCCGATTACTGCTCCTCCGTTCGGACGCGTACGAATCCGGACTGTGATCGTCAATCATCTCTGTCGGTTTGGAAACTAGCATAGGCGTAACCCCTTACGACGAGCTCTTCCTCACCTCCATAAACTAGGAACATCTCTTTAGTCCTTTTCAGGTACTTCAAAATAGTCTTTACCGCTGCCAAAGTGACTCTCACCGGGTTATCCTGGTATCTACTTGTTAGGCTTATTGCAAGCGCAACATCAGGCCTTGTACATATCATGGCATACATGATGGATCCGATTGCCGAGGCATACGGAATCCTACTCATCTGCCGCTCATTAGATGTCGAAGGACTCGAGTCTCGCTTAGCCTTATACCATGTGAGAGTGGCAAGAACCCTTTCTTCGCCTCACTCATGTTGAACCGCTTCAACACTTTATCTATGTACGTGCTTTGGCTTAGGCCGAGCAGCCTCCTCGATCTATCTCTATAGATCTTAATGCCTAAAATATAGACTGCCTCACCAAGGTCCTTCATCGAAAACTTGCCATTCAATGATCCCTTGACCGAGTTTAACATCGAAACATTGTTCCCGATCAGTAGTATGTCGTCCACATACAAGATCAAAAACACTATCGAGCTCCCACTTAACTTCTTGTATAAACAAGAGTCCTCTTCGCTTTTGATGAAACCGAGACCAGTGACGACCTCATCAAAACGAATGTTCCAACTCCGAGATGCTTGCTTCAACCCATAAGAGGATCTCTTGAGCTTGCATAACTTACTAGTGCTAGTCGAATCGACAAAACCCTCGGGCTGTATCATATACACGTCCTCGGTTTAATTTCCGTGAAGGAAAGCCGTTTTGACATCCATCTGCCATATCTCGTAATCGAAATATGCAGCTATAGCTAGTATGATCCTCACCGATTTCAGCATCGCTACCGGCGAGTAAGTCTCGTCGTAGTCAATTCCTTGAACTTGTCCATCCACATCGGTTTTCTTCTTAAAGACCCATTTGCAACCAATGGCAGTTACGCCAGGTGGCGGATCAACCAAGTCCCAGACTTGATTCTCATCCATGGACTTTAACTCTTATCTCATGGCCTCTAGCCATGCCTCGGAATCTGGGCTCACCATCGCTTCTACATACGTGGCCGGCTCGTCGCTTTCTAGCAACAATACATCACACACTCTGCGCAATCTCTCCGACCTCCGTGGTTCTGGTGCCGCTTCCACTACGGGTTCCCTGACTGACTCGGTATGGTCTCATCACCAGCCGAGCCGTCCCCGAGTGGTCCTCGAATTTCTTCGAGTCGAACCGTCCTCCCACTGGCCTCCCGACTGAGAAACTCTTTCTCAAGGAAAACCCCATTCCGAGCAACAAACACTTTGTTCTCTTCCCGGTTGTAGAAGCTATATCCCAAGGTTTCCCTCGGATATCCCACGAATATGCATTTATCCGACTTAGGTGTAAGCTTGTCTGACATAAGTCGCTTGACAAATGCTTCACAACCCCAAATCTTTAGAAAAGACAAACTGGGACTCTTCCCGATCCAAATTTCATGTGGTGTCTTGTCTACGGATTTTGATGGTACCCTATTAAGTGTGAAAGCTGTAGTTTCTAGAGCATATCCCCAAAATGACAAGGGTAAATCCGATTTGCTCATCATAGACTGGACCATGTCCAACAAGGTACGATTCCTCCGCTCCGACACGCCGTTTCTCTGTGGCGTACCCGGAGGTGTGATCTGAGGTACAATACCTCGGCTTTTCAGATGATCATCAAACTCCTGGCTCATGTACTCACCTCCACGATCAGATCGCAGAAGCTTTATAGTCTTGCCGAGCTGATTCTCAACCTCGTTCGAAACTCTTTGAACTTTTGAAGTCTCGACTTGTGCTCGATCAAATAGATATATCCATATCTACTCAAGTCATCGGTAAAAGTCACGAAATCTTGATAGCCACCTTTGGCAGTTGTGCTCATTGGACCACACACATCACTGTGTATAAGCTCCAACAGCTCGGACGCCCTCTCGCAACTCTTTGCGAAAGGAAACTTAGTCATCTTGCCGAGCAAGCATGATTCACATGTCTCGAGCGACCGAAGTCGGACGAAGTTAGGAGCCCATCATCATGGAGCTTCTTCATGCGTTTCAGACTAATGTGTCCAAGCCGGCAATGCCAGAAGTATGTCGGATTTATCTCATTAGGCTTATGCCTCTTGACATTCACATTATAGACCGGTTCCTGTTCTAGATTCAATATAAATAACCCATCAACAATGGGTGCATAGCCGTGGAACATACCATTCAAAAATATCGAACAACCATTGTCCTTTAAATTGAAGTCATAACCCTGACTCATCAAACATGAGGCAGAAATAATGTTCCGACTAAGTGCAGGAATGTGATAACAATTATTCAATTCCAAAATAAATCCAGAAGGAAGCTGGAGCTGCATCGTGCCGACCTCCAACGCAGCAACTCTTGCTTTGTTGCCGACCCTGATGTCAATCTCCCCTTGTGCCACACACCTAGTTCTTACCAGCACCTGCATCGAGTTGCAAATATGAACAACCGATCCGGTATCAAATACCCAAGAGCTACTAGGTATGTCAGCAAGGTAAATGTCTATAACATATGCAACAAGTGTACCTTTGCCTGAAGCATTTCCGGCCTTCTTGCATTGCTCTGCAAGCCACTTGCTACAGTTCCTCTTCAGTGACCGATTTCCTTGCAGTGATAGCAAACGTTCGATTCCGGTCCAGACTTCGGCGCAGCGGCAGAGGTTACCATCTCCGTGCCCTTTAACTTAGACTTTTTCTTGGACCAACTCTTCTTGAACTTACCCGATTTCTGCACCATCAACACTTGATGCGTGCCTTTCTTAATATCCTGCTCTGCCACTTTGAGCATCCCATGCAATTCAGTGAGCTTCTTATCCATACCATGCATATGATAGTTCGAGATGAGCGTCCCATAGCTGGGCGGAAGAGAACCCGAACAGCATCGATAGCCAGCTCATCCAAGGCGGGAAGCCCAAACGATCCAAAGCTTGCACATATCCGATCATCTTGATCACATGTGGGCTTAGTGGATCACCTTCCTTCAGCTTGCAATCCATCAAGGATCGCCAGACGTCGAACCTTTCGGTCCTAGCCTGTGTCTGAAACATGCTCTTAAGACTCTCGATCATATCGTAAGCCTCAACATTTTCGAAATGCTGTTGCAAATCGGGCTCCATGCAAGCCAGCATCAGACAGCTGATCTCCGTTGATTCATCGACGAGTTTCTGGTAGGCATTTTTAGCTGTGGCACTAGCATTATCAGCAGGTTCCTCTGGAAGTGGATCCTCTAGAACATGTCACTAGTAGAAAAAGGGCCTATAGTCCCGGTTGGTGAGGGCCTTTAGTCCCGGTTCATGAAACGGAACTAAAGGGTCGGTATTAATGCCCTGACCCTTTAGTCCCGATTCAATCCAGAACCGGGACAGATGGGCCTCCACGTGGCCTGTCCGCTGAGCCCAGGCAGGAGGGCCTTTGGTCCCGGTTGGTGGCACCAACCGGGACCAATAAACATCCAGCGTCGACATTTCTATGGCTGTGGTTTTTTTTTTTTTTGAAAGGGGGGTTTGGGGGGTTTTGGGGGGTTAATTTAGGTGTTTCATATATTGTGCTATAGCTAGCTAATTAATAGAGAAAAGTGTCCTCTCTTTTGTCCGTGCTTGGTCGACGCTACGTACTATACATACGTATAGAGAGGACTAGCTAGACACGCTAGCTAGCTAGTAATTAAGCAAACAGAAGATCGTCATGAACATATATGCATACAGAGAGAAGTGATATCGACCACCTCTCCTTCTCCGAGAGATTGGTCGAACAACAAGTTCTCGTATATCTATCCGACACTACCGGCTACATATATACAATAATTATCTTTTACAAATATATAATCTCCTAACATACGGACGCGTGGTCCACATAGTATTCTCCGTCTTTAGCGATCACGTGGTCAAGAAAGAATGCCGCCAATTCCTCTTGAATTGCTCGCATGCGATCTGGTGCTAGGAGTTCATCCCGCATCCACAGAAATCATTCCCTTATTCCTGCCACAACCACTTTACAAGAAATAGTGGTCAATTAAACTGATAATTAGCAAGCATGATAAATGGTATTGATGAAACTAGCGCTTGAATCACTAGGAGATGCGTGGAATATGCTACTATATAGTACTTAGTTTGGTGTCTAAATTGCAGCTTCTTGGTAGTCCGGAGCTTTTTGGTGAATTTTCTCCAAGCCCTGCCATACAAAGAAAACAATTACTTGATATCAGAAATGAACAAAGTTGCTGATATGGTGGATAATGATCGATTTAACTTACTTCTGGAGCATTTCAGTCATGTCCGCATACTCCTTGGGATCTTTTAAGCTTGGAGTCTAAGACAGTTACTACTCCTTCTCAAGCTTAATCTCTAGGAGAATATAGTGGTAGCTGCGCACACATGCATAACTCATCAATATTACATTACTATAACCTGGACTAATAAGTAAACCGAATATGCCACAAGACAGTAACACTCACTTGAAGTTGTAAGGAAAGAGTATTATATCTTTGTGTTCATTTATTACCAACGATTGTAGCAAGTTGGCCTCGGTATTTTTTTACGAAATTCAACCTCAGTTTTATCTATGAGATATGTGTTAATGAACCCAATATCACCCACTTGTCTTTTCTTCAATTCGGCGATCTTCAATCTGCATAATATAGTGAGGATAATTATAAATACATGCAATGAAAGGGCTGAGTTATATAGAGACTCAATGATGAAGTAGTACTACTTACGGATAGTAGCAGGTGACCGTTGCTTTATCGAGGCCAATTGATTGAAAAACTGATAGAACTCCTCAAATGGAATAGGCAATAGTTCAATTCCAAGGAGGTCATGCTCCTTTTTAACTCTCACATACAAAGTACTCCTCCCCTCAGACTCTTTGCAGGTTTTCATGTACCAATAATGCAATCTTCGCATCATCGTTGATAGAGAACTTTCATCTTTGACGAGAGGCTTCCCGTACTCGTATCTTTGTATCTGCACCTCCAAGAAATCATAATGTACATAGTCGGGCAGGTAATCTGCAGGATTGCCATAACCGGGCACCATCCTCGGATTAGCGATGTCGCTAGCGAGGCACCTTGGCGGGGCACGATTGCTTCGCTTATTCGCCGAGCTGGGCAATTTGTTTCCCAGCTCGTCGTTCTTTCATCATTTGATCACTGACAGTACTTCCCGACCTCTCCGCTTCGGCAAATGCCTTTCCAATAATGCGCTCATAGTTGCCTTTCGGCGGAGACTTGGGTGGTTTTGTCGGGGCAGCAGAGTGCGCCGCTTTCACGGATCTACCTTCTCCTCCGGAGGTGGATGTCTCTTTGCTTTCAACCCTTGAAACCAGTCATCCACTTCGGTCTGCGTGATCTTCGCGTTTTCCTCCTCGCTCCTCTCGTCGGTAACTTCTCCGAGTCTTTAGATAAGGACCGAATCTGTATCTCCTCCGCCTTTGGCTGTCTTGCTAGACGCCGGCGGAGCAGGCGGGCGGATGTCTTCTTTCCTTGCTTACGAGGCGGAGGAGAAGGACTACGACGCGCCGGAGCAGCCGGAGCGGCGGCGGGTCTCTTCCGCCCTTGCCGACGAGGCGAGAAGGAGGAGGCTGGCTGCTCGGGCGCGGCCGGCGCAGCGGAGAAGGAGGCGGAGTGCCGCCACGCGCCGGAGAAGGAGCCGGCCGAGTGCCTGATCGTCACTTTCGGAGGAGGAGGCGGTGGAGGAGGCGGAGTGCCTGACTTCGCGGAGGAGGAGGAGGAGGCGGAGGCGTCCAGTTCGGAAGGTTGATGAGATCCTTCCGCCATAGGCATGGAGTCTTGAGCAGAACCCAGCCGATACTCCCTTCACCGGTAGGGTGGTCAAGCGGAGGTCCTCAAATCCCTCCGTTATTTCATCGACCATCACCTTAGCATATCCTACGGAATCGGCGGCGGTGAAAAGTTGAGTCGGGTTTAGTAGGATAAGCAGAGCCAACAGCCGCCTTGACCTTCAAATTGCTCCATTGCGCCATAAGGTGGCAATTTTCAGCATCCGTGATAGCATCCACGGGATAGCTGGCGGGGCCGTCAAGGCATGCTACTCGGCTGAAGCAGCTCGGTGGAAGCCATGCTGCTTCTCCGCTGAGATGGCGGGGTAACCGGGGAAGCTTGGCGGTCGTTTGCTGCTATTTGCTGCTTCGTTCCTCTTCTCGTTCCTCTAGCCCCATTATCCTTTCGTGCAGCGCTTTGCATTTGGCTCTGCTCGGTTTCTTCCTCCTCTCATGGGTTTTGTAACCCCTGCGTCGAAATCCAGCCTTCCACGAAACGGAACTGGCGTGCCTCGTGTCCGTCCGGTGCTCAGATTCCCGAGGGCCATTGTGAGCTCGTCCTTCTCCCTGTGCGGAGCGAACTTCCCTTGCTGCGCTGCTTGATATATTGCTGAAGCCTCTTGGTGGTATGTCCAATTGTTCGTCCGTCCAAATGCACCTCCCTGTTATAGGGTCCAAGGATCCGCCGCCCCGAAGAACCAAGTCCGCAGCGGTCAGCCAGTTCATTGTCTCTGGTTCGATCCCTTTATCAAGCAGATCATTCTCAGCCTTGGCCCACTTAGGCGGACTCACGAGGTAACCACGACCCGTGCGATGGTGAAGCTTCTTCTTCGCAGCATTTCTCTTGTTTGTCGCCGACATCTTTTTACTCTTTTTCGATGTCTTGTAGGCCACAAATGCGGGCGATCATCTCGATATTCTCATATTTGCCCTTGAATTCTGGTGTCTCATTTTTTTCGACATACGTATTGAGTTCTTTCTTCCAATTCCTGAATAGTTCTACCATCTTCTTAAGAGCAAAAGACTTGATTAATGGCTCTATTACTGGCTTCTCCGGATCATCCTCTAGCGGTAGGGTAAAATTTGACTTCAGCTCGGTCCAAAGATCATTTTTCGCATATCATTGACATAAGACACCTCGGGTTCTTCGTTCTTAGGCTTATACCATAGGTGGATGCTGATCGGGATCTTGTCCCTAACGAACCCCCATTTGAGCAACAAATGCCTTCTTTGTCCGGTAGGGCTCAATCGGTTGGCCGTCGCGCGCGATTTGTATGATCTCAAACTTTTCATCCGAGCTCAACTTTTTCTTCGGGCCTCATCTCTTTACCGAAGTTGTGCTCGATCCGGAGGGCTAGAAAAAAGAACAAAGATGAGAGTTAATTAATATGTGTACATACCAAAACAATGAATGCATCAATTAGCTAGTCAGCACAGGCTTAACTAATATATATACCTGTCCGGACTCGGTTTGGTGATCACCGGAGCCGTCCTCACGGTCTACTTCTTCACCCTCTCCTTCTTGCACCGGCATTGGGTCATCGGAGCCATGTAAATCATAGCCAGCTGCTTCTTCACCCTCTCCTTCCAGACCATCGTTGTCGTTGAGAAACATCAACGAGCAGACGACATCACTTCCTTGTGCGATTATGTCCCTCGACAACGCTTCTTGTGCTTCGTCTCGGAGGGTGTCCATAGTTTCTACAAATATTTACAACATGGCAATTATTATTCAAACATGACAGATATGGATATATTAGTGGCAAACATAGAACTAGCTAGCTAATCACAATAAGGAATCATATTAGTGGCCTCGGCGCTGCTTCTCTAGGGTTTGGGGTGGCCTCGACAATGCTTCAAGGGTTAGGGGTGGCCTCAAGAGCGCTTCAAGGAGGGGTAATATCACCCCCCACGTGTTGAAGCTATCGGGAGGGGTCGGCGTTGAACACTACATCTATGTCCCACAAGTGGCGTGGGCATCGGCGCCCATGATAGGGTAGAGGTCGTGGATCGCCCGGCGGTCGAGGTCAAGGGTCGAGGATCGCCGAGGGTCGGGAGGTTGCCTAGTGTCAAAGTTCAACAAAACCATGTCTTCATCATTAGGCGAAAGTAACAGGTGCATGATGGTGCAAGCTCTCAAAGTTATTTTGGAGCGGAGTCGAGATAGGATAATTAAGCTTTTTGGTACAAAGTTCAGCAAGAACCTTCGAATATCGTTATTTGAAAGGCCTTTGCTGAGATTCGTACAAAAGGCAAATTATCTATCCGGACTCCATTCGAAATAACTTTGGAGACTTCATACCATCATGCCATAATTACTTCCGGCTAATGATGAAGCCATGGATTTCTTCAATACTTTGACACTATAGGAACCCTCGACCCTGAAACCTTCGACCCTTGACCCCTTAACGACCCTCGACCCTCTACCCTAGTTCCCGACCCTCGAACCCTCGGCGATCCTCGACACCCTCGTTATATCGACAACGACGCGACATACATATACATGGGAAAATAATGTTATCGGGGAGGGGGTATCGGTACTCCCCCCTCGTGTCGAAGTTTCTTCTTTCTCCTCTATTTCTTTCTTTCTTCTTCTCCTCTTCTTTTTCTTCTTATCCCTCGAGAAAGGAAAATAAGGAAAAGGAAGAAAAGAGGAAGAAGGAAGAAGGAAGAAGAAGAAGAAAAAGAAGAAGAAAAAAAAAGAGGAGAAGAAGAAAAGAATAGAGGAGAAGAAGAAAAAATAGAATTTTTTTTTCTATTTTTTCTTCTTCTCCTCTATTCCTTTCTTCTTCTCCTCTTCTTTTTCTTCTTTTTTCTTCTTCTTATTTATTTCTCCTCTTCTTCCTCTCCCCTCTTCCTCTCCTTTCTTCCTCTTCTTATTTCCTTTTCCTCTCATTCTTTTCTTCTTCTTCCTTCTTAAAAATACATGAAGTAGTATTGCCTAATTCATTGTTCATATGAATATACAAACATTTGCATATTTACAATAATTAATATCACCAAAAATCTATGAACAGAAAAAATCCTAATTTTTCTAAAAACTATCTTTTGCATTGTTCACATACACATATACATTATAGCCACATACACATATACATCACATATGAACAAAAAATAAAAACATAAAAAACAGAGCATAAAAATAAAAAAGAGCTTAAACATTATATATATATGAAAAAATTAAAGAAATAAAAAAGAGCCAGGCGGCAGCTCTTGTGCAGGAGGAGGGCGGCAGGCCGTGGCGGGAGACAGGAGGCGCGGGCGACGAGGCGGGCGGCGACGCCGAGCCGATGTGAGGAGCTCGAGGCGGCGGCGGGCAGCGAGGCGCAGGCATGCGAGGCGGAGGGGCAGGGGCAGGGCGGCGGCGAGCACGGGCAGGGCGCGAGGCGACGGCGACGGCGAGCAGCGGCAACAGACTGGCGTCGTCGGCGAGCTCGGGCAACTGGCGGCGTCGTCAGGCGAGGCTGGCGATGAAATCTGAAAAACGCCAAGTCTTTGCTTATATAGAAAAGGCTTTGGTCGGTTAGTGGCACGAACGGGACCAATGCTCCTGCTAGTCGGTTGGTGCCACCAACGGGACCAAACTAATTTTCAGCAGCCCAAAGGGCGGGAAGCGGCGACCTTTGGTCGGTGGTGGCACCAACCGGGACTAAAGGGGTCATTGGTCCCGGTTCGTGGCGCCAACCGGGACCAATGCCCCCCTTTAGTCCCGGTTGGTGCCACCAACCGGGACCAAAGGCCTTGTGCTGCCCCGCGCCCAAAAGTTTAGTCCCACCTCGCTAGTTGAGAGAGCTCGAGAGTGGTTTATAAGCGCTGCTGCGCCCACCCTCTCGAGCTCCTCTCAACTTCATGCTTTCGGGCCTAATCTGTCACTAGCTATGTGCCTGTGGGCCTACTTGGCCTCCTGCGGGCCTGAATCCTGGCACATGTAGGGTTTCTAGTCGTATTCAGGCCGTGGGGGTCCAGTAGGTGGCACTATTTTTTTTCCAGTTTTTTTGTTTTGTTTTCTGCATTATTATTTATTTTTTGTTGTTTTTTGCTTTATTTTTAATTCTTTTTGCTTTTAGTTTTAGAAAAATTATAAACTTTCTGTTAGTGCCATTAGTTTTCAAATTTGAAAACACTTTTTTGTTTTCTTTGTTGCTTTATTTATTTTATTTTGTTTCTACTTACAACAAAATACTTATTTTTGCTATTTTTTTTTTCAGTTTTTGTTACATTTTCTGCATTATTTATTTTTGTAGTTTTTTCTTTATTTTTAATTCTTTTTGCTTTTAGTTTTAGAAAAATTATGAACTTTCAGTTAGTGCCATTAGTTTTCAAATTTGAAAACACTTTTTTGTTTTCTTTGTTGCTTTATTTATTTTATTTTGTTTGCTTACAACAAAGCTGTGTGTAGAGGGACGGGCTTATAAACGGTGTGGCGCCCTTGGTTGGCGAGGTTTTCAAATTCATAGTTTTCAAATGAACTCTGAAAAAGTTGGCATAGCATGTGCATGTACAAAGCGGACAATGGTATCATACTAAATGCATTACAAAGTTGGCATGGTATCATCATAATAGTTGCGGGAGAAAGTCTTCACTTTTTCTTCGCTTGTGTCGTTTTCTTATTGCGCTGTAACCATGGATAATCTTCATCGTTTATCAGGATGCTTGGGTCAGCCTTGACTTTGAAGGGGGGAATTTCATGAAACTTCTCATACTTTTCAGACATGTCTGTCTTGCCCTCCACTCCCAGGATGTCCCTTTTTCCTGAAAGAACTATGTGGCGCTTTGGCTCATTGTATGATGTATTCGCTTCCTCATCTTTTCTTTTCCTCGGTCTGGTAGACATATCCTTCACATAGATAACCTGTGCCACATCATTGGCTAGGATGAGCAGTTCGTCGGTGTACCCAAGATTTTTCAGATCCTTGTTGTCATTCCGTCTTGTGGGTCTACACTGCACCCGCCTCTGACAGATTGACCCACTTGCACTTAAACAAAGGGACCTTAAAATCTACTCAGTAGTCAAGTTCCCATATGTCTACTATGTAACCATAATATGTGTCATTTTCCTTGTCGGTTGCTGCATCAAAGCGGACACCGCTATTTTGGTTGGTGCTCTTTTCATCTTGGTCAATCGTGTAAAATGTATTCCAATCCACGCGGACTGCTCCGACAAGAATTCTTTCGCATCCAAGAATGGAGTTTGCGGAAATCATCCATCAAGATGTCCTTCGCGATCTCGGGGGCGGACCTCAGACAAAATTCTTCGCATCCGATCGGAGTTTGCGGAAATCATCCATCAAGATGTCGCCGTACCTCGGGGCAGTTCTACCTCAGAAATCAACGTCCAACGGTGACATCGACACAATGCTACAAATGCAGGATGACAATGCCCGTTCTTTCATGACTCCCACGATGAGCGGCGGCTTCATCCACGCTCCGGTCCCTTGAGTCGAGTTGTCTGGTTCTGTAACATCGATTGGCTCATGTTGTAATTAAACTTTAATGAACTTGTAGTATGTCTCTTTGGTTTGAGAGTCGTTCAACTTAGATGTAATCGATGCTATTAATGTCTTGCTTTTCTCTTCCGATCGTTCTGTTGCATACTTATATATTGCTTATGTATTGTCTGTGAATTGGTACTAACGTTTCGTTTGGCTAGTGCATAGCGATGCCAGCGTATGTAGGTGTACAAGGGTAAGGTTCGGAGTCTCGATGACTGGGAGGAGTGTCGGAGACAGGTTCACCGATTCAGCGGTAACAGTTACAAAGGTACACCACTAGGGCGAGGCGAATCTAGATCGCCGCTATCTAGCGGGAGAGGAGGGCGTTGGAGGAACCGGATGAAGGCGAGTTTCATCGTGATGATGCTCATCGTGATGACCGCAGCTCTCTTCTATGTGATGGTAGTTTAGATGATCGATATCGACTTGTAATGCGAAGATAAACTTCGCTACTCGCGGTCTCGAGACTTGTAATATAATGTTCTATCTTTGTTCGGTCTTTTCAATTCGGAGACTAATATGATGAATTGTATTAGGAGACTAATATGATGAATTGTATTCAAAGACTAATCTTCTATTGTATTTGATGAATCTATTGTTGATGTGTGCTGTCTATATTTTGTCAAATTATACATTTTGTAACCTGTGCAAAAACAGAAAATAAAAAATAAAAAACCTAATATTCATACTAATGGCGCATCACATGACGAGTGCGCCATTAGTATGACGATCATACTAATGGCGCATCACGGGAAGTGCGCCATTAGTATGCTTGATTACTAATGGCGCATGAGGTGGTGCGCCATTAGTATCCAAAGCACTGGTATACATGCCCCCACAGGAGGCATACTAATGGCGCACTCGCATATACTAATGGCGCACCAGGTGGCGCGCCATTAGTATACGAATACTAATGGCGCACGGGTGGTGCGCCATTAATAAAATACTAATGGCGTGCTGTCAATGGCGCTTTGTGATGCGCCATTAATAGCCATATTAGGTGCGCCATTAGTAGTGGTATTTCTAGTAGTGAATGGCTAATCGGACGTTTTCGGTAGAAGCCCCTCAATGCAACGGAAGCGATTGCGTCATAATCACGTGGCAGTCATGAGACTTTAGGTTCGGAACTTTTCTCTGGCATATTTATTATTCCTTTATATTCGACGAGAAGCCAGTCGGGACCTTCATCTTGAGCAGGCATTGAAAGAATATTTCTTTCTCTTCTTTCGAAGAGCGTAGCTGGGAGGACCTTCATCTTGCTTGGAGGCATGCCCTCTTTTTCGTACAAGCGTTGCAGGTCCTCTCGTGCCTCGGTGTATCTTTTGTCTCCCCATACACGCCCAAGAAGCCTAGCAGGTTCACGCAAAGGTTCTTCGTCACGTGCATCACGTCGATCGAAGAGCGGACCTCTAGGTCTTTCAGAGGGTAGGTCCCAAAATATAGATTTCTTCTTCCACATGGGTGCGTGATTCTCAGCGTCATTCGAACAGCTAGTCCGCGCGACCCTTTCCAAAGATTACGTGTAAATCATTGACCATAGCAAATGCGTGATCACCGATGCGCATGGCGGGCTTCTTCCGGTGATCTGCCTCGCCTTTGAAATGCTTGCCTTTCTTTCGACATTGATGGTTGGTCGGAAGAAATCGGCGATGGCCGGTACACATTCTTCCTGCAGCTTCCTAGGTATATACTATCGGTGTCAAGTAAACAGTGCGTGCATGCGTGGTATCCCTTGTTTGTCTGTCACGAAAGGTTCTTGAGGCGGGCCAATCGTTGATGGTCACGAACAGCAACGCCTTTAGGTCAAATTCCTCCTTTTGTGCTCATCCCACGTCGTACACGTTTCCATTCCACAGCTGTAAAATTTCTTCAACTAATGGCCTTAGGTACACATCAATGTCGTTGCCGGGTTGCTTAGGGCCTTGGATGAGAGCGGCATCATAATGAACTTCCGCTTCATGCACATCCAAGGAGGAAGGTTATACATACATAGAGTCACGGGCCAGTGCTGTGATTGCTTCTCTGCTCCCGAAAGGATTAATGCCATCCGCGCTTAAAGCAAACCATCGTTCCTTGGGTCCTTTGCAAACTCATCGATACTTTCTCTCGATTTTTCTCCACTGCGACCCGTCGTGGTGCTCTCAACTTCCGTCTTTCTTATGGTCCTCACTGTGCCATCGCATCAACTTGGCATGCTCTCCGTTTACGAGCAGACGTTTCAACCGTGGTATTATAGGAGCATACCACATCACCTTCGCAGAACCCTCTTCACCGGAGGCTCGTCGTCAACATCACCGGGGTCATCTCGTCGATCTTATACCGCAATGCACCGCATACGGGCATGCGTTCAGATCCTTGTAGGCACCACGGTAGAGGATGCAGTCATTAGGGCATGCATGTATCTTCTCCACCTCCAATCCTAGAGGGCATCGACCTTCTTTGCTGCGTATGTCTGTCGGGCAATTCGTTATCCTTTGGAAGCTTCTTCTTCATTATTTTTAGTAGCTTCTCAAGTCCTTTATCGAGCACAACATTCTCTGCCTTCCTTTGCAGCAATTCGAGTGCAGCACCGAGCTTTGTGTTGCCATCTTCGCAATTAGGGTACAACCCTTTTTTGTGATCCTCTAACATGCGATCGAACTTCAGCTTCTCCTTTTGACTTTCGCATTGTGTACTTGCATCGACAATGACCTGGCGGAGATCATCATCATCGGGCACATCGTCCGGTTCCTCTTGATCTTCAGCAGCTTAGCCCGTTGCAGCACCATCGTGCACATCGTCAGTGCATCTTGATGTTCGATAGCATCACCGTATTCAGGGGCACATAGTTGTCATCGTACTCTTCTTCCTCGCCGTCTTCCATCATAACCCCTATTTCTCCGTTCCTTGTCCAAACATTATAGTGTGGCATGAAACCCTTGTAAAGCAGGTGGGTGTGAAGGATTTTCCGGTCGAGTAAGACTTCATATTCCACATATAGGGCATGGACAACACATAAAACCATTCTGCTTGTTTGCCTCAGCCACTTGAGAAAATCATGCACGCCCTTAATGTACTCGGAGGTGTGTACGTCACCGTACATCCATTGCGGTTCATCTGCGTGCATTATATATAATTAAGTGTGTCAAAAATCATTACAGAACATCATGAATAGATAATTAAGTGACCAAATTAATAGAAGTTCATCATCACATAAAACCAAAGTACATAAATAGTTCTCATCTAACAACATAAAGCTCTGCGAGCATCTAAATTAATTAAACCATACATTGAAACTATGTAAAACATTTCAATGCGAAAACAAATCGATCATAATCGCAACCAAGGTAACAACTGATCCAACGACATAATGATACCAAGCTTCGGTATGAATGGCATATTTTCTAATCTTTCTCATCTTCAAGCGCATTGCATCCATCTTGATCTTGTGATCATCGACGACATCCACAACATGCAACTCCAATATCATCTTCTCCTCCTCAAGTTTTTTATTTTTCCTTCAAGAAATTGTTTTCTTCTTCAACTAAATTTAACCTCTCAACAATAGGGTCGGTTGGAATTTCTGGTTCAACAACCTCCTAGATAAATAAAATCTATGTCACGTTGGTGGCATAATTTTCATAAACAATAAATGAACCAATAGTTATGAAAAGATAATATATACCACATCCGAATCATAGGCGGGGCGAGGGCCGACGAGGCGGATACCAAAACCATCGCACTATATAAGATGCAATAATAAAAGTAAGAAAATAATACAAGTAAGAATATTTTTCCTTTCGGAAAGAAGATAAGAACAAGAGGCTCACCACGGTGGTCTTGGCGATTAGATCGGCGCGGGTGATCGGCAGACGGTGAAGAGGCGGGACAGGCGTGACGGACCGCTAAACCTAGACAAATATTGAGGAAAATGGAGGTTGGAGGTCGAG
This sequence comes from Aegilops longissima, assembly GCA_021605205.1. Classification (NCBI taxonomy): domain Eukaryota; kingdom Viridiplantae; phylum Streptophyta; class Magnoliopsida; order Poales; family Poaceae; genus Aegilops; species Aegilops longissima. The sequence continues at coordinate 743,958,502 of CM038678.1, read as the reverse complement.
CTTGGAGAGGAGAAAGCTTAAGTAGTGTGGCTCGGGCATTTCATCGAACACCTCATGTGCATAGGAGGTGGGCTAGAGCACCACAAAGCCCCCCTTGTCGGCAAGGGAAAAACAGAGCACTGGAGTGCTCTGCTCGCGAGCGAGGCGTATATATAGGCAGCACTATTGGTCCCGGTTCGTGGCATGAACCAGGACTAAAGGGAAGCCTTTGGTCCCGGTTCATGCCACCAACCGGGACCAATAGTGGTGGGCCAGGAGCCAGGCCCATTGGTCCCGGTTCGTCCCACCAACCGGGACCAAAAGGTCCGGACGAACCGGGACCAATGGCCCACGTGGCCCGGCCGGCCCCCTGGGCTCACGAATCGGGGCAAATAGCTCCATTGGTCCCGGTTCTGGATTGAACCGGGACTAATGGGCTAACCCGGCCTGGACGAAAGCCCTTTTTCTACTAGTGTGTTCCTTTTTATCGTGCTTGAGAACAATTCTCAGATTTCTATACCAGGTGGTAAAGTTTGTTCCATTCAGTTTATCCTTTTCCAGAATTGATTTCAATGCAAAGATGGGTTGAGCAGGTGGTGCCATTGATCTACAACAGAAAATATGCAATCACTAAGCAATGTGTTTATGTAGAGTAATTCTAGCCTAAACAGAAATACTCCCACTGAAGTTGGCATCCCTCCGCAAACTCTCAGTGATTCAGGATCCGACTAGCGCATGCGACTAGTGAGCTTTAGTATCACTGCTAGCCATCATACCTATCCGGTAAGCAACTCCTTGCTAATCGTATCTCTATACGACTCCTGTCGGCCGGGAAGGTATCTCATACCCCGGCTCCCAACCTTCTTTGCCACAAGGCCCAAAACCGTTTTGATAGCCTTGTCAAGTTAACCTGATGCAGTGCATGTCCGTGTCCGACCACGAACCCTTGATTCAAGGACACCCAGCAGCACCCCAATTTTATGAGCCCACTACTAGGCGTACTTGGCGTGCGAAGGTGCAACATCGGGGATGGCAATTCGCTTGATATTCATGAGGATCATTCTATCATTCTAACATGCATAGAAACAAAGAAGCATAACAATCACAAATATAACACATATTGTGAAATAGTATGGCTCCTTCATGGGCGTTCTTCGGTCGGCTCGACTCGATGACCATCTCTGAACTCAATCTTGTTTGTCATGCCGGGGCGTAAGCCGCCAACCTGATCTCTATTATCCAACTACTACAACTAGTAATGAATTTACATAGAGTCACAAGTCGACACGCAGGTCGTTATACAATATAATGACAACACTTTGGCTCCTGCCGGCTGACAAACATGACACGCAGGCCACGTATAAATTACACACATGCATCACATACACATGAGCCATACTATTCACATCAAACCTGCAAAACAAAGTTATGCATAGAATCACATTCTAGCAGTTTGTGTGTCGGGTACGAAATACACGGCGCTACGCACACGGCGGTCCCCATGTGCAGTTGATCACATCAACCGTGCACACAACCGATCTCTTCAAGGACAACAAATCTCATCTGTCGCCTCCGCATATCTAATATGCATACGATCTGAATCCAAATCCTATAACAGAGGCTCTGATACCACTGTTGGGTTCTACGGTAGGGTGCGTCGACTGCAAATTAAAGTTTTCCTACGCGCAGAACATCCAGGAACATGCTACGGGAGATGGATCACAGTTCGTTACCACTAGACGCGCAGTGTCGTGCAGCGGAAGAAGAGTTGGGGCAGCACGTCCGCGTGGATCGTCTCCTCCTCGTTCGATCTCCCTCGAACAGCCAGTCATCCGATCCCATGTACGAGTTCACCGGAGTGGCGCAAGTGCACCGCCACTAACGGTATCCGCGCGTGCAGGAGGAACACCGTGCGGCGGACTGCTACGTCCGATCACATAGTTGGCGGCGAGTGGAGGTGGCTATTCGCAACACATGCAAACCCTAGTCGCAGTGCCGAAGCGACCAAACACATTAGTGTCCGTACCTCCACTTTATATAGGCGTCTGTCGCAGGCTCAACAGTTGGGCCTTGCACGGACCCTAAAGCCCAAAGTCTACTCGGTCACGTTCCTAGTCCAGTTCGGATCACATCCAACCAGTGTCCTACGAACCGACCTCGTAGGTTCCTTCCCTTAAGCGCGCGACCCTTAGGTTCAAGTCGGCTTGGTCATAGTTCGGATCACCTCCGACCTGCACGGTTGGTAGCGGCCTCTAGCAAGGCGTGCCGACCACCAAGCAGACTATGAAGTTGGTTAGGCGAACATGTACAACGTGTCACACTTCTGTTCCCTCTGCCACACGATATATGTTGTCGGGCTCAAGGCGAGACTGTCATCCTTGTGCTAGCCCGACCTCTCTCTCGTTCCAGTGATACCGACCACAAACAGGATTATCTCATAATCCTTGTCGCATGGCCATGCTTATCCTGGTCGGATCACACGAGGGGCCCAGAGTATATCTCTCCTGATCGGAGGGGCAAATCCCATCTTCCTCGACCATGTCTCGCTGTAACATCCCAAAATTCTAAATTTTGGAATGTTATATTAAAATAAATAACTATGCTTGTTGTTTGATTGTTTGTTTGATTGATTGAGTGAAATTGAGAGGAATTTGAAACTTTTGAAAGTTGAATGAGAGGGAATAAAATGACTTTCCCAAAACTATCCCCTTTGCCTTTTTGGGATCCCAATGAATTCAATTCCATTCCAACACCAAAACCCTAGAGTGAAGATAACATGACTTCTTCCATTTGGAATGAAAAGGGTTTTGAAAAGATTTGGATTTCATTTGAGAATATTTCAAATTCAAAGCTTTATGCAACTCAATGATTTTCATGAGGGAAGATAAAATGACTTCTTCAATTATATGAAATATGAGTTGGAAGTAATGGAGTATCAAATTGAAAGTCATTTGAAAGTGCCATTTGAAGTTTCAGAGAATTTTGAGTTTTGAATTTGAATTCAAACTTTGGCAAGTGGGAATCATTTCAAAAACTATGCCTGATAAATACTTGATCAAAAGTATGAGAGGAGTAAACATGACACACCAAAATATCAGAGGAAACAATGCCAAAAGTTTTGATTTCAAATTTGGGTTTTTTTGAATATTGGAAAAATGGATTTTATAAAGTTTGGATTTTGCCTTTGGAAAAATGTTCAAATGATAGGAATATTCCCTAATCATTTTGGTATATATATGTCCTATATAAAATATTTATAGTTTATGTTTTATCTCTGTTTTGTTTTATTAAAAAATAAATTTAAAAAATAGAAACCCCCCCAGCGCCACCAAAGCCACTTGCCCAGCCAGCCAAGACACCAGCCCACCAGCGGCCTGACAGCCAGCCCCATGAGCCAGTGAGCCAGCCCATCCCCTCGCGCCGAAACCCCTCGCGTGGACGCCCGACCGCGCCGCACCCCTCTCTCTCTCTCGGCGGTGGGACCCCACCCGTCTTCAACCCCATGCCTTTTCGCCGCTTGCCGCCGATCGCGGATCCCGAGCGGATCCGGGATCCGATCCTCCCGATCGCCTCCCTTGCCACGCCGAGGCCCTCCCTATAAGAACACCTCCCCCACCCCATTTCCCCCTCGCCCCTCGTGGAACCCTCCTCCTCCCTCTCGAACTCGCGGAGCCGAGAGCCGCCGCCGCGCCATTAGCCCGTTCAGCCACCCCGACCACCCCGGCTCGCCGAGACCACCTCCGGACTCCCTCGCTCGACCACACCTCCCGTGCCTCACCCACCCCAAAACCCACGGGCGCCACCACCGTCGACGCCTCGAACGCCACCGCCGCCTCGACCTCGCCGCCGTCCGTCTCCTTCCACCTCGGACGCCACCTCGACCACCGTTAGGCTCGCCGTCGAGCGCCCGCGTCCGCCCGTGCCCTCGCCGGGAGCCCGCCGACGATCGGGCGCCGCCGCCGCCGACGTCCGAGCCGTCGCCGTCGACCTTCCCCATGGTGAGCTCTCTCTCCTCCTCGTCCGTTCGATCTAGAGTATCTGATCGAGATTAGATCGCCCGAAGGGGTATGTTTTATATAAAACCGGTTCGGTCCGGTTTAGTTAGTCCGGTTTATTTTAAGTTAGGTTTTTTATTTAAATCGGCCGATTCGTTTAAAACCCTTGGCCCGTTTAGTTATATTATGCACAGGGCGTAGTTTAGGCCCATTAGGCCCTTTTTCATTTATTTTCGTTTTCTGTTTTAACAGAATAGTTCCTGTTTTGAAAAATTCATATCTTTTATTCTGTTTAATATTTTTAGGTGATTCTTTTTTTGTTGGTTTGCAAATTTTCTATAGTTTCTGTAGAAAATATATTTAGCTATGTTAAAATTAATTAAAATTGCTTTATTTTAGTTTTAGTCAGAATAGTAAATCTGTTATAACATGAGTTAGAAAAATTATTTTTGGATGATTCTTTTTGTCCCAACTTTATTTTGACATTGCCAAACCATAGGAATTAATTTGGGTATTTTAGGATTAATAAAAAATTAGTTTTAAGCAGAATCTTGTTAATCCTAATTAATTAACTAGCTACTGTTTTCCTATTATTTTAATTAGTAAATAAATTTATTTTTAACATGTGATTGATTATTCTAGGATAGTTTCTGTCACTCTAATGGATGAACTTTTATTTATAATAAATAAAAGTTTTATTTTATTTTCTTAATATAAATTGGATTAGGCCTAATAGGAGTTTCATAATAGATTTTAAATTGATTCTTTTTGCTCCTAGTTGATTAATGCATTCTTTTTTGTTAAGTTAATAAAAACCCATGTTTAGGTTATGTTGAGAAATTTTTTGTTATATAAAACTATTTTTAGTTGTTGCTTGAAGTAGGAAAAACTTGAGTTGGTTTTTCTTTGAGTTTTCCCTCTTGGGTTTTTATTTGTTGTTTTGGTGTGTTATGTTACTTTGTTGCTATGTTAAGTGATCATATGCTATGTGCTTATTATGGTTATTGTTTGCCTCGGTAGAATTTTCCGGAGTGCGAAGTTTGCTACCACGAGTCCCTAGTTTTCGAAGATCGTCAACAAGGCAAGTTCACTTTGACCATGCTTTCATACCTATGTTTTATTTCATTTAGTGGCATCTTTGCAACCACCCCTCAGTAGTGTTATTGAATCCTTGTAGTTGAGTAGTATGCATGAGGTAGGAACCCATCCCCCTGTTACCAAGCCTGGGACGATATTTTATCTTAATGCTATGCTGTAGTAGACGGGGTTTGGTATGAGTACTCGGGAGTGGTGTGAGAATAGAGGATTCTACGTCAATGACGACAACTCCATGATGGAATCTGCAAGGACTGCATCTTCAAGGCCTCAAGACTTCAAGACTCGAGACAGAATTCAATACACACTCTTTGGGTGAAGGGCGGTTGTGGGCACCTGGAGAAACCAGTGGTTGGCGGGATGCATGGAGAAGCGCCATGACATCTTGCGGAAAGCTTCACCCAGACTCAAAGAGACGGAAGAATACTTCATGCCGGAAGCTTACTGTGCAACCGCAAGTCATTATGGGCTCTGGCTTGGTTGACCTTAGTTGTGACTCTGGCTGGGACGGTGCTAGCAGATGTAGAACTACGGTAGGATGGGATGAGTACCGGACAATGGTCAGAGGAACTCTTCGGAAGACCATGTTTGGTCATCTTGTTCTCAAACACCACGAAGTGCGAGAACTTGAAAAGAGGATCGAATCTTGCGGGTAAAGTGTACAAACCTCTGCAGAGGGTTTTAAACCTAATCGATTAGCCGTGTCCCGATTCACGGACAATTTGAGCATCTGGACTTGGATCTATCTCGGAACTCTCAACACGGATTGATAACAATTGTGGGCAACATATGATGATTTTGGGCTATGAGACATTGGTTGGCGGAACCATGTCATGATAGAAAACTCCATAGTACAGACTTCATTTATTCCTTGATGTAGGGAAAATAAAACCAGCTTTTACATAAACAAAACTCGAATCTGAGCCACAAAGCCATATTGCATATAGTACAGTTTTATCATCTCTTTTCTCATGTTGTGATCTTGCGGTACCTTCAATGTCTGACCTACATGGCTGCAACGTATCATGTTGCAGATACTTTCTTCCGACGAGTAAGAATACAGTGCAGGGTTACGGTCTACACTCAACCTGCCGATGGCGTTGATGGGACTCCACACCCGACTATTTGTTTCGCTGTGACTTATGAGGTATATATCAGTTTCGTTAATTATACATGTGATTGCACTTTGATATATACATTGATGTCTGTGTGTGCCAACATACTGATCCGAGGATGGCACAACAACACGGAGGCTTGACCGTCGAGGTCGGGTCGCTCTGATATGGTATCGAGCACATGTTGGTGTAGGGCGTGACCCTAGAAATCGGAAAGCCCCTTGGACAGGATATCTCAAAAACTTTATTTTCAAAAAGACTCTTACTCCTCATCTTTTCTGATTTTATCAAATAGACACTCTCACCTCAATAGTTAGAATATACCATATCCTTTGATCACCCGGAGGATCAACTGAAGGCACTCCAAGAAGGATTAGATATCGGAGAACTGATGACCACTTCAGAGTAAAGAGGATTTCACCATGTATTAGAAGAATTGAAGTACCACAGTTGAAAACTCCGATGACTTAAAGGATCTGAAAAATTATTTGACCTTTAGAAGACCAAACCCTAATATACACCTACGTTAGATGCGATGATTTGTGAGCTGTCATTTGTTTGATGTTTTCCGACAGCCCCAAAATAAAACTCGTTTCTTCAAAACTATTGTTTGTATTGTGTGTATCTCTCCCTCCCCACCTCTCTCATATCTCATCCCAAAACTTTTGAACCCCATAGATGATGAAAGAAGTTGGACTGATATTCTCTGGACCGAAGAATCAGCCCGAGGCAGAGCTATGGATATAGAACATGGAAAATCACTTCAGGAACAATTTGGTTTCAAGGAAGTATGAGGTTCAATATGCTCTTCAGTACTTTACAGAAAGTGCTGCAACCTGGTGGAAAATGCATCAAGCCATACAAGGATTTAATGGAGCAAAGACTTGGGAAGAATTCAAGAAGACTCTCTTGAGGTCCCGTCTTATCCGGAAGCACCATGAAACACCAAGAAGTAAACCTTGTGCCTGCAAGATTTGTGGAGAAATAGGACACACCCAGGAGGAACACAAGGATGGATGCCCTCATTGTGAGGAGAAACACCCAGCTGAGGAATGCCCAACTAGTCAGGTGACTTGTTTCTTGTGTGAAGGAACCACCCACTACCCGGTGCAGTGTCACATTTACTCCACGGTGCAACAAACTATTCCTAAGCAGGAAAATGGAATGAAAGAAGCCCTCAAGGAAGGTCTAGAAGAACCTGTGATGAAGGAATGGGTTGAAGACCCTGATGGAAAGGGCCTCAACAGATTTTACTCCAATGTCTGCTATTCATGTGGAGAAGAAGGACATTTTTCACAGTATTGCACCAAGGAAAGAAAAGAGTATCTGGGATATTTCCCGACAGCAGAAGTGAAGTTTGACCCCCGGGAGATAGAAACTCTGATCACTACAGAGAAATCAAGGAAGAGAAAAAGAAGGCAACCCGAGGACAACGCAATTTTTACAGAGAAGGACCTAAGTCATATCACTTGTTACAGGTGCAAGGATTTAGGTCATTATGCTAGTAAATGTCGAGAAAAAAGCCAAGAATCCAAGGAGCCGCATAATCACAAAGAAGCCCGAGACATGTCGGAAGTCATTTGTTTTCGCTGCAAGGAGGCAGGACATTATGCTATTAAATGTCCCGACAAGATGAAAGCTGGAGTTGAGTAGTTGGAATTTTGATATGGATAATAAGAGTAGTAGAAAGCAATTTCATTTTCATGAGCTCAATGAGTTGAGTTATGTAATAGATTACTCTGAGATTGTAATAGTTCATGACTCAATAAAGTTGTAATGTCACATGCTGAAAAGCTTTAAGGAGTTGTTACATTTTATCTTGGAAATTAATATTCTTGATGAACATGGAAGAAAGTGAGTTGTGATGCATAAACAGGAAATTGGAAATTGAGTTTGAAGTTCTGTTTGGATGATATGAATGTGTGCCCCAGGAGATAAGTACCTTATTCTGAGCATCATTTCTGTTTCACAACTGCAGATGACGACCCTTTATGAGTCTTTCCTTAAGGGCCCTGAAACGATCATGACCCTGACAAGTGATCATGATTACCCGAAGATCCTGAAGGACATGATGAAGCATATTCACCTTGAAGGAGATGCAGTCTACAAAGGCTACCCCTTCATGCAAAAGGGAGTGGAACTTTGGTATGTGGAGTTACACCTCCACCATTTGAAAGGAGTTTTCCCAAAGATGATGGGGCAGTACTTTTTCATTTCACGTGTGCCACAAGCAACTTTCTTCGATGCTGTTAGTGAAGCAGCCATGGAAGCCATCGCCAGATCGGAGAAATACTTGAAGCAAGACTCCGTTATACTGAGGAATACCTAAGCGAAGTGCATACAGAGATGATGGAGGTGAAGCTCAAGGCCACCACGATGAAACAGAAGATTGAAAAATTCAAGGCACATGTCGCACAATTCCAGTGGGACTGAAGAATCCTCAAGGAGGAAAAATGAATAAAGTTGGGAGTAATGTCTGACCATACCGAACCATGTGGGTGGCAGCATTTGTAATAAACTTTTTGGAATTTGGATTCACGAAAAATGGTTAAGGATGTAATAAAAGATTGATATGAAAATAATGAGATTTATGGATAAGTTATTGCATTTTTCTTTGGTGTCGTAGTACTCCGTAAAACCACAGGATCAATGAAGAAAGAAATGTGTTATTCATGACGGTCCATAGAAGGAAGCCGGACAAAATAAGTTGGAGTTGTGCTTTTGATATGATGGTATGAAGAAATAGAGTACTACTGGATTTAAAGGAGGTGTGATATGAGAGTTACTCCAAGGATGAGTTAAAGCTGCACTAGTGCTGAAGTGGGCCATAACCCACAGGCCCAGGATTTTGAAAAGGAACTGATGTAACCTTGATAAAGAAATAAATTGGAGGAATCAGCAGTCCAATCAACATACGTTCGTAGGAGGTTACGCAAAAGCCTGAGAGTGGTGAAGTAACGATAGATGTTTTGTTTGGCTTGCAGAAACCATGGATTTACTCGAACCCAGTTCGAGAACAAGAGAAATTCTGCAATGCTTGTGAGTATGCCCAAGTGTTAGAATACGTGATTCACTGTTTATGTATGTGGTAATGATTCAAGTACGGGATGGATTGGCCCCCATACCGAAGACTTCTATCATGAACTATCATATGTTGATGGAAAATCAGAGAGCCTTGAAAACCTTTGAAGAGTGTCGACGCGATAAGCCATAAAACCATAGAATGGTAGGACGATGGAACCCCTTTACAGGCAGCCGTTGCCAATCGTAGGTTATACGGTGAGGTTCAACCCAGACCCGTTTTCTGCAGGAGAAACCATTAATGGTAGACCACCATGAGTGTTTCGATAGTTGTCTAGAATGGACACAAACCCATCAGCTAAGAAGATCCAGTCTCGGACGAACTTCAACTTTGACACACCGACCCAAGATTTTGAGGAACACTCTATGCTTCTGACAGAAGAGCTTTAATGAAGGAGCTATTATAAGATATGTGAAGAGACATACATTGTTGGCACTCCAGAGGAAGTATCTGAGTTTATTAGAACCATAACCTTGTTTTTTAAGTGTGGTAGCACACTAGACCATTCCGACCGACGGATCTGCTAGAAGACCCCCAACCCCTAACCTTTTCTTGCTAGCCTCTTCGAATCTCGAGGACGAGATTCATTTTAAGTGTGGTAGGTTTGTAACATCCCAAAATTCTAAATTTTGGAATGTTATATTAAAATAAATAACTATGCTTGTTGTTTGATTGTTTGTTTGATTGATTGAGTGAAATTGAGAGGAATTTGAAACTTTTGAAAGTTGAATGAGAGGGAATAAAATGACTTTCCCAAAACTATCCCCTTTGCCTTTTTGGGATCCCAATGAATTCAATTCCATTCCAACACCAAAACCCTAGAGTGAAGATAACATGACTTCTTCCATTTGGAATGAAAAGGGTTTTGAAAAGATTTGGATTTCATTTGAGAATATTTCAAATTCAAAGCTTTATGCAACTCAATGATTTTCATGAGGGAAGATAAAATGACTTCTTCAATTATATGAAATATGAGTTGGAAGTAATGGAGTATCAAATTGAAAGTCATTTGAAAGTGCCATTTGAAGTTTCAGAGGATTTTGAGTTTTGAATTTGAATTCAAACTTTGGCAAGTGGGAATCATTTCAAAAACTATGCCTGATAAATACTTGATCAAAAGTATGAGAGGAGTAAACATGACACTCCAAAAATATCAGAGGAAACAATGCCAAAAGTTTTGATTTCAAATTTGGGTTTTATTTGAATATTGGAAAAATGGATTTTTATAAAGTTTGGATTTTGCCTTTGGAAAAATGTTCAAATGATAGGGAATATTCCCCTGATCATTTTGGTATATATATGTCCTATATAAAATATTTATAGTTTATGTTTTATCTCTGTTTTTGTTTTATTAAAAAAATAAATTTAAAAAATAGAAACCCCCCCAGCGCCGGCCAAAGCATCAGCCAGACCAGCCAGCGCCCAGACTGCCCACCAGCGGCCCGACCAGCCAGCCCAATGAGCCAGTGAGCCAGCCCATCCCCTCGCGCCGAAACCCCTACGCGTCGGACGCCCGACCGCGCGCACCCTCTCTCTCTCTCGGCGGTGGGACCCCACCCGTCTTCAACCCCCCCACCTTTCGCCGCCTCGCCACCGATCGCGGATCCGGCGGATCCGGGATCCGATCCCCCTCCCGATCGCCTCCCTTGCCACGCCGAGGCCCTCCCTATAAGAACACCTCCCCCCATTTCCCCCTCGCCCCTCGCATGGAACCCTCCTCCTCCCTCTCGAACTCATGGGAGCCGAGAGCCGCCCGCCCGCCATTAGCCCGTTCCGGCCACCCCCGACCACCCCGAGCTCGCCCGAGACCACCTCCGGACTCCCCTCGCTCGACCACACCTCCCCGTGCCCTCACCCACCCCCAAAACCCACCGGAGCGCCACCACCGTCGACGCCCGAACGCCACCGCCGCCTCGACCTCGCCGCCGTCCGTCTCCTTCCACCTCGGACGCCACCTCGACCACCGTTGGGCTCGCCGTCGAACGCCGCGTCCGCCCGTGCCCTCGCCGGAGCCCGCCGACGATCGGAGCGCCGCCGCCGCCGACGTCCGAGCCGCTCACCGTCGACCTTCCCCACGGTGAGCTCTCTCTCCCTCCTCGTCCGTTCGATCTAGAGTATACGGTCGAGATTAGATCGCCCCCCGAAGGGGTATGTTTTTATATAAAAACCGGTTCGGTCCGGTTTAGTTAGTCCGGTTTATTTTAAGTTAGGTTTTTTATTTAAATCGGCCGATTCGTTTAAAACCCTTGGCCCGTTTAGTTATATTACGCACAGGGCGTAGTTTAGGCCCATTAGGCCCTTTTTCATTTATTTTCGTTTTCTGTTTTAACAGAATAGTTCCTGTTTTGAAAAATTCATATCTTTTATTCTGTTTAATATTTTTAGGTGATTCTTTTTTTGTTGGTTTGCAAATTTTCTATAGTTTCTGTAGAAAATATATTTAGCTATGTTAAAATTAATTAAAATTGCTTTATTTTAGTTTTAGTCAGAATAGTAAATCTGTTATAACATGAGTTAGAAAAATTATTTTGGATGATTCTTTTGTCCCAACTTTATTTTGACATTGCCAAACCATAGGAATTAATTTGGGTATTTTAGGATTAATAAAAAATTAGTTTTAAGCAGAATCTTGTTAATCCTAATTAATTAACTAGCTACTGTTTTCCTATTATTTTAATTAGTAAATAAATTTATTTTTAACATGTGATTGATTATTCTAGGATAGTTTCTGTCACTCTAATGGATGAACTTTTATTTATAATAAATAAAAGTTTTATTTTATTTTCTTAATATAAATTGGATTAGGCCTAATAGGAGTTTCATAATAGATTTTAAATTGATTCTTTTTGCTCCTAGTTGATTAATGCATTCTTTTCTGTTAAGTTAATAAAAACCCATGTTTAGGTTATGTTGAGAAAATTTTGTTATATAAAACTATTTTTAGTTGTTGCTTGAAGTAGGAAAAACTTGAGTTGGTTTTTCTTTGAGTTTTCCCTCTTGGGTTTTTATTTGTTGTTTTGGTGTGTTATGTTACTTTGTTGCTATGTTAAGTGATCATATGCTATGTGCTTATTATGGTTATTGTTTGCCTCGGTAGAATTTTCCGGAGTGCGAAGTTTGCTACCACGAGTCCTTAGTTTTCGAAGATCGTCAACAAGGCAAGTTCACTTTGACCATGCTTTCATACCTATGTTTTATTTCATTTAGTGTCATCTTTGCAACCACCCCTCAGTAGTGTTATTGAATCCTTGTAGTTGAGTAGTATGCATGAGGTAGGAACCCATCCCCCTGTTACCAAGCCCGGGACGATATTTTATCTTAATGCTACGCTGTAGTAGACGGGGTTTGGTATGAGTACTCGGGAGTGGTGTGAGAATGGAGGATTCTACGTCAATGACGACAACTCCATGATGGAATCTACAAGGACTGCATCTTCAAGGCCTCAAGACTTCAAGACTCGAGACAGAATTCAATACACACTCTTTGGGTGAAGGGCGGTTGTGGGCACCTGGAGAAACCAGTGGTTGGCGGGATGCATGGAGAAGCGCCATGACATCTTGCGGAAAGCTTCACCCAGACTCAAAGAGACGGAAGAATACTTCACGCCGGAAGCTTACATGCAACCGCAAGTCATTATGGGCTCTGGCTTGGTTGACCTTAGTTGTGACTCTGGCTGGGGCGGTGCTAGCAGATGTAGAACTACGGTAGGATGGGATGAGTACGGACGGTGGTCGAGGAACTCTTCGAAGACCATGTTTGGTCATCTTGTTCTCAAACACCACGAAGTGCGAGAACTTGAAAGAGGATCGAATCTTGCGGGTAAAGTGTACAAACCTCTGCAGAGGGTTTTAAACCTAATCGATTAGCCGTGTCCCGATTCACGGACAATTTGAGCATCTGGACTTGGATCTATCTCGGAACTCTCAACACCGGATTGATAACTTAATTGTGGGCAACATATGATGATTTTGGGCTATGAGACATCGGTTGGCGGAACCATGTCATGATAGAAAACTCCATAGTACAGACTTCATTTATTCCTTGATGTAGGGAAAATAAAACCAGCTTTTACGCAAACAAAACTCAGATACAGAGCCACAAAGCCATATTGCATATAGTACAATTTTATCATCTGTTTTCTCATGTTGTGATCTTGCCGGTACCTTCAATGTACTGACCTACATGGCTGCAACGTATCATGTTGCAGATACTTTCTTCCGACGAGTAAGAATACGGTACAGGGTTATGGTCTACACTCAACCTGCCGATGGCGTTGATGGGACTCCACACCCGACTATTTGTTTCCGCTGTGACTTATGAGGTATATATCAGTTTTGCGTTAATTATACATGTGATTGCACTTTGATATATACATTGATGTACTGTGTGTGCCAGCATACTGATCCAGGGATGGCACAGCAACACAGAGGCTTGACCGTCTGAGGTCGGGTCGCTACACTCGCAGCATGGGACTGGACAAACCCGAAACCTACCTTTGTAACTACCCAGTCATGGAGTAGCGTTTGGTCGGCCCAAAGCAAGTCTGTCACCATCCCAAGTACATGCGTCAGCTCAGGTCTTAGGACATAGAACGTATGTTGTACTAGAGACTCACAGATGACATATCGCTGCGTCTCATAGTTGGGTCTTTCCGACTCGGACCTTATCTCGACTCGGATCCGACTACGTCGAATCCGACCAGATCTTTCCAAGTCCATATTATCCGGTTAGCATCCAATGCTCCATGGCTAGTGAGACCAAGCCATCGACCGTGTCATATGCTAGTCTAGTCGGTTGCGCGTCCACACAGCCCTTTCGACTAGGGATCTTTTAGGACAGTCATCATGCAATGCATAGTCCCACAAACAAGTCACTTACTTGCTACTTGCTGATACACATCATTGATAATGTCCAAGGACTATCTTTATTCATAAACACATAGGAAATATCATCATACATGATTGCCTCTAGGGCATATCTCCAACAGAGAATGCATTACTGTAAAGGCTGAGTGTACTTAATACCAACTCGATATTAATATATTATCCTTTATCAAAGAAAATAACATCTCCACAAACATTTTGTTAGTGTCACCCTTACTATAAAGCCCATTGGATGCATGTTTCGCTTCTTTCTTTGCATGCGCTTATTATCGGATAAGTGTGTCGGAAGGTGTATAGAGAAAACGTATTAGTGCGATGGGAATGAAAGGCATTTAGGAAGATATCCTCTGTGGTGATGTTTATTCAAGTTGCCCCATCTCCACCTGCCATAGATCTACAAGATAAAAAGGTTAGAGGGAAAGCTAAGGAGAGCCGCCATTTATGGTTCGGGGAGTGTGTAAGCGTCATTTAGAAGACTTCGAAAATACCAGTATGTAGACTGAGCAACGCGAGGAACTTGTATATCACTTGCACAATGTACTACAACATGTCTGTGCCATATGAATCTTCCCATCCCACATTAAACACTTATCTTTCAATATCTCAATTTCTCTCTATTACACTAGCGAGCACGAGGTTGCACGGCTTGAGGATTTCTATACAAGGTGATGGTCATGGAGATGGAGGCGCAAGATCTTGCATGTGACCACAGCAGGTCTGCCAGAGAGGCGCTGAATCAGGCAGTGCTCGACGTACCGTGACATCCAGGGCTGGTCCTTGGGGGCTAGAAGGAAGACAATATCGCAGGTTACAAACATAAATTGCTTATCTTAACTTTTAATTACCACAATAATACTCAATGCATAACCAAAAACAATCATTAGAGATATTTAGAATACTATAGCACATGATTTCATTTATATGGTAGGTGGATTGCACTCAAGATCTTACTTGGTTCTCACGCAGGTGCTTGCGAGCTATCTTGTGGACCTGAGTTACACATATGGGCTTGGGCTCGGTGTTTGGAATGAGACAAGCCTTATCATTTTAGTAAACAAAGCAGGTCCACTAAATGAACAAATGAGGTGGATTAGTTCTTCTAATCATAGCCACTAGTTTGCTTTAATTTTCATCCCAAAAATTGCTGGAAAACAAAAATTCAGAAGAGCTTCTTGCAAATAAACTCTACCTATTTACACTATCATGCGTCGTGTCACATGCCCACACTCCGTTAGCACATGTTGTGTTATGTGCTTGA
This sequence comes from Aegilops longissima, assembly GCA_021605205.1. NCBI lineage: Eukaryota > Viridiplantae > Streptophyta > Magnoliopsida > Poales > Poaceae > Aegilops > Aegilops longissima. The sequence goes on along the minus strand of CM038678.1, from coordinate 743,943,095 downwards.
TGACACATTTCGATGCAGAGCATCCTTCCATCATCCCCATGGACTCTAAACCAACACATCAAGCCCCACGTGGACCAATGACGAGAGCAAGAGCACGTGCTTTGGAAACCAAGGTGAACTCCTTCCTACTAGATTTTCATATGGACACGAGTGGAACATGTTTACTACCTCACCATAATGTGCTATGCCTCCTTAGGTATGAAGAGGAACATCACCAAGACACTCAGGAGCATCACCAAGGGGAGGGAGGACCACCCCGAGGCCACGCGAAACAAGAACAAGGGCAACAACAGCTGCACAGGAAGCTCCAGGCGACCCCGTGCGCACGGGCCCCCGAGACCCCGTGCCCACGGGCTACTCAGGGAGTTGGCGCTGGAGCACCCGTCTTGCAGCCTAACTTACCCCGTCTTGCACGGGCCTCCCAGGATGACCGGCTGAGATGGCTTCTTCGACTCCACTTAGTCTCCTTCGACCCCTAGGCTATATATTCCGTACCAAAGACCTTGTTTATGGTTAGCAAAGTATTAGATGAGATATTTGTGATCTTTGCTCCTTTCTACCTTCCCTTGTGGAATCAAGACCCCCTAGGGAAGAATCCTTGTGGATTTCAAGACCTCCTCAAGGAGTAGACTATCTCCAAGACCCCATCTCCTTTGGATTTGGGATGAACTTTGCCATTGTATCTTTCCTTTGATTGTGTTTGTGACTTGTGGATCTTGTGTTGTTACTCTAGTGGATGTGTAATCGGGAATTGTTGGAGTGATTTCCTCTTTGTGTTCTTGTTGTGTTCTTGTTGTTTCTCTCCTTTCCCCCCTCCAAGTGTGAAAAGATCCCTCCTAGGGTTCTACCCTACATCATCTTGGTATCATGAGCCACGTTGATTCACATCTTGGAGTCCCTACGGTCCACTTTCTAGCTTGATTTCGTTGTGTTTTTCGTCCTAATCCAAAAATTCCCACCAAAAATAGCCCCAAAAAATTTCTTGCAATTTCTTTGATCTTGTGAGATTTGGTTGTACTGATCCACGAATTTGGTGTTTGGCAAGTGGATCTACCCCCCCCCCCCCACCATCTTCCCCACCCACCAAATCCACGAATTTGACCTCAAGTTTGAAAATACCCCCGGATCCCGAGCTGTTCTTGCGCTCCCAGAACACCCCGTGCACACGGGCCCTCGAGACCCCGTGCACACGGGACCCCATGCACACGGGCCTCACTTACCCCGTGCGCATGGGCTATCCAGGGAGGTTCGGCCAATGTCTGTTTTTCATCTTTTCAGTTCCCCACCACCTCTTGTGTCCTTCCGCACCCCTCCACGTGTTTGTTTGAGTTTTGGACCGCGGTTTCTCTTGTGTCCTAAGGTGTTTCGGCTACTTAGGCGCATTTGGGACATCATCATCACCGCCAAGCAATCATCAACTCGGACAACACATCTCCACCACCACCGTAAGCAAGGACGGTAACCTCGACGACACCTTGTACCCCCTTGCCATTAACTTGATAGCTTCGAGCCCTTTTGCATAGCTTACCCATCGAGACTAGCTTGTTGAGTATTGCCGGGCCACGCCTTAGTGCACCATTTAGTGTTCCGTCCATCCTGTGCATTTACTACCTGTTACCTCATTGTGTGGCTCGCATATCAAGCCTTGTGGCATAGTAAAAAAAAACAAGAAAAGCTTTTAAGCAAAAGAGAAGAGAAGCAAAGAGCTTATAAGCAATCTCATCGAGCCTCTTAGCATACGTGCATCATCTTGGTCATTACATACATAAGCATACTTGGGATAGTGAGACGAGCAGTTTCTCTTTTAGGTTGGTGCACTAGCATATCTAGCCCATTAGTGCAATCAAGCTAGCGTCTCTCTAGTATTCGCACAACAAGAGCATTTTCCGTGGTTGCACATTTGAGCTCACCCCTTGGTTGTGCGGATCCCATTTATCTTCCGTGTGTGTGTTCCTAGTGATATCATTGGGTTTGATCTATTTGTCTTACTTGCCATTTGTGAATCTTCTCAACTTTATCTATATCTTGACTAACATTTGCTTGAAATTTTTGCCACCATCCTAACCGAGCTCCTCCATAGACCATTTACTTGTAGGTGTGAGAAACATTTCCCGATACCAATTCCCCTATTGTAACATCACGTTGGATCGTACATGTTGCATCCACAATCTTCGGAAAAGGTAACTTTGGTTTTGTTCTCTCATTTTCCTACTCACCACCACTTTCATATGATGGATAGGCCAAGTACCTCTACCAACCCACTCTTCATCGAGCAAGATGACGACATATCATCCTTCGTCACCAAGAGCCACCTCTTTGGTGCACAACGGGCGCTACATCAAGAGCAACAAGCAATGAACGACCGCATCGACAACCTCGCCACCGACTTGCGACTCTCCGAGCAACGTACACAAGACTACTTCGACAACAAGATCGACGCGCACAAGCAAGAGAACGATGCAAGAATGGACGAGATCCGTGCTTTGTTGGTCAACCGGCCTCCTTCAACTTCTTCCTACTCAAGACGGAGCCACTCAAGTCGACACTCCAACGACACCTTCTCTGGCTCAAGTACACCGCCATCGAACACTCTTCGACGAGCCGCGCGTTAAGACCGTCATGCATCTCGAAACCCGCTACAGGTCAAGCATTCACAAGAGCAAGTCGATGAGCAAGTTCCTCGTCCTCAATCAAACCAAGACGCTTTTGCTCAAGCTCAAGAACGACAACGACTACGGCGCCCAGAGGAAGAACGAGCGCGACTACACCAAGAAGAACAAGATGCCGAGGCTCAACGTCTTCAACAACAACAACGAGAAGCGCAAGCTCTTGAGGCGCAACGTGCCCTTCAAGAATCAAGTCGAGCCATCGCCAACCGCAATCGCGAACGGTGCAATCAAGAGGAAGCCCTTCGAGAAGACATCAAGTTCCTCAAGCTACTCCACAAGCTCGTCATGCTCCTCCTCAACCTCCAGTTCAACAAGAGCAAGTGGATCATGGACTTCCTCCACGCCAAGAGTGACATCTCGAGGAACGAGCATTTGAGGATCCTCCTCCACGACAAGAGCGACATCAAAACCGCTACTTCGACGAAGAACTCCGCTACGACAAGCTAATGTTCACCATTCCCAAGTTCAACGAAAGAAATGACCCCAAAGAGTACCTCTCATGGGCATTGAAGGTCGACAAAATCTTCCGGTTGCACAACTACGATGAAGAGAAGAAGATCGCTATGGCATCACTCGAGTTCCAAGACTACGTTCTCATTTGGTGGGAACAAGTGATTGAGCGACGACGTACAAGAGGCGAGCCACCAATCACAACTTGGACAGCTATGAAGGATGTCATGAGAGCTCGATTCGTGCCTACTCACTACAATCATGATCTCTTCAAGAAGTTGCAACTTCTCAAACAAGGCACGAAGACGATGGAATAATACTACCAAGAAATGGAGATTGCCATGATACGAGCCAATTTCAAGTAAGACGACGAGCAAACAATGGCACACTTCTTGAATGTCCTCAACCATCCAATCAAGCGGATTGCCGACTTCCAACCATACTCAAACCTCCTCGAGCTAGTTCATCAAGCGACCAAGGCCGAGCGACAAGTCCAAGATGACTTCAAATACGCCAAGTACTCGTCCAAGACCTACGACTCCTCTTATCAAGCTCCCGCGACTCCGGCAACTCCTACATCAACTAGAGCCTCACCAAGTACCGGCGTCAAGTCAAGTTACAAGAAAACTTCGACAAGTTGAAGTCCTCCTCCTCCTCCTATTTCAAGCAACTTCAAGCCGCGTGCTTCGTCCTCTACTCCGACCGATGAGACCGTCAAGACAAGCTCCTTCAAGTGTTTCACTTGCGGCTGCCGAGGCCATAAGTCCTTTGAGTGCACAAACAAGCGCACCATGATCTTCAACGATGACGGCACCTACGACTCCATGAGTGAAGGAGAAATGGAAGCCCTTGAGCAAGTGGCCATGCACCGACAAGTGAACAACGACGACGAAGATGATCAAGTCTTTTGTGATGAAGATTCAAGTCCCGCTCTTGTTGTCTCCAAGGTCTTGACTCTTCAACATCAACAAGACGAAGACCAACGATGCCACATATTCCATACAAAGGCCGGCATCAATGGAAGGTCCGTCAAGGTCATCATCGATGGAGGTAGTTGCCACAACTTGGCAAGTGAAGAACTTTGCTCCAAGCTTCAATTGGTTAAGAGGAAGCACCCGCACCCCTACAAGGTTCAATGGCTAAGCGACTCCGGCACTATACGAATCGAGCATACGGTCCAAGTCTCCTTCAAAATTGGTGCATATGAGGACACTTTGGAGTGTGATGTGGTTCCAATGACTGTTTGCCACTTCCTTCTTGGTCGACCATGGCAATTCGACCGTGGTGTCATCCACAATGGGCGTACCAATCACTATAGCCTCAAGATGAAAGGGAAGGAGTATGTGCTACGACCTATGTCTCCTAGTCAAGTGATAGCCGACAAGCAAGCCACCCATCATGGAGAGAAGAGTGAGAAAGTGATCCACCAAAAAGTGAGTGAGAGCCACAAGCCAAACTTGAGTGCCTCTTCGCCTAGAGAGAAAAACCTCATCCTATTTGCCACAAAAAGTGAGATGAGAGAAGTGTGTGAGAACCCATCAAGTGTGAGGCACTTTGTCCTTGTGTGCAAGGATGGAGAACCAAAAACTAACACCTCTCACGAGCTACCTTTAGTGTTTCAATCTCTTTTGCAGGAATTCCAAGATGTCTTCCCCGATGAGCTACCTCCGGGCCTACCTCCTCTACGAGGCATTGAGCACCGAATCAACCTCATCCCCGGAGCGCCACTTCCAAACAAAGCTCCATACCGTGTCAACCCCGAAGAAACTAAGGAAATTCAATGGCAAGTACAACAACTCATCGACAACGGTCATGTACGTGAAAGCTTAAGCCCTTGTGCCGTTCCTGTTATTCTTGTGCATAAATCCGATGGAAGTTTCCGCTTGTGTTCCGATTGTAGACCTATAAATGCTATCACCATTCGCTATAGGCATCCCATTCCTCGCTTAGATGATATGCTAGATGAACTTAGTGGAGCCAACTTTTTCTCAAAAATTGATCTTAAAAGTGGCTATTATCAAATCCGCATTCAAGAGGGTGATGAATGGAAAACCGCTTTCAAAAGCAAATTTGGCTTGTATGAGTGGTTAGTGATGCCTATGGGTTTATCAGAGGCTCCAGGTACTTTCGTGCGCCTTATGCATCATGTGCTTCGCCCTTATATTGGAGTCTTTGTTGTGGTTTACTTCGACGATATTCTTGTGTTTAGCGGAACCATGAAAGAGCATCTTGATCATGTTAGGGCTGTTTTGCAAACCCTTCGCAAGGAACGTCTTTATGCAAACATGAAAAAAATGCACATTTGGTGTTGACAAAGTGGTTTTCTTGGGTTTTGTTGTCTCTTCCAAGGGTGTCCATGTTGATGAAGCTAAAATTGAAGCAATCAAAACTTGGCCCCAACCCACCAATTTGCAACAAGTACATAGCTTTCTTCGTCTTGTCGGTTTTTATCGTCGCTTTGTGAAAGATTTTAGCACTATTGCCGCTCCTTTGCATGCTTTGAGCAAGAAGAATACTCCTTCTATTTGGGGATCTTTGCAATCCACCGCTTTTGATGAGCTCAACTCTTTGCTTACTCATGCTCCAATTCTTGCTTTGCCCAATTTTGACAAAACTTTTGAGGTTCATTGTGATGCGAGTGGTACCGGAATTGGCGGAGTTTTGATGCAAGAAAAACGAGAAATTGCTTACTTTAGTGAAAAACTCTCCGGTGCTCAACTTAACTATCCCCTATGACAATGAATTGTATGCATTAGTGCGTGTGCTACATGCTTGGGAACATTATCTTAGACCTCATGAGTTTGTCATCCATACCGATCATGAAACACTTCAGTACTTAAAAGGCCAAACTAAGTTGAACAAGTGTCATGCCAAATGGAGTGAATTCATTGAATCTTTCCCATATGTGATCAAGTACATTAAGGGTAAGGAAAATGTAGTTGCCGATGCACTTTCCCACATATGCACGCTTGTCACCAAACTTGAGTTGAATGTTATTGGCTTTGAGCACATAAAAGACTTGTATGCTAATGATTCATCTTTTGCGACTCCTTATGCTAAATGTTTGATGCATACATCTTGGGAACACTATTACATCAAGGATGGTTATCTTATGAGAGCTAACAAACTATGCATTCCCGAGTCTTCTCTTCGTTTGCTCCTTTTGCAAGAGGCTCATGGAGGCGGACTCATGGCACACTTTGGACGCGACAAGACGTTCGCCACGCTCTCCAAGAACTACTTTTGGCCCAAGATGTTCCGCGACATCCAACGCTTCACTACCCGATGCTCTACATGTCGCAAAGCTAAGTCTAAAGCTCAATCTCATGGTCTTTACATGCCTCTTCCTATTCCCTATCAACCTTGGAAAGACATTAGCATGGATTTTATACTTGGTTTGCCTAGAACTCAAAATGGAAAGGATTCCGTGTTTGTTGTTGTGGATAGATTTTCTAAGATGGCACATTTCATTCCTTGCAACAAGATAGACGATGCTTCACATGTTGCAAATCTCTTTTGTAGGGAAATCTTGCGCCTCCATGGAGTACCAAAGACAATCGTCTCCGATCGTGACGTCAAGTTCTTGAGTTACTTTTGGAAGACTCTATGCGCCAAGCTCGGAATCAAGCTCTTGTTCTCATCCGCATACCATCCGCAAACCGACGGCCAAACGGAGGTGACAAACCAGACACTATCCACTCTACTTCGCGTGTTGATTAAGAAGAACATCAAGGAGTGGGAGGAGTGTCTACCCATCACCGAGTACGCCTACAATTGTGCAAGACATTCGACTACCGGCAAGTCCCCCTTCGAGGTCGTCTACGGCTTCAACCCGTTGTCCCCATTGGACATTCTCCCACTTCCTCTTCAAGAGCGCACCAACATGGATGCGAGTGCACGAGCCAACTACATCAAGAATATGCATGAGGATAAAAGGCACGCCATCGAGCGCCAAGTACAACGACTAGCGACCAAGCTAAACATCGACAAGCGACCCATGGTGTTCAACATTGGTGATCTTGTGTGGCTACACCTTCGCAAGGACCGCTTCCCCAATGAACGCAAGTCCAAGCTTCTACCTCGAGCCGATGGACCTTTCAAGGTGCTAGCACGCTACAACGACAACGCCTACAATATCGACATACCTCGAGACAAGTACAATGTGAGCGACATCTTCAACGTCAAAGATCTCACGCCATACCATGGAGATGAAGATTTTGATCCAAGGTCGGATCTCTCCCAAGGGAGGGGAGATGATGCAGAGCATCCTTCCATCATCCCCATGGACTCTACACCAACACATCAAGCCCCACGTGGACCAATGACAAGAGCAAGAGCACGTGCTTTGGAAACCGAGGTGAACTCCTTCCTACTAGATTTGCATATGGACACGAGTGGAACATGTTTACTACCTCACTATAATGTGCTATGCCTCCTTAGGTATGAAGAGGAACATCACCAAGACATTCAGGAGCATCACCAAGGAGATGGAGGACCACCCCGAGGCCACGCGAACCAAGAACAAGGGCAACAACAGCTGCATAGGAAGTTCCAGGCGATCCCGTGCGCACGGGCCCCCGAGACCCCGTGCCCATGGGCTACTCAGGGAGTTGGCGCTGGAGCACCCCGTGCGCACCGGCCTGTACCGTGCGCATGGGGCCCCCGTACGCACGGGCCCAACTTACCCCATGCGCACGGGCCTCCCAGGATGACCGGCTGAGATGGCTTCTTCGACTCAACTTCGTCTCCTTCGACCCCTGGGCTATATATTCCGTACCAAAGACCTTGTTTAGGGTTAGCAAAGTATTAGATGAGATATTTTTGAGCTTTGCTCCTTTCTAACTTCCCTTGTGGAATTAAGACCCCCTAGGGAAGAATCCTTGTGGATTTCAAGACCTCCTCAAGGAGTAGACTATCTCCAAGACCCTATCTCCTTTGGATTTGGGATGAACTTTGCCATCGTATCTTTCCTTTGATTGTGTTTGTGACTTGTGGATCTTGTGTTGTTACTCTAGTGGATGTGTAATCGGGAATTGTTGGAGTGATTTCCTCTTTGTGTTCTTGTTGTGTTCTTGTTGTTTCTCTCCTTTCCCCCCTCCAAGTGTGAAAAGATCCCTCCTAGGGTTCTACCCTACATCACATTTCGTGTAGCACTGTTCTGTTAAGGATTTCTCGTTTTGGTGGTAAACAACATTGGTATTCCATGGATTATTTTCTTTTCTTTTCTTTCAGTAGGAAATGAGGAGTTAGTATGTCCAATCCACATAGGGCCATGCTCTCCCAGAACGGTTGATACTTCTTTGTTAGCATGTGTAATCAGTATAGGTTCATGTTGTCCCAGGACTTTGATTACTTTTTATAAGAGTATAAGTCAGATGTATAAGATCGAGACTTCATGTATACTTATTCTTCTTACCTCACATATGCCATTATGGGGATATTGTGGAGGAGTGAAAGAATGGGCAATCCACCTTGTGTGGTACCGTGATTGATCTCAGCTTATATAGTTTACATGTACAGGGGGAGCGCCGAGTGCTAGCGAGTGCGCGTGATCGATCGTGGAGATCGTGTATAGAGACGTGCTAGACGTGGGCGATCGGGGGTTCTACCTATACAACTAACATCGCACCGCAGTTGAAGCATCCGGAGGACGGATGCATAAACTAGAACGAAATTCCTGAAATGCCGTGGTTGGGAGCCCCTTGGTGAGCACGTCCATGAACTGTTGCTTGGTTGGTACATGAAGGACACGGAGCTTGCCGAGCGCCACCTGTTCACGCACGAAGTGGATATCCAGCTCTATGTGCTTTGTCCTTCGATGCTGAACCGGGTTGGCAGCCATGTACACCAAGGAGATGTTGTCGCAGAAGACCACACTCGCCTTTAGCATGGGAATGGAGAGCTCCGCGAGAAGTTGATGAAGCCAGCAACATTCGGCAACGGCGTTGGCGACGACTCGATACTCAGCCCGTGCGCTTGATCGGGACACGGTGGCCTCTGTGTTTGGAAGACCAGGAGATGAGGGAGTCCCACGGTGACGGCGCGATACTCAGCCTCTGCGCTCGATCAGGACACGGTGGCCTGGCGTTTGGAAGACCAGGAGATGAGGGAGTCGCCGAGGTATACTGCATAGCTGGACGTCAAACGACGCGTGTCGGGGCAGCCGGCCCAGTCCGCGTCGGAGTAGGCCACGAGGTCGAGCGACGGCGGCGCGCGATGTAGATGGAGACCATGGGACGTGGTGCCTCGTAGGTAGCGTAGCACCCTTTTGGCAAGGGCAAGGTGCGGTGCACGCGGATCATGCATGACCAGACAACACTGCTGCACAGCATAGGCGATATCGGGGCGCGTCATGCACATGTACCGAAGAGCGCCCACGATGCTACGGTACTAGATTGGGTCCGAAACGGGGGCGCCGTCGACAACAGAGAGCTTGGCGTGTGTGTCAACCAGGATAGACGCTGGCTTGCAGGGCGTCATGTTGGCACGGTCCAGGATCTCCTCGGCGTACTTCTGTTGAGAGAGGAAGAAACCATGCTCCGTGCGTGTGACTGCGATCCTAAGAAAGTAATGGAGGGGGCCGAGGTCCTTCATGGAGAACTCCCTGGAGAGTTGCCGTTGAAGCTGTTGGAGTAGTGTCATCGACGAGGCCGTGAGGATGATGTCGTCGACGTAGAGTAGGAGATAGGCGTCGCTAGTGCTTTGTGGAGAACGAACAACGAGGGATCGGCCCGTGAACTGATGAAGCCGAGCTGGTGTGCATAGGCCGCGAACCGGGCGAACCATGCACGCGGCGTCTGTTTGAGGCCGTACAACGACTTGTCGAGGAGGCACACGTGCTCGGGGTGGTTGGCGTCGACGAAGCCCTCAGGTCGTTGGCAGTAGACTCGCTCGGCGAGATGCCCGTGGAGGAAGGCGTTGTTTACGTCCATTTGATGGACCAGCCAGTTGCACGTGGCAGCAGTGGTGAGGACAACACAGATCATGGCGGCCTTGACGACGAGGGATAAAGTCTCATCATAGTCCACACCGGGTTGTTGAGGGAACCCGCGTACGACCCACCGTGCCTTGTACCACTCGAGCGAGCCGTCTGTCTTGAATTTGTGGCGAAACAACCACGTAGCGGTGACGACATTGACGCCGGGGGGGGGCATGAGCCGCCAGGTTGCACTCTCCATCAATGCCCTGTACTCCACCTGCATGGCAGCCAACCAACATGGATCTTGCGAAGCAAAATGCACCGATCAGGGTATGGGTGAGATGGTGGTGTTGGTGACAGTGGCAGTGAGGTTGTCGGCATACTTGGGATTAGGCATGAACTTGTCGGCCTGAGCACGCGTGATCATGGTGTGGGTGGGGATGGGCGCGTCACGACGGTGCGGACACGACGGCATGGGCGGTGGTGGGGAGGGGCTGCTGGTGGGGGTGTCTGGCCAGACAGGAGAGGGTGTGCCCGGATCGGCTGCAGGTGTAGGTGTAGGAGTTGGGGAAGGGTTGGTGATGGCGGTCGGGGGGGGGCGATCAACTGCGTCTAGGCTGGGTCGTGGAGTGTGAGGTTGTCGGGGAACGATGGGGAGGACGAGCTCATCGTCCAGGGAGGGTGTTGGTTCGGGTGGTGGCGAAACTAGCCTGATCACGGAAGGGAGAGCGATGCTCGTCAAATACGACGTGGCGGGAAATGATCACACGCCCGGTGGCTGGGTGAAGGCATCTATATCCCTTGTGGTTAGTGGCATAGCCAAGGAAGATGCACGGCGCCGATCATGGAGCAAGCTTGTGGGGTGTTGTGGATGAAAGATTGGGGAAACACGGGCAGCCGAAAACACGCATGGCTGTGTAGTCAGGGTAAGCGCCGTACAGGAGGAAGAACGGTATCTGGTCATGGCTAGGCCGACATGGCCGTCTGTTGAGGAGGAAGGTGGAGGTTTGGAGAGCTTCAACCGAGTAAGAGAAAGGCATATAGGCATGGGTTAGGAGTGCGCACGCGATGTCATTGAGAGTACAGAGCGCGTGCTCTGCGCGACCGTTCAAAGGGGACGTATATGGGCACGGCATGCGGAGGGTGATCCCAAGCGAGGCGAAAAGTTCGTGGGAGGCAGCATTGTCGAATTCTTTTCTATTTTCTGTTTGGATTGTGAGTATATGGAGATTGAAATGGTGTCTGGTGAACGTGCGGTGCCCCTCTGCACCATAATCCACCTCGGTCATATCGTTGACGTTAGGGGTAGGCATATTAACCGAGAACCGTTGCACCGAACCGAAAGAACCGGTACTGAGACCGAATGGACCTGAACCGAAAAGTTTGGTTCCTATTTCGGTTATTAAATCTATAAAACCGAAATTTACTCTCTAATTTCGGTTTTAACACTTGGTTAACCGAAAAGACCTAATAACCCGAAACTACAGACCATGCCTCACACCTCCATTTTTTCCTGCGTCCCCGCTGTCCTAGGCCAGCTGGCCCAGCTAGCCCAACACGGCAGCTCCATCCAAGTCTCTCTATGTCTTTTTCACTTATCTCAGTTTAGCCACATATACGTCTGGTATGGCCCAAAAAGTGTAGCAATCGGCCCATGGAAAAATAGGTTTACTGTAGTACGTCAGCTTGTGGTTTAGTACCACATAGAATAGCCATGGAGAAAGGAAGCGTGTGAAAGACTATAAAAGGTACTAGCTAGCTAGCCATTTGTTTCATGTGCCTGCTCATACGAAAACGTGCGGAAGAAAATGTATTCGTGCGCATAAAGTTCGGATCTGTTCGGTTGGAACCGATGACAGAACCAAGAAAATTCGGTTACCTAATTCTGCAAGAGCCGATCGGTCTGCAATTTTCAGAAACCGAAAAACTTTGTGACCTGGAAAACCGAACCGATCGGTCCGGTTAGACTGAATGCCCAGGCTTAGTTGCAGTGCTTAGGTGAAGCCGTGCACCGGTAGCTTCATCACGCCGTCGTGTTGACGAGCTCTCCCTCGACATTCTGCTGCATCGTGAGTTCGTGGGACGTCACCGAGCCGAACATGTGTGGATCGGTCGATCGAGAAGACGTGCTACTACATCAACCGCGTTGTCATAACGCTTCCGCTTTCGGTCTACGAGGGTACGTGGACAACACTCTCCCCTCTCGTTGCTATGCATCACCATGATCTTGCGTTTGCATAGGAATTTTTTTGAAATTACTACATTCCCAACAGTGGCTTCCGAACCATGTTTATGCGTAGATATTATATGCACGAGTAGAACATAAATGAGTTGTGGGCGATAATAGTCATACTGCTTACCAGCATGTCATACTTTGATTCGGCGGTATTGTTGGATGAAGCGGCCCGGACCGACATTACACGTACGCTTACGCGAGACTGGTTCTACCGACGTGCTTCGCACACTGGTGGCTGGCGGGTGTCCATTTCTCCAACTTTAGCTGAATCGAGTGTGACTACGCCCAGTCCTTGTTGAAGGTTAAAACAACACATACTTGACGAAAAATTGTTGTGGTTTTGATGCGTAGGTAAGAACGGTTCTTGCTCAGCCCGTAGCAGCCACGTAAAACTTGCTACAACAAAGTAGAGGATGTCTAACTTGTTTTTGCAGGGCATGTTGTGATGTGATATGGTCAAGATGTGATGAGATATAAATTGTTGTATGAGATAATCATGTTTTCTTCAAGTTATCGGCAAATGGCAGGAGCCTTATGGTTGTCTCTTTATTGCATAAAATGCAAGCGCCATATGATTGCTTTACTTTATCGCTATGTGATAGCAATAGTTGGCGAGACGACCACGTGGCGACACGTTGATAGAGATCAAGATGGTGGAGCTCATGGTGTCATGCCGGTGACGATGGAGATCATGACAGTACTTTGGAGATGGAGATCCAAGGCACAAGATGATGATGGCCATATCATGTCATATATTATGATTGCATGTGATGTTTATCTTTTATACATCTTATTTTTCTTAGTTCGGCGGTAGCTTTATAAGATGATCCCTTACTAAAATTTCAAGGTATAAGTGTTCTCCCTGAGTATGCACCGTTGTGACAGTTCTTCGTGCTGAGACACCACGTGATGATCGGGTGTGATAAGCTCTACGTTCACATACAACGGGTGCAAGCCAGTTTTGCACACGCAGAATACTCGGGTTAAAATTGACGAGCCTAGCATATGCAGATATGGCCTCGGAACACTGAGACCGAAAGGTCCACCGTGAATCTTATAGTAGATATGATCAACATAGTGATGTTCACCATTGAAAACTACTCCATCTCACGTGATGATCGGACATGGTTTAGTTGATTTGGATCACGTGATCACTTAGATGATTAGAGGGATGTCTATCTAAGTGGGAGTTCTTAAGTAATTTGATTAATTGAACTTTAATTTATCATGAACTTAGTCCTGATAGTATTTGCATAACTATGTTGTAGATCAATAGCTCGCGATGTAGCTCCCCGTTTATTTTTGACATGTTCCTAGAGAAAAAACTAGATGATAGTAGCAATGATGCGGACTAGGACCGTGATCTGAGGATTATCCTCATTGCTGCCCAGAAGAATTTTGTCCTTGATGCACCGCTAGGTGATAGACCTATTGCAAGAGCAGATGCAGACGTTATGAACGTTTGACAAGCTCGGTATGATGACTACTTGATAGTTTAGTGCACCATGCTTTACGGCTTAGAACCGGGACTTCAAAAATGTTTTGAACGCTACGGAGCATATAAGATGTTCCAAGAGTTGAGATTGGTATTTCATACTCATGCCCGTGTCGAGAGGTATGAGACCTCTGGTAGTACTTTGCCTACAAGATGGAGGAGAATAGCTCAACCAGTGATCATGTGCTCAGGTTGTCTGGGTATTACAATTGCTTGAATCAAGTAGGAGTTAATCTTCGAGATAAGATAGTAATTGACAAAGTTCTCTAGTCACTATCACCAAGTTACTAGAACTTCGTGATGAACTATAATATGCAAGGGATTACGGAAACGATTCCCAAGCTCTTTGCGATGCTAAAATCGGCGAAGGTAGAAATTAAGAAAAAGCATCAAGTGTTGATGGTTGACAAGACCACTAGTTTCAAGTAAAAGGGTAAGGGAAAGAAAGGGAACTTCAAGAAGAATGGCAAGCAAGTTGCCACTCCCATGAAGAAGCCCAAAGCTAGACCCAAGCCTGAAACTGAGTGCTTCTACTGCAAAGGAAATGGTCACTGGAAGCGGAACTGCCCCAAATACGTGGCGGATAAGAAGGATGGCAAAGTGAACAAAAGTATATATGATATACATGTTATTGGTGTGTACTTTAATAGTGTTTATAGCAACCCCTCGATACTTGATACTAGTTCAGTTGCTAAGAGTAGTAACTCAAAACGGGAGTTGCAAAATAAACATACACTAGTTAAGCGTGAGGTGATGATGTGTGTTGGAAATGATTCCAAGGTTGATAAGATCACCATCGCACACTCCTTTTACCTTCGGGATTAGTGTTGAACCTAAAATAAATGTTATTTGGTGTTTGCATTGAGCATGAATATGATTTGATCATGTTTATTGCAATATGGTTATTCATTTAAGTAAGAGAATAATTGTTGTTCTGTTTACATGAATAAAACCTTCTATGGTCATACACTCACAATAAATGGTTTATTGAATCTCGATCATAGTGATACACATATTCATAATACTGAAGCCAAAAAATTTAAAGTTGACAATGATAGTGCAACTTATTTGTGGCATTGCCTTTTAGGTCATATTGGTGTAAAGCGCATGAATAAACTCCATGATGATGGGCTTTTGGAATCACTTGATTATGAATCACTTGATGCTTGCGAACCATGCCTCATGGGCAAGATGACTAAGATTCCATTCTCCGGAACAATGGAGCGAGCAACTGACTTGTTGGAAATAATACATACTGATGTATGCCGTCCGATAAGTGTTGAGGCTCGTGGCGGGTATCGTTATTTTCTGACCTTCACAGATGATTTGAGCAGATATGGGTATATCTACTTGATGAAACACAAGTCTGAAACACTTGAAAAGTTCAAAGATTTTCAGAGTGAAGTAGAGAATCATCGTAATAAGAAAATAAAGTTTCTACAATCTGATCATAGAGGCAAATATCTGAGTTACGAGTTTGGTCTTCATTTGAAACAATGTGGAATAGTTTCGCAACTCACGCCACCTGGAACACCACAGTGTAATGGTGTGTCCGAACATCGTGACCGTACTTTATTAGATATGGTGCGATCTATGATGTCTCTTACCGATTTACCACCATTGTTTTTGGGTTATGCATTAGAGACAGCTGCATTCACATTAAATAGGGCACCATCTAAATCCGTTGAGGTGACACCGTATGAACTGTGGTTTGGCAAGAAACCTAAGTTGTCGTTTCTTAAAGTTTGGCATTGCGATGCTTATGTGAAAAAGCTTCAGCTTGATAAGCTCAAACCCAAATCGGAGAAATGCGTCTTCATAGGGTACCCAAAAGAAACTATTGGATACACCTTCTATCACAGATCTGAAGGCAAGATCTTTGTTGCTAAGAGTGGATCCTTTCTAGAGAAGGAGTTTCTCTCGAAAGAAGTTAGTGGGAGGAAAGTAGAACTTGATGAGGTAATTGTACCTTCTCCCGAATTGGAAAGTAGTTCATCACAGAAATCAGTTCCAGTGATGCCTACACCAATTAGTGAGGAAGTTAATGATGATGATCATGAAACTTCATATCAAGTCACTACCAAACCTCGTAGGTCAACCAGAATACGTTCCGCACCAGAGTGGGACGGTAATCCTATTCTGGAGTTCATGTTACTTGACCATGACGAACCTACGAACTATGAGGAAGCAATGATGATCCCAGATTCCGCGAAATGGCTTGAGGCCATGAAATCTGAGATGGGATCCATGTATGAGAACAAAGTGTGGACTTTGGTTGACTTGCCCGATGATCGGCAAGCCATAGAAAATAAATGGATCTTCCAGAGGAAGACGGATGCTGATAGTAGTGTTACTATCTACAAAGCTAGACTTGTCGAAAAAGGTTTTTGACAAAGTTCAAGGTGTTGACTACGATGAGATTTTCTCACTCGTAGCGATGCTTAAGTCTTTCTGAATCATGTTAGCAAATTGCCACATTTTATGAAATCCGGCAAATGGATGTCAAAACTACAATCCTTGATGGATTTCTTAAAGAAGAGTTGTATATGATGCAACCAGAAGGTTTTGTCGATCCTAAAGGTGCTAACAAAATGTGCAAGCTCCAGCGATAAATCCATGGACTGGTGCAAAGCATCTCAGAGTTGGAATATACGCTTTGATGAGTTGATCAAAGCATATAGTTTTATACAGACTTGCGATGAAGCATGTATTTACAAGAAGGTGAGTGGGAGCACTACAACCTTTCTGATAAGTATATCTGAATGGCATATTGTTGATCGGAAATTATGTAGAATTTTCTGGAAAGCATAAAAGGAGTGTTTAAAGGAGTTCTTCAAAGAAAGACCTCGATGAAGCTGCTTACATATTGAGCATCAAGATCTATAGAGATAGATCAAGACGCTTGATAAGTTTTTTCAATGAGTACACACCTTGAATTTTTTTTGAAGTAGTTCAAAATGGAACAGTCAAAGAAGGATTTCTTGCCTGTATTGCAAGGTGTGAAATTGAGTAAGACTCAAAGCCTGACCACGGCAGAAGATAGAAAGAGAATGACAGTCATTCCCTATGCCTCAGCCATAGGTTATATAAAGTGTGCCATGCTGTGTACCAGATCTATTGTATACCCTACACCGAGTTTGGCAAGGGAGTACAATAGTGATCTAGGAGTATATCACTGGACATCGGTCAAAATTATCCTTAGTGGAATAATGATATGTTTCTCGATTATGGAGGTAACAAAAGGTTCGTCGTAAAGGGTTACGTCGATGCAAGTTTTGACACTGATCCAGATGACTCTAGTCTCAATATGGATACATATTGAAAGTGGGAGCAATTAGCTAGAGTAGCTCCGTGCAGAGCATTGTTGACATAGAAATTTGCAAAATACATACGGATATGAATATGGCAGACCCGTTGACTAAACTTCTCTCACAAGCAAAACATGATCACACCTTAGTACTCTTTGGGTTTTAATCACATGGCGATGTGAACTAAGATTACTGACTCTAGTAAACCCTTTGAGTGTTGGTCACATGGCGATGTGAACTATGGGTGTTAATCACATGGTGATGTGAACTATTGGTGTTAAATCACATGGCGATGTGAACTAAATGATTGACTCTAGTGCAAGTGGGAGACTGAAGGAAATATGCCCTAGAGACAATAATAAAGGTACTATTTATTTCCTTATTTCATAATAAATATTTATTATTCATGCTAGAATTGTATTAACCGAAAACTTAGTACATGTGTGAATACATAGACAAAACAAAGTGTCCCTAATATACCTCTACTTGACTAGCTCGTTTATCAAAGATTGTTATGTTTCCTAACCATAGACATGTGTTGTCATTTGATGAACGGGATCACATCGTTAGGAGAATGATGTGATGGACAAGACCCATTCGTTAGCTTAGCATTATAATCGTTACAGTTTGCTACTGCTTTCTTCATGACTTATACATGTTCCTCAGACTATGAGATTATGCAACTCCTGAATACCGGAGGAACACCTTGTATGCTATCAAACGTCACAACGTAACTGGGTGATTATAAAGATGCTCTAAGGTGTCTCCAATGGTGTTTGTTGAGTTGGCATAGATCGAGATTAGGATTTGTCACTCCATGTATTGGAGAGGTATCTCTGGGCCCTCTCGGTAATGCACATCACTATTAGCCTTGCAAGCAATGTGACGAATGAGTTAGTTGCGGGATGATGCTTTACTGAACGAGTAAAGAGACTTTCCTGTAACGAGATTGAACTAGGTATTGAGATACCGACAATCGAATCTCGGACAAGTAACATACCGACGACAAAGGAACAATGTATGTTGTTATGCGGTTTGACCGATAAAGATCTTCGTAGAATATGTAGGAACAAATATGAGCATCCAGGTTCCGCTATTGGTTATTGACCGGAGATGAGTCTCGGTCAATTCTACATAGTTCTCGAACCCGTAGGGTCTGCACGCTTAACGTTTTGTGACGATATGTATTATGAGTTATGTGATTTGATGACCGAAGTTTGTTCGGAGTCCCGGATGAGATCCGGGACATGACGAGGAGTCTCGAAATGGTCGAGACATAAAGATCGATATATTGGAAGGCTATATTCGGACATCGGAAAGGTTTCGAGTGATTCGGGTATTTTTTGGAGTACTGGAGAGTTACGGGAATTCGTATTGGGCCTTAATGGGCCATACGGGAAAGGAGAGAAAGGCCTCAAAGGTGGCCGCGCCCCTTCCCCATGGACTGGTCCGAATTGGACTAGGGAAAGGGGGCGCCCCCTTCCTTCCTTCTCCTTCTCCCTTCCATTTTTCCTATTCTATGTGGGAGATGGAATCCTACTAGGCTAGGGAGTCCGAGTCCTAGTCCTAGTAGGACTCCACACTTTGGGCGCGCCCTATGAGGGCCGGCCTCCTCCTCCCTCCATCCTTTATATACGTGGCCAGGGGGCACCCTATAGACACACAAGTCGATCATTGATCTCTTAGGCGTGTGCGGTGCCCCCTCCACCATAATCCACCTCGGTCATATCGTTGCAGTGATTAGGCAAAGCCTGCACCGGTAGCTTCATCATCACCGTCATCACGCCGTCGTGCTGACGAAGCTCTCCCTCGACACTCTGCTGGATCATGAGTTCGTGGGACGCCACCGAGCCGAACGTGTGCCGATCGCGGAGGTGTCGTACTTTCGGTACTAGTATTGGTTGATCGTGAAGACGTACGACTACATCAACCACGTTGTCATAACGCTTCCGCTTTCGGTCTATGAGGGTATGTGGACAACACTCTCCCCTCTCGTTGCTATGCATCACCATGATCTTGCGTGTGTGTAGGAATTTTTTTAATTACTATGTTCCCCAACAGAAATGTCCATGCAAAGTGGCTATAGTCGTCGAGCAACAGTAGATAATATTGATATCCAGAATTACTAGGTACAGGGGAGGTCCAAACATCATTGTGTACAAGCTGAAACGGAAAGAAAGATACATTGCGATGACAAACTAAAAGGTGTCCTAGTGCTCTTGCCGAGCTGACACGCCTGACATAAGCCGGTGGTGCTGGGTGCTGGATTGATGGAAGAGGGACGCAGGGTCCGGTCGAGGGCGTCGACGGCGGGATGACCTAGGCGTTGGTAACACAGGTCACGTGAGACCGCGGTGAGCGCGTGGTGAGTGTGGGTCGGCAGCGTGTACGACATGTGGTAGAGCTCGTCACTGGTGTCACTACAACGAAGGATCACCTTCCTCGTTCTTTGATCCTTGAAAGAGAAACCAAGATCATCAAATTCCACATTAACTGGTTATCGCGGGCGAGGACAGACAACAAGTTTTTGATGAGGTAGGGAGAGACTAGGACGTTGTTGAGGTGAAGAGGGAGGTGGAAGGGGGTATGGTGGTGTGACCGTAGTGCGTTACTGCAAGCGAGGATCCATCGCCGACTATGATGTGGTGTGTGTAACAAGGGTTAGCAGAGGAGAGTATACCTAACGACAACGCCATGTGCAACGAGACTCCTGTGTCCAGGTACCAGTCGATGCTTGGGGGCACCGCCTGCTGCTGCTGCATCTTCAGATTGTTGAGCACTGCGATGAGAGTGTTCTGGTCCCACGCCGGAGTTGGTGATGAAGACGTGGGCGCAGGCGGGGCGTTATGGAGTGGGTGGGCGGGCACGGCTGGGTACCAGACAATAGGCGGTGGAGAGTTGTGGGCGCCGGGTGCTGTCGCATGGAGCGTGGCCAGGAGCAGCGGGACGTGGAGCTTGGACGGCCCTGCCGGAGTTGGTGTGCTGCCCCCCGCCGGAGTGGTTGCCCCTCCAGTGATCGTGTTGACGACCGTCGCTGCCACCACTATGGTTGACGCCGCCCTGTCCAGCACTTGCGTGGCCCCTAGAGTTGTTGGCGTTGGCGGGGGCCCGAGCAGCATGGAGGGTAGTCTTGGTAGTGGTGTCGGCGGCTAGCCGACTCTCCTAAAGGAGAAGAAAGGCATGGCACCGCAGGAGCGACAGGAAGGGTGACTGCATGGAGAGGATTGGCACGGCATACTTGAACTGGGGGTGAAGCCCACGTATCATGTTGAGAACTTGGTCGCGGTCGTCGACGGTGGCGCCGAGTTCGGCGAGATTGTCACGACCGGTTTTCCAACAAAAATATTTATTGAGAAACCGATCTAATTCCAGTGTGAGGAAAATCCTCCTCACTGGTAGACAAAACCTTGATACAATAAGCAAGTAGCATTATATATTACAGGGTCGAGCTGATCTTGCTCAACAATTTATTACAAGCACGCCAATAATTATACATAGTGGTGGATATGACACAGTGGAGCGGTGGCATACTACTGACTCGAGGTAAAGTAGTG
Source organism: Aegilops longissima (assembly GCA_021605205.1). Lineage (NCBI taxonomy): Eukaryota > Viridiplantae > Streptophyta > Magnoliopsida > Poales > Poaceae > Aegilops > Aegilops longissima. The sequence continues at coordinate 743,922,464 of CM038678.1, read as the reverse complement.
GAATAACATAGTGGAGTGGATGATATGACTCCTGCACTGGCGGCTCATCGAGCGTCGAGGTGAGGCTCGGTGAATTTATTTGGGTAGCGGAAGCGAATATAACACAGTGACTAATCCAGGGGTCGCACGAGACTGACTGGGATTCCTCTAGGCGCCGGACTCGCCATCGAACTCTTCATCCATGAGATCACCTTCACAAGATCCGCCAAATCAACAACCAGGTGAGTACTTTGAAAGTACTCGCAAGACAGTTCGGACAAAAGATATAACAAATGTATGCACGAATGCGCCATGAGTAATTTAACAATACGCAATCAAATCAGTATAGCAAGGTAAGTAAAAAGGGTATCGGCGGTAGTCCGCTCGAAAACCCAAAGCAAATAATCTATAAACTGATCGGGTGTCTGAAGCGACACCTCGAAGGGCAAACAAATAAGTAAAGCATGCCACAGTCGGGCGTCTAAGCGACACCTCATAAAAGGGCTTATACTGAAAGGAAAGACATGCGTGCCACATTCGGACGTCGGAGCGACATCACAGAAAGGGCTTATTTCAGAGATAAGTAAATAACAATGCCACAGTCGGACGTCTGAGCGACATCGCAGAAAGGGCTTATATCAAAAGTAAACGAATAACAATGCCACAGTCGGACGTCTGAGCGACATCACAGAAAGGGCTTATACTTCATTTTTCATAACTTACAAGAAATGGTACTCACGGAAAATATTCATCACAAGACAGTAAGTAGGTTAGTCCATCCACAGGAAAATAAACCTTTAACACTCATGTGGTTCTCAGGAGTTTCTGTCTCCGGGACTGACATTTGACAAGATAAGATGAACACAACACTTGGACCTGAATAAGATGATTTCAAGGATTTTTACTCTGCAGAGTTTGTACCAAATTATCCCCAGCCAACGGATTTCCATAGTCACAGGGGACTAGTTCCGTTTACGGTATTTGAAGGAAACACAGCTAACCAGTACACACCCATCCTACCTCACGTTGCCAGGAATCACCCTAGACAGCGTTCAACAAAAACTTTGAGACGGGGAGATCACAATCTCGAATAGCATGGGATCAAATTTATATACGCGCGCTCTAAAGGGTGCCCTCCTCTCGGTCCTAATCGGAAACACCCATGCCCCCTGACCGGATGATAGGCTTTAATCCAGGGCCATGGAACCCTCATCCCGGCCTCTCGATTTGGTGTGTACCAGAAAGTGGTTTGCAACTTACTAAGCCGTATCCCTTGCGGAAAACATGTGGTAGTACGAAAGGGGAGACGGACGGGAACTAGACTGATTTATTTTGACACTGGGTCAAAGGTCTGGCATAAGACTGGCATGCTACAACACTGCCATCTTACCCATTCTCATGCCAACTCATGGCCATGCAACTCGTTTCCAACAACTCATGGATTTCCGAAACTCACTTGCCTCAACTTTTTACGTGATAAAACTTTCATCGAGATGCTCATGAACATGCCATGATACTAATTAATGCAAACATGCCCAAACACTCATCATATCAAAAGTTCAAACATGCTTGCCTGGTTCGGAGTAGTCGGGGCCTAGCTCGGTGAAGTTCGCGGTTCCGTCACCTCCTTCGGTATCTACGGTATACAAAAATATACGCACTAACGTAAATACCAAGGGATGCTCAAAAATATTCCAAATATTTTTCAAATAAATCTGATAAAAAACTAGACAAAAGTTTGAAGAGGACAGAAAAAGAATCACTCAAAAATCCTTTTCTGTTTTAAAGTTATAAGTGTTTTGGTCCAAGGACCTTTCTGTAATGAAACAGAAAATACTCAGGGGGCAGAACAGAAAAGTTCAGAAAACGATTCAGATTGGAAAGCGCATTTGTCAGAATACGCTTTTAGAAAACGGTTCGAAAAAAAAGAACAAAGAGGCTGACGGGCGGGTCCCACCCGTCAGGTTTGAAAATTCAAACGAGGGGACGGAGCTCGTCGGCGCCCGAGAGCTGCGGTTGTCGCCGGCGGCGATCCACGGCGAGGCAGGAGGATCGGGTGGTACCTCCGTGCTCAGTGCATCATTCCGCGTCGGTGGGTGGTGGTGGTGGTCGCCGGCGAGCACCACGTCGACGGCGGCCCTTGCTCCGGTGGACGGCGGCTCGGGTGGAGTGTGATCTCGTCGGGGAGGGCTGCGAAGGCCAAATTGGAGCGGGGGTTAGCTTACTGGGTGCTAGAGGAGGCTATCGACGAGATTTGGGCGTCGGGGACGGCCTCACCGGAGTGAAACGAGGTGGTGGCCGAGGCGGAACGGGGCGGCCGGAGTTGGGGGAGGAGACCTCCTCAAGGTCCTCCTAGTGGCCTGGCGGGGTGTTGGTGAGGTGCAGAGGTGGTGCGTGCTTCAGGGCGAGCTTGGGGCCCCTTTTTATAGGCGGTCCAAGGCGGTGGCCGTGAACGGAGTTCTCCGGTGAAGGTTAGGGCGGCGCAGAGCTTGGTCGGGGAGGTTTAGGGGGTTGAGCGTCATCGTGGAGGTCCACTGGTTCCATTCAGATGCTAAACGGACTTGGATTAGGAGCTTTGAGTGGGTTTCGACGGAACGGGGTGGCGCGGGCCCGTCGGCGGCAGAGGGCGCGCCCTGTGCTTGCCGGCCACGGCGACGGTGCCGCGGGGTGCGCTGGCGTGCATGAGGCCACACGGAAGGCAGGGGAGCGTTGGGCGGCACTGGACGGCGTGGCGAGCTGGCTCAGGCCCTCGCTGGCCGCCACGGGTGGCTCGGCCACCGCAGAAACTGCCAACGCTGGCGACGCTCGCCGCCACCGACACCTGCACCCGTCCAAGGGAGCGTGCGGTGTTCTCGCCAGGAGGAGGGGTCAGGCGAACGCGCCAGGCGCCTGATTGACAGGTGACAACTCTCTGACGAAGAAACGACACTGAACTTCTCTGAATCTCTGAATTTTTCTGAAAGTGCAAAGTGACAGTGCATGCTAGGTGTTTGACAGAATGTTTTTGGCATGTGTGGATTTTTCCTTGAGCTGATCTTTGGTAGTGTGGCCTCTCATTGCCTCTGGGGGCTGCCTGAATTTTGGTGGAATTTTTGGAGAAGAGTAGATATGAATTTCACCAAATTTGACAAATCTGGTCCAAACTTGCAGAGGTTGAAATTTGAAAATTTTGAACAGAAGAAGAGTAGATCTTGATGGTCCTAGGTTGTGGGTGCTAGGGACTATCCAGAGGAGTTGATTTGAGATCAAAGTTCAAAGGCATTAAGGTACTTGCTTTGCAAATCACCTAGGCTCAAAAATATGGACAAAATTGTTTTGGGCAAAGAAATAAATAAAATAAAAATCCAAAAGTGGGTTGGACTGGTTGGGTCAGAATATTTGGATTGTCCCAAAGTGGAAGAGGGGTTTTGGGGAGATTTACCACAAGAGGCAAGATAAAACCATGGGTGGTTTTAAAATAATAGAAGAACCAAAACTCCTAGGGTTTTCTTCTAAAAGAAAATAAATCCAAAAATTTTTTTGAGAAGGAGAGAATCAGAAGAAAGGTTTTTAAATAACCAACACCATAGTTGAAGAAGATGCCAAAGTAAAATCATTGTCAAAGGGAAAGTTCTTGAGAGAAAGAGATTTTTGGAAGGGTTTAAATGACCTCCTTCAAAACCAACCAATTTTTTGTTAAAAAGCCAAAACAAAAATTTTGGAGTGCCACAACACCTACCCCCTTAGGAAAAATCTCGTCCCCGAGATTTCAGCTGATTCTCAAATAAGTGTGGGTGCTCTGTCCGAAGAAAATCCTCTCTTTCCCAAGTGGCTTCACTCTCGGTGTGGTTGCTCCACTGAACTTTGAAGAACCTGATGGTTTTCTGTCAGGTTCTCCTTTCAGACTCCTCCAAGATTTTTATTGGATGCTCTCGATATTTGAGGTCTGGCTGCGCGTCAATGTTTTCATGGATTACTTGCTTCTCTGGGTTGCTCACGCACTTCCTCAACTGCGAGACGTGGAACACGTCGTGGACGTCGGATAAATCTTCGGGTAAGACTAGCTGGTAGGCTACCGTGCCTCTCCGTGCCACTATGCAGAATGGTCCGATGAATCTTGGTGCCAGCTTCCCTTTAATCTTGAATTGATGCAGGCCTCTCATAGGGGATACTCGTAGGTACACAAATTCACCGGGTTCAAAGTTGATTCCCTGATGTTTTTGATCGTAATAACTCTTTTATCGACTTTGGGCTGTCTTGAGTCGATCCCTAATCACCTTGACTTTATCTTCAGCCTCCTTGAGCATGTCTGGGCCGAAGATATGGCTGTCTCCGCTTTCCGACCAATTTAGCGGGGTACGACATCTTCGCCCGTACAGAGCCTCAAAATGGTGCCATTTGCAGGATGGCCTGATAACTGTTGTTATATGCAAACTCTGCGTATGGTAAGCTCTCTTCCCAACTGGTCCCATAGGTGAGGACACATGCTCTCAGCATGTCTTCTAGAATCTAGTTTACGCGCTTAGTTTGCCCATCTGTCTGGGGGTGGTCTGTGGTACTGAATGCCAGTTGAGTTCCCAGAGCTTGTTGTAAGTGATCCCAAAATCGGGAGACGAATTGAGTGCCTCTGTCCGAGATTATTTTCTTTGGGACTCCATGTAAGCAGACGATACGGGAAAGATAAAGCCTAGCAAGTTTCTGAGTGGTGTGGGTTGTCTTCACGGGGATGAAGTGTGCTACTTTAGTCAGTCTATCAGTGATGACCCAAATGGTATTATTTCCGTGCCATGACCGAGGTAGCCCAACAATAAAATCCATCCCAATCTCGTCCCATTTCCACTCGGGTATTTTATTTGGCTGTAAAAGTCCGGCCGGTTTCTGGTGCTCGGCTTTGATGCGTTGACAAGAGTCACAACATGCGATGAACGTGGCTATGTCCCTTTTTAGACCGTGCCACCAATATTTTTCCTGAATATCCATGTACATTTTTGTCCCTCCGGGATGTATCGAATACGGGGCGGTGTGGCCTTCAGCTAAGATCTGTTGTTTAAGATCCTTGATATTTGGTACGCAAAGTCCATCCCCGTACCACAATATTCCCTGCTTATCGATAACGAATTCTGGGGCCTTGCCCAAACTCACTTTCCGTTTAATGCCTTCAATGTTGGGGTGTCCATGATGAGCCTCTTTAATTGTTTCCATCAGGGTAGGCTGTATTTCTAAATTTGATATGCTGCCCTCGTTGACTACCAGCAAGTTGAGTTTAGCAAACTCCTGCGAAATTCAGGTCTCAGGTTTGGCAGGCCGTCGTCGTTTGGGCTAGGGTTCCGACTTAGAGCGTCTGCCACTACATTTGCTTTTCCTGGGTGGTAGTGGATTCCAACGTCATAATCCTTCACTAGTTCCAACCAGCGTCGTTGCCTTAAATTCAGTTCCGGTTGTGTGAAAATATACTTGAGGCTCTTATGGTCCGCGTATATCTCACAACGATTTCCAAGTAAAAAGTGTCTCCATTCTTTGAGTGCATGAATAACCGTTGCTAACTCTAGGTCATGGGTAGGATAACTTTCCTCATGCTTGCGAAGTTGTCTGGAGTAATATGCGACTACCTTGCCTTCTAGCATCAACACGCATCCGAGGCCTTTCCGGGATGCGTCGCAATACACCTCAAAATTCTTGTGTATGTCTGGCATAATTAATACTGGTGATGTCGTTAATTTCCTTTTTAATTCTTGGAAACTTTTCTCGCAAGCTTCCGTCCATTCAAACTTCTTGTCTTTCTTGAGTAGCTGCATCATTGGCTTTGCTATGGTGGAGAATCCTTCAATAAATCTTCGGTAGTATCCTGCCATTCCCAAGAAACTTCGTACGTCCGTTACGCTGGCTGGTGGCTTCCAGCCAAGTACGGCCTTGACTTTTTCCGGGTCTACGGCAATACCTTCTTGGGTCAGTACGTGGCCCAGAAAACCTACTTGCCTTAGCCAAAATTCACACTTACTGAATTTAGCGTACAATTGATGTTTCCTGAGTTCCCCTAGTACAATTCGGAGATGTTCAGCGTGCTCTTCTGGTGTCTTGGAGTATACCAGAATATCATCGATAAATACCACAACAAACTTGTCCATAAACTTCATAAATACTTTGTTCATGAGGTGAACAAAATATGCGGGGGCGTTTGTTAGTCCGAATGGCATTACGGTGAACTCATACAATCCGTATCTGGAGGTGAAAGCCGTCTTGGGAATATCTTCGGTTCGCACTTTTAATTGATTGTATCCCGACCTCAAGTCAATTTTTGAGAATACCTTGGCCTGAGCGAGCTGATCAAATAAATCATTTATTCATGGCATCGGATATTTGTTCTTGATTGTGACCATGTTAAGCGCTCGATAGTCTATGCACAATCTCAGTGTTCCATCCTTCTTTTTGGCAAATAAGATTGGTGAACCCTAGGGTGAGGAGCTGGCTCGTATATAACCTTTGTCCAGTAATTCTTTTATTTGCTTCTTCAGTTCTACCAATTCGGATGGTGCCATTCTGTATGGTTTCTTGTATATGGGGATGGTTCCGGGTGCTAGCTCAATGCTGAATTCTATCTCTCGGTCTGGTGGCATGCCAGGTAGTTCTTCGGGAAATACGTCTGGAAATTCACACACTACTGGAACCTTGCTTAATTCAGAAATATCCACCTTGTTCAATCTTGGTTGCCGGGATATTTTTCTTTCCTTGGCTGAAACTTTTATGGTCTTCCCATGGTGGTGGGTGAGAATCACGGTCCGGTTGAAGCAGTCAATAAAACCTTTGTTGGTGGTTAACCAATCCATCCCTAGGATGACATCCAGCCCTTTATTTTCCAACACGATAAGATTTGCGTGAAAGTTCAACCCTTCAAACTCAATAATTACTCCCTGGCAATAACTCTGGGTAACTTGCTTAATCCCAGGGGATTTGACGACCATAGATTTTTCCAAAGGAAGCATCGAAAAATTATTTTGCGAGGCAAAACTTTTCTAAATGAAAGAGTGAGAAGCTCCAAAATCAAACAAAACCATGGCAGGTATTGTGTTGACAGGAAACGTACCGAGTACGATATCTGGGGCATTCTGTGCTTCCTCTTTGGTCACATGGTTCAGATGACCCTTCCTGTGGTTGTTATTTGGGTTGAAATTGTTGCGCTTTGGCGCCGAATTATTGCCTCCGCTGTTCGGCTTTGGGGTCGAGTTCCTTGGCTTGGGGCACTGCTTGGCATAGTGCCCTTCTTCTCCACAAGCGTAACAGGTAACGCCTGGGCGGTATGTGAACTCCTTGTCCCTTGCATGAAAATTCTTGATTGGACGTGAGACGCTTGTCGTGGGTTTGGGTGCCCAGCTTTTCTGAACATCTGTCTTGCTGCGGTGGTTGCGGGCATGATTAGTCTGGTCCCTTTTCCGCTTGCGGAAATCTTCTAAGCTGCGTCTCTCATTTTCCAAGTTAATGGCCTTATCCACCAGCGTCTTAAAATCTGGAAAGGTGTGCACGACCAGTTGGCATTTAAGCGCGGGCGTCAGACCGTCTAGGAATTTCTCCATCTTCTTGCTTTCCGACATACGCTCCTCGTTAGCGTAGCGAGACAACAGAGTAAACTGACTATTGTATTCTGACACCGTCATTGTCCTTTGCTTGAGGTCATCAAATTCTCTCTTTTTGATCTTCATAAGACTCTTAGGAATGTGTGCCCCATGAAAACCTTCTTTAAACTCCTCCCATGTTATATTATTTTTGTTGGGGTGCATGTGTAGGAAATTTTCCCACCACGATGCGACTGCTCCAGTGAGATAGTGCGGTGCATACAGTACTTTCTCCAGATCTGAACACTGGGCAATAATTAATTTTCTTTCCATGTCTTGAAGCCAGTCCTCGGCTTCAAGAGGTTTGTCAGTGTGAGAAAATGTTTGGGGACGCGTCTTTTGTAGCTCGATAACTTTGATTGCTGCTGAAACTGCCCACGGTGATTTCCCATATTGATGACTTGGTTCATCATTTCCTGATGTTGTTGCTGACTTTGCTCATAAAGACGGCACATTTGGGAAAGTGCTGTTTCACTGTTCTATTGACTTGACTGCCCCTGTGTGAAATTGTTGCTGGGTTGTGTGTCATAATTTTGCTCTGGCGGAGTTGGCATGGAGCGCGTCCAAGGACGAGACATTGTTTACTCTGGGGACATATTTTGTGAAACTCATAAGAAAAGAAATTTGAGTCACAAAGTCAATAAATTCATGAAGACGGAAGAAGTCTCAAATGCTCCAAGATTTTTCAAGAGAATAAACGTTTGAGCACGGAGAAGGACTGCTCATTACATATCTTACACGCAAGCAGTAATTATACAATACATCACTCAGGATATGCGTACATATTCCTGACATGTTATTTAGGCTAGTGCACTCCTCCAGTTCCTACATGATGCGCAAACAAGCTACTTCTCACAGCCTATGTACATATAAACATATCGCACAAGTCGGTACATCGCATGGCGGCTAAGCATACTCCGGAGATGGTAAGGATTTCCCTTGGCCTGCCAAGGGTGAGGTGCAGTGAGGCTGGGGACTCAACCTCCTCTTCGGAGATAGGCTCCAGACGTGAAGTGCTGCGCTGAGTTGGTGGCGCAGGTGCCCTATGTGGGACAACTCGAACATGCGCGGGCGCAAGGGGTGGTGCAGAACGAACTGGAGAAGGCGCAATGACATGGTTGAACTCCTCCGTGGTAGGCAGGCGACGAGTAGAGGCGAGAGCAGTAGGAGCAAAAGATGCTGATGATGAGACGAAAGTCAGTGGCGGTACGGTGCGCAGGAGCTCCCTCCTGTTGGTAGCACAGCCATGGACTGAGTCCATGCGGGCAGCTACAAAGTCGTCCACCAGGTTGTCGAAGGCTGCCTCCAAAGCTCGGAGATACTCGATAAGCATCTCAAAAGCTTCGTCTCGTTCTCCTTTGGGGCAAGAGAACGCGTAGTGGCAGGTGTATGGCACGTGACATGGAAGGTAGCGGTAACGACGAGTCTTCATTGAAGGAAGGATATCCCTGAGACGAGCTATCGCCTCACGGGCTGCAATCTGCAGTGCATGCTTCTCCGTGGGCATGGCTCTCCCCAAGAACCGGAAACGCTCAACTCGCCCTCCCTTGAATTGCACCGCGGCCTGGTGCATGGTTAGACGGTCATTGACCTTATGCCGAGAGAGTGAGAAGACATGGCGCACAGATGGCCCCATCGCGACTTGGACGATGAAGGAGAGAAGCTTGACGAACCCATCGGGCATGTTGGCGAACATCTATGACTCGCAGTTCGTCAGAAATTGACTACATTTGTAAAATTTAGAAATAGCTCTATTAGCGCTAGTGGCTTCCTACAGTCAGCCTGGCTTTGGTACCAAGCTTGTCACGACCGGTTTTCCAACAAAAATATTTATTGAGAAACCGATCTATTAATTCCAGTGTGAGGAAAATCCTCTTCACTGGTAGAAAACCTTGATACAATAAGCCAGTAGCATTTAATATATTACAGGGTCGAGATGATCTTGCTCAACAATTTATTACAAGCACGCCAATAATTATACATAGTGGCGGATATGACACAGTGGAGCGGTGGCATACTACTGACTCGAGGTAAAGTAGTGGAATAACACAGTGGAGTGGATGATATGACTCTGACTCTGGCGGCTCAACGAAAGGCCGAGGTGAGGCTCGTGAATTTATTTGGGTAGCGGAAGCAAATATAACACAGTGACTAATCCAGGGGTCGCACGAGACTGCCTGGGATTCCTCTAGGCGTCGGACTCGCTATCGAACTCTTCATCCATGAGATCGCCTTCGTCAGCATCTGGCCAAATTAACAAGCCAGGTGAGTACTTTGAAAGTACTCACAAGACAGTTCGGACAAAAGATATAACAAATGTATGCACGAATGCGCCATGAGTAATTTAACAATGCGCAATCAAATCAGTATAGCAAGGTAAGTAAAAAGGGTATCGGCGGTAGTCCGCTCGAAAACCCAAAGAAAATAATCTAAAAACCAATCGGGTGTCTGAAGCAACACCTCGAAGGGCGAACAAATAAGTAAAGCATGCCACAGTCGGGCGTCTAAGCGACACCTCATAAAGGGCTTATACTGAAAGAAAAGACATGCGTGCCATAGTCGGACGTCGGAGCGACATCACAGAAAGGGCTTATATCAGAGATAAGTAAATAACAATGCCACAGTCGGACGTCTGAGCGACATCGCAGAAAGGGCTTATATCAAAAGTAAACGAATAACAATGCCACAGCCGGACGTCTGAGCGACATCACAGAAAGGGCTTATACTTCATTTTTCATAACTTACAAGAAATGGTACTCACGGAAAATATTCATCACAAGACAGTAAGCAGGTTAGTCCATCCACAGGAAAATAAACCTTTAACACTCATGTGGTTCTCAGGAGTTTCTGTCTCCGGGACTGACATTTGACAAGATAAGATGAACACAACACATGGACCTGAATAAGATGATTTCAAGGATTTTTGAATCTGCAGAGTTTGTACCAAATTATCCACAGCCAACGGATTTCCGTAGTCACGGGGGACTAGTTTCGTTTACGGTATTTCGGAGGAAACATAGCTAACCAGTACACACTCATCCTACCTCACGTTGCCAGGAATCACCCTAGACAGCGTTCAAGAAAAACTTTGAGACGGGGAGATCACAATCTCGAATAGGATGGGATCAAATGTATATATACGCGCTCTAAGGGGTGCCCCCCTCTCGGTCCTAACCGGAAACACCCATGCCCCCTGACCGGATGATAGGCTTTAATCCAGGGCCATGGAACCCTCATCACGGCCTCTCGATTTGGTGTGTACCAGAAAGTGGTTTGCAACTTACTAAGCCGTATCCCTTGCGGAAAACATGTGGTAGTACGAAAGGGGAGACGGAAGGAACTGGACTGATTTATGTTGACACTGGGTCAACGGTCTGGCATAAGACTGGCATGCTACAACACTGCCATCTTACCCATTCGGTATCTCGTCACCTCCTTCGGTATCTACGGTATACAAAAATATACGCACTAACGTAAATACCAAGGGGTGCTCAAAAATATTCCAAATATTTTTCAAATAAATCTGATAAAAAACTAGACAATATTTTGAAGAGGACAGAAAAAGAATCACTCAAAAATCCTTTTCTGTTTTAAAGTTATAAGTGTTTTGGTCCAAGGACCTTTCTGTAATGAAACAAAAATACTCAGGGGGCAGAAAAGAAAAGTTCAGAAAACGATTCAGATTGGAAAGCTCATTCGTCAGAATACGCTTTCAGAAAACGGTTCAAAAAAAGAACAGAGAGGCTGACGGGCGGGTCCCACCCGTCAGGTTTGAAAATTCAAATGAGGGGACGGAGCTCGTCGGCGCCCGAGAGCTGCGGTGGTCGCCGGCGGCGATCCACGGCGAGGCAGGAGGATCGGGTGGTACCTCCGTGCTTAGTGCGTGATTCCGCGTCGGTGGGTGGTGGTGGTGGTCGCCGGCGAGCACCACGTTGACGGCGGCCCTTGCTCCGGCGGACGGCAGCTCGGGTGGAGTGTGATCTCGTCGGGGAGGGCTGCGAAGGCCAAATTGGAGCGGGGGTTAGCTTACTCGGTGCTAGAGGAGGCTATCGACGAGATTTGGGCGTCGGGGATGGCCTCACCGGAGTGAAACGAGGTGGTGGCCGAGGCGGAACGGGGCGGCCAGAGTTGGGGGAGGAGACCTCCTCGAGGTCCTCCTAGTGGCCTGGCGGGGTGTTGGTGAGGTGCAGAGGTGGTGCGCGCTTGAGGGCGAGCTCGGGGCCCCTTTTTATAGGCGGTCCGAGGCGGTGGCCGTGAACGGATTTCTCCGGCGAAGGTTACGGCGGCGCAGAGCTTGGTCGGGGAGGTTTAGGGGGTTGAGCGTCATCGTGGAGGTCCACTGGTTCCATTCAGACGCTAAACGGACTTGGATTAGGAGCTTTGAGTGAGTTTTGACGAAACGGGGTGGCGCGGGCCCGTCGGCGGCACAGGGCGTGCCCTGTGCTTGCCGGCCACGGCGATGGTGCCGCGGGGTGCGCTGGCGTGCATGAGGCCACGCGGAAGGCAGGGGAGCGCTGGGCGGCGCTGGACGGCGTGGCGAGCTGGCTCAGGCCCTCGCTGGCCGCCACGGGTGGCTCTGCCACCGCAAAAACTGCCAACGCCGGCGACGCTCGCCGCCACCGATGCTTGCACCCGTCCAAGGGAGCGTGCGGTGCTCTGGCCAGGGAGGAGGGGCCGTGCGCAACGCGCCAGGGCGCACAGTTGACAGGTGACAACTCTCCGACGAAGAAACGACACTGAACTTCTCTGATTCTCTGAATTTTTCTGAAAGTGCAAAGTGACAGTGCATGCTAAGTGTTCGACATAATGTTTTTGGCATGTGGGGATTTTTCCTTGAGCTGATCTTTGGTAGTGTGGCCTCTCATTGCATCTGGGGGCTGCCTGAATTTTGGTGGAATTTTTGGAGAAGAGTAGATATGAATTTCACCAAATTTGAGAAATCTGGTCCAAACTTGCAGAGGCTGAAATTTGAAAATTTTGAACAGAAGAAGAGTAGATCTTGATGGTCCTAGGTTGTGGGTGCTAGGGACTATCCAGAGGAGTTGATTTGAGACCAAAGTTCAAAGTCATTAAGGTACTTGCTTTGCAAATCACCTAGGCTAAAAAATATGGACAGAATTGTTTTGGGCAATGAAATAAATAAAATAAAAATCCAAAAGTGGGTTGGACTAGTTGGGTCAGAATATTTGGATTGTCCCAAAGTGGAAGAGGGGTTTTGGGGAGATTTACCACAAGAGGCAAGATAAAACCATGGGTGGTTTTAAAATAATAGAAGAACCAAAACTCCTAGGGTTTTCTTCTAAATGAAAAATAAATCCAAAAAAAAAATTGAGAAGGAGAGAATCAGAAGAAAGGTTTTTAAATATCCAACACCATAGTTGAAGAAGATGCCAAAGTAAAATCATTGTCAAAGGGAAAGTTCTTGAGAGAAAGAGATTTTTGGAAGGGTTTAAATGACCTCCTTCAAAACCAACCAAGTTTTTTTAGAAACCCAAAACAAAAATTTTGGAGTGCCATAGAGATGATCGGCGCAGTCTTTGAGTCGCACGAAGATGGAGAGGATGGAGGAGCCCCTTGTTCGATGCGCCTGAACTCGGTGGAGAGGAGTACCACCTGATGCTTGGTGTTTTCCAGGAAGAGGCTGCAGATGGAGCTCCAGACGGTGGCGGTCGTGGCGCCGCGTTGGTGGATCAGGCCGAACACCTCCGCACTAACGCGGTTGACAACCAAGATACGATGTGGGCATCATCTTGAAGCTAGTAGGGATCCTGTGGACGCACCGTCATGGTGATGTGGTCGCCGACGGCGTGGTTCTGGAACATCACCTCAAAGAGGGTACGCCAGTGAGAGAAGTTGGGAGGGTTCAGCGAGAGCACGATGGGAACGTGCTGCTTGATGAAGACGCCTACCAACGGAGAGATAGCAGGGGGTGCCGTGGAGGTGGAGGCGCGAGGGTCGGGGACGAAAGGGCCCCGCGGTTGAAGACGGAGGGGGTCAGGAGAGGTGGGTTGGGTTGCATGGCATAGAGTAATGATGCATTTCTCATTTCCGTGCACGTCATAGACCATAATACTCATTCTGAGGTAATTACCATTTTTGTGAAGCTATATAGGTAATTACTTTGGTTTCTAAAGTTGTTATTAATGCTTTAACTAAGAAAAAAGGATAGTTGCCCAAATAAATATGAAACATCAAGGTAAAGCCGATACAACCTTTCACACCAGCCTCGGAGGTATCACCGACCGATCTAGCACACGATAGAAAATGCCATGCACATCGTATCATCATCGTCATCACTCACCACGAGCGAGCAGCTCTGGCTTCACCACAGGCGACCAATGGTGACACCTGTTGGGGAACGTAGTAATTTCAAAAAATTTCCTACGCACACGCAAGATCATGGTGATGTATAGCAACGAAGGGGAGAGTGTGTCCACGTACCCTCGTAGACCGAAAGTGGAAGCGTTATGACAACGCGGTTGATGTAGTCGTACGTCTTCACGATCTGACCGATCCAAGCACCGAACGTACGGCACCTCCGTGTTCTGCACACGTTCAGTTCGATGACGATCCCCGGACTCCGATCCAGCAGGGTGTCGAGGATGAGTTCTGTCAGCACGACGGCGGTTGACGATGATGATGTTCTACCGACGCAGGGCTTCGCCTAAACTCCGCGACGATATGAGCAAGGTGGAATATGGTGGAGGGGGGCACCACACACGGCTATGGAACGATCACGATCATCAACTTGTGTGTCTATGGGGTGCCCCCTGCCCCCGTATATAAAGGAGTGGAGGAGGGGGAGGGCCGGCCCTCTCTATAGCGCGCCCTAGGGGAGTCCTACTCCCACCGGGAGTAGGATTCCCCCTTTCCTAGTAGAACTAGGAGCCCTTCCATGTAGTAGGAGTAGGAGAGAAGGAAAGGGAAGAGAGAAGGAAGGAAGGAGGGGCGAGCCCTCCCCTAGTCCACCCGGACTAGGCCTTGGGGCGCGGCCTGCCCTAGGCAGCCCTCTCTCTTTCCCGTATGGCCCAATAAGGCCCAATACTTCTCCCGGCAATTCCGTAACTCTCCGGTACTCGAAAAATACCCAATCACTGAACCTTTCCCAAGTCCGAATATAGTCGTCCAATATATCAATCTTTACGCCTCAACCATTTCGAGACTCCTCGTCATGTCCCCGATCTTATGCGGGACTCAACTCCTTAGGTACATCAAAACTCATAAACTCATAATAAAACCGTCATCGAAACCTTGTTGCGGACCCTACGGGTTCGAGAACTATGTAGACATGACCGAGACACGTTTCTGGTCAATAACCAATAGCGGAACCTGGATGCTCATATTGGCTCCCACATATTCTACGAAGATCTTTATCGGTCAAACCGCATAACAACATACGTTGTTCCCTTTGTCATCGGTGTGTTACTTGCCCGAGATTCGATCGTCGGTATCTCAATACCTAGTTCAATCTTGTTACCGGCAAGTCTCTTTACTCGTTATGTAATGCATCATTCCGCAACTAACTCATTAGTCACATTGCTTGCAAGGCTTATAGTGATGTGCATTACCGAGAGGGCCCAGAGATACCTCTCCGACAATCGGAGTGACAAATCCTAATCTCGAAATACGCCAACTCAACATGTACTTTCGGAGACACCTGTAGAGCTCCTTTATAATCACCCAGTTACGTTGTGATGTTTTGTAGCACACAAAGTGTTCCTCCGGTAAACGGGAGTTGCATAATCTCATAGTCATAGGAACATGTATAAGTCATGAAGAAAGCAATAGCAACATACTAAACGATCAAGTGCTAAGCTAACGGAATGGGTCAAGTCAATCACATCATTCTCCTAATGATGTGATCCCGTTAATCAAATGACAACTCTTTTTGTCCATGGCTAGGAAACATAACCATCTTTGATAAACGAGCTAGTCAAGTAGAGGCATACTAGTGACACTATGTTTGTCTATGTATTCACACATGTATTATGTTTCCGGTTAATACAATTCTAGCATGAATAATAAACATTTATCATGATATAAGGAAATAAATAATAACTTTATTATTGCCTCTAGGGCATATTTCCTTCAACACCGCCCTCCCCCTGCTCCCATCCCCACCGCCCACAACAACAACACCGTGGTTACTCCTCCACCAGCAAGACTGCAGTGACTTTGCCACATACGACCACCCCCATCCCCCTCCCAACACACAAACACACACAATCTTGCATCCACGTAACTCTTTACGACGAACCTTTTGTCACCTCCATAATCGAGAAACATATCCTTATTCCACTAAGGATAATATTGTCCGCTGTCCAGTGATCTTACTCCTAGATCACTATTGTACTCCCTTGCCAAAATCAGTGTAGGGTATACAATAGATCTGGTACACAACATGGCATACTTTATAGAACCTATGGCCAAGGCATAGGGAATGACTTTCATTCTCTTTCTATCTTCTGTCGTGGTCGGGTTTTGAGTCTTACTCAATTTCACACCTTGTAACACAGGCAAGAACTCTTTCTTTGACTGTTTGAAAGTGCGTTATATCGACTAGAGGGGGGGTGAATAGGCGATTTTTATGAATTCTTCACTGAGGAATTTGCCGGTGAGGAAATTCCTTAGCGAAGAACTACTTGCAGCGGAATAAGTACTCAGAAGTAAGCATAACAGAATGCGGGCATGGTCATCATGATGAAATGAAGACAAACAAAGAGTACAGAAAGCGTAAACACAGGATAGCACAAGATGAAGACAAACAGACTAAAGAAATTGAACTGAGGAAATAGAGAAAGTCTTCAGTCAAAGTCTTCGAACACAGATATGAACAAACACTCAACACAATAATGAGGAAATGAAAGGGTTGAGGAGATAGAACCAGTTAGGTTGGTGAAGACAATGATTTGGTAGACCAGTTCCAACTGCTGTCTCAGTTGTACGTCTGGTTGGAGCGGCTGAGTATTTAAACTCGAGGACACACAGTCCCAGACACCCAGTCGCTGAGCACGCAGCTCAGGACACCAAGTCCTCACCGTATTCTCCTTGAACTAAGGTCACACAGACCTCGTCCAATCACTCGTGGTAAGTCTTCAGGCGACTTCCAAACCTTCACAGACTTGGTCACTCGGAGATCCACAATTCCTCTTGGATGCTCTAGACCTTGACGCCTAACCGTCTGGAAGAAGCACATTCTTCAAAGGTAACAAGCGTCGGATCCATGCAGGATCAATCTCTTTAGTGATGCTCAATCACTTTGGGTTTGCAGGGGTTTGGTTTTTTGGTTTTTCCTCACTCGATGATTTTCGCTCAAAGTCCTCGGAGGATGGGTTGCTCTCAAATGACAAGTGTCAAGTTTCTCTCGGAGCAGCCAACCAGCTAGCGGTTGTAGGGGGCGGCTATTTATATCCTAGGGAGCAGCCCGACATGATAAGACATAAATGCCCTTCAATGATATGACCGTTAGGAGGATAAGATATTTTGGGACAGGTGGCAAGAAGACAAAGAACGGTCGGAAATTTGAATCTCAAATTCCTCGGGGCTATCATGTTCCTCATGTGTAGGCAATCCAGACTTTGGCGAATTCCTAACTCCTCGGTGAGAACAAATTCCTCGGCGACTGTAAGAACTTCGTCTCATCCATCAAGAAATTGACTGAACTGTATGAGATTTCCAAAGGCTTCACTCGAAGGGTTTGGTAGGTGTAGGATTTTGAGTTGAGCATCACATGGAAATTTTTCCTTAGTATTTCCTCGACCCCCTTTAACAGTACGGTGTTTCCTATGACTCAAGAAAGAGAAAAACGAAACTACGAAAACAAAAGTCTTCACACTTCATGTTCCTCGAATGAATACCAAGTCTTCAAGGTCACACCAATTTCTTCACTTTCAAAGTCTTCAGAAAGTCTTCAGAATATCAAAGTCTTCAGTCGAAGAACTTCATTTTTAGGGGTCGACTTTCTCTGTAAATATCAAACTCCTCATAGACTTATAGACCTGTGTACACTCATAAACACATTAGTTACTTAACCTATAAGTCTTCAATACACCAAAATCACTAAGGGGCACTAGTTGCACTTACAATCTCCCCCTTTTTGGTGATTGATGACAATATAGGTTAAGTTTTCAACGGGGATAAACATATGAAGTGTAAATACTAATATTGAGGAATTTGATTGCAAGATATAGAAGAACTCCCCCTGAAGATGTGCATAGTGAGGAATTTGCTTTTGAGGCAATGCACATTTGAAGAGTTGAATCATGGAGATCTCCCCTATATCTTGTAATTCATACACGCATTTGACATATAATATGAAGAATTTGAAATGCATGATGAAATATGGTGCTTGATGTAATTCAGCATGCGTGCGATAACATTAATGAGGAACAAGCATACAAAATAACGCATCAAGAGTATCAGAGCTCAAGAGAATCATAGCTCAGTGCATCAAAAGTATCAAAGCATAGTGCAAGAGCACAGTGCATCAAAAGTATCAAAGCACCATCGGGTTTAAGATTACAACTCGATCCAATAAAAGTTTCAGAAGAATGAGAGTTGTAACTTAACAAAAAATGCCCATATAATAGACCCGCTTGAAGACTAACTCAAATTTCTCCCCCTTTGTCATCGAATGACCAAAAGGATCGGCGAGGACTAACGCCTCAAGAATTTCAAGTTGAAGAAGGAGCGCTAGCGTTGTTGGGGTCGGTTGTTGTAGTAGGGCCTGCCGCAGTGTCGTCCAAGTCTTCATTTTCATCAGTGTCTCGTGATGAAGAATAGGAGCTGGCCACCAAGGAAGGAACTTTGACCTTCTTGTATTTCTTCGAAGGAGGTGCGGACCAGTCAAATTCTTCCTTGAGACCCATTGTCGTCAGTTCTTCCACGCTGTAGACATTAGAAAGAACAGCCCAGGTGCGTTTGAAGGTTTCATGGAGGTAGTAGTGGTTTTTCTTCACTGCATTATTTGTTGAGGTCATGTTGTGAAGAATTGAACCAAACTGATGCTTGACCCATTGATGATTGCGATCAACCTTCTGATGAAGACTGAGGAGTAACTCACGATCAGTCATCACCCTGGGTGCT
This sequence comes from Aegilops longissima, assembly GCA_021605205.1. NCBI lineage: Eukaryota > Viridiplantae > Streptophyta > Magnoliopsida > Poales > Poaceae > Aegilops > Aegilops longissima. The sequence continues at coordinate 743,903,814 of CM038678.1, read as the reverse complement.
GTAGCTTGAGGACTTTGCTTGACTAAGGTATTTGCGGCAGAATCATGTGTGGCAGAGTTATCATTGGTGGAGTAGGATGCAGCTTTGCGAAACTGTCCATCCAATGGACGAATGCCTTCATCGATCACAGTAGTAGCCTTGCCCTTGTCATCAGCTAAGGTAAATGTCCGTTTGAGGACTTCAATCGGGGGCAAGTAACTGCAGTGGTTCAGAGTATCAACCTTGTAATTGAGTGAAGACCTTGTCCTGATGAATCTCATTATCCAAGGCGCATAAGGCTTCAGCTCAAATGGTGACATAACAATGTTCGCCAGAGTCCTCATGAAGAAACCATGGAAGTTGACAGGAACGCCATGAATGATATTGAAAAGCATATTCTTCATGATGCCAACGACTTCTTCATCATTTGAGTCGTGGCCTTTGATAGGATTCATTGTCTTCGTCAGAATCCGATAGACAGTCCGAGGCACATACAATAATTCCTTGACGAGGAATTTGGTTCTTGGGGCCTGCCCTGGCTTCAAAGGCTTCATCGGCACTTGCATATAGTGATTTGAAAGTTCTAGTTCGTTGTAGATACAACGAGCACCATCAAGTGGAGGACTGAGTGGTAGGGCAAGAAGCAATTCAGTTGCTGGTGCCTTGTAGTGAGTATTTTCAGACATCCAGTCTAACACCCATGAGTTCACGTCTTCAGCGTCTCCGGTGATGTGCAGCGTTGCATAGAATTGAAGAATGAGTTCTTCATTCCAATCACAGATGTCAGTGCAGAAATTCAGAAGTCCTGCGTCGTGAAGAACACTGAGGACTGGCTCAAAGCCTGGCAGAGACTCCATGTCCACATGAGGAATATGTGCATGATCGAAGACTTTGTCTTTGTTGAAGAGCACTGAGGAATAGAAATTGGCTTGACTGGCAGTCCAGAAACGCCTCTTCCTTATGCGAGCAGAATCATATGGATTGTAATTAGTGAAGAATGCGTGCTCGCTGAAGAAATCTTCAGCCTCGAACTTTTGCTTTGTTGAGAAGGGATTCTTTGGCTTTGGCAGTGGAGTGTCAGTGAGTTGCATCACGACCTCTGGAATCGCAATCTCAGGTTCTTCAGGCTAAGGAATTTCTTGTTCCTCTCTGAGTGCGATCGAGGATCAGCAGAAGAGGTTCATCGGCGCTAGTGGCTGGAATTTCTTCATGGATGATGAAGTGGGATGAGTTTCTTGAGCCCATTTGAACCGTTGGAGCGGGGGACTGAGGTATCTGTTGGATTGGGGTGAAGAGTGGAGAATTTGGATGCTTGACTTTCCCAAAAGTCATCGTTCATCACTGGCGTTGTGCTTCCGATATCCACATCTTCTTCAATTTCCTCAACACCGGCCTCTTCAGCTGTGAACTGAGGCATAGGCGAGGAAATGATTGGGGTTGAAGGGATTGCTTCCACTTCAATTTCTTCATCAATCTGCTTTGACGAAGCAGCAAAATGATTTTCTTCATCAGATCCGCTTGGGATCACATAATCTTCATCAAAAGGAACAAGGTCCTTTGATGGAATTGAGGAAATTGGAACAACATCAATAGGATTTTCAAAAGAGCTGGTCATTGGCTTCATTTTCTTCGCAGCCGAAGAATTTGACGCAGCTGATGCTTTCCATTTCTTCACTGCAACTCGTTCTGCAGCCTTGGTCTTCTTCACATCAGAGGTAGATGGAAGAATTGGAGTTTGTGTTGGCGCAGGAGGAGCTGAGGAATCTGGTTGATTTTCCTCAGGCGCAACTGATGCAGTTGCCCTGTCTTGTTCAGTTTCTTCAGGCGCACCACTAGTGGATGCCCTGGCAATTTCTTCAGTGGCTGGAATGGGATCATCAGCCCTGGAACTAGCATTTTGTTCAGCAGCCTGAACTTCATCAGCGGTGCTGGCATGTTCTTCAGTCTGCTGAGCTGAGGCTCCAACATGAGGAATTTCATGTTGCGTTGGGGCAGTAACATTGGTGAATTTCTTCGTCAGGTTGACGAATCTGACTTTGGCTCCTTGCCAATCAGCATAATACGCATCAAAGGTTTTGCTGAGGGCTTGGATTTCATTCTGGACCTTGAGAAGTTCCTCAGGTGTCATTTTGACAACATTTTTCTTCAGGAACTTCTCCTTTCTGTATTGAGCTTTCTTGATCTCTCTTGCTTTTTCAAACTTCCATTTCTCTTCAGTGATGAAATGGGTCAGCATGTGACTTTGTCCAGGGGTCAGATGAAAATCAGGCATAGGAGTGTTTGGATCCTTGTGCCAGAGATCAATGTAATCGAGGATTTTCCTCGGATCCAACAGCGGTGGCACAGATGTGCCTTTGGCTCTAGCGGCCCTTTCTTGGCGGTCTCTGATGATTTCCGCAAGTTCATCATCATCAGCCTCATCATCTTCAGGTGGCTCTAGGAAGGCGACCTGTTTCTTCTTGGGACTTGGCCGAGGACCTCGTCCAGCTGTGGCCTTAGTCTTTAGTAGAGTCGGACCAGATGAAGACTTTGGTGCAGCTGAGGAACTTGCTGAAACACCAGATGCAATGGAGAAGCCTGCAGTCCTTTGGCACATGGCCAGATGCACAGGTGCTGAGGACTTTGTCGGAACTGCTGAGGACTTGGGAGGAGCTGCTGAGGATTTTGAAGGAGCTGAGGATTTTGGAGGAGCAGGAGCAACATGAGGAATTGGCCGTGAGGGCACAGCTGAGGAACTTGGCCGTGAGGGCACTGTTGGTGAAGCACTTGGCTTGTGTGCGGGCTTCTTTGCCATAGATTTTGTTGGCTTGACAGAGGCCTCAGTGGCAGCAGCAGTAGGAGAGTCCTCATTGAATTTCCTCACTGCCTCGTTGGCTTGTCTTGCCAATTTGGCTTGGCGTTTGGCCCATTCTTCAGGAAAGTCCTCACCACGCTTGATGCTGGTGGGGTCAGCTTCTTGACCAGGTGCCAATGGAGCTCTTGGGCATGGAGGATTGAGTGCGAATTTCTTCATGTACTTTGGAGTTACATATCTGTACTCCCTCCATTCCCTTGCCCATCTCCGTTCAATCCTTTGAATGCGCACCTTCCGCTGATTTTTGTTTTCTTTGCCGAACTCGGCTTCATCAGGTGTGCAATAATCAGCATATATTTCCTCAGGGATTTCAAACGCGGTCATGACCTCAGGCCTCTTTCCTCCTTTCTGTGGCTTCTTTCCTTCTGCCATATTCTTCAGGTGAGGAATTTGAACAAAAGAATTCTCTGAAGAAGTATGCAACTTTTCTTCGAGGAACGCTGCAAATGAGTTAAGTTGATGAGAACCTAGTGATTCAGCAGCGGACATGAGTACCTGTGAACAGAGTATAGTTGCGAGGAATTTGGAGATGTCATATGCGTTCTCAGAAGGTTTTTCAAAAAGAAGAAGTTTTGAGAAATTTGACCAGATGAGCCTTGAAGAATTTCACTAAGCGATCTTTGTCTTAGGTTCCAGAGTTGTATCGATCGAGGATCCACACAATTGAGGAATCTTGAAGAAAATCATTGCTTAGAGAAACGAATCAGGAGCATATTTTGATTGAGGTGTTCATATGTGTGAAGATTTAAAGAATAAACACCTTTGAAGATTTTCAGGTAGGTTTGAGAATCAAAGCGAGTAATAAAAGTAACTTTTAATTACCCGAAGTGAAGAACACGACGAACTAAGAAGAATAGTTGGGAAGTTCGTCAGTTCAGATCTTCCACGCCCTAACATGGCGGAGGAAGACAGCCACGGCGGCGGTGGAGTGAGGATTTCCGCGGTCGGCGCGAGTACGTCGGGGACGAGGTTGAGGCAGTGAAGCTCTTCCTCACCGGCGACGATGGAGTAGCGGCGGCGCTAGGGTTTGAGGAGCTCGAGAGGGAGAGAGAGATCGAGCGGAGTAAAAGAAGTGAGGATGGGGAGAGGGGTATTTATAGCCACGGTGAAAAACTGTTCGCCCGAAGATTTGGGAGAACGTGCCCCTGACCATTCTCCTTCGCTTGACATGTGTCACCCACGTACTGAAAAGTGGAGATCGTGTTAGATCGTGGGTGAATTGATAAATTCATCGTGGGATGCGGAACGGTTTGAGCGGAAAAACCGAAAGTTTGGATAAGATCAGTTTTAAAGTTCCGTTCGCAATTTCAGCTGACAAGGACACAGTGAAGATTTTGAACGAGTTCCAAATAGAACGCACATGAAGAATTTGTGAATAGACTGGGTTGAGTATAGCATAGAGGGAAGGGTCCGATCACATTCACTTAGCAGAAAAAGCAACTTGAAGAAATAGCCATAAGTGAATGTTGTAGAGGACATAAACCATATATATATATATATATATATATATATATATATATATATATATATATATATATATATATATATATATATATATATATATATGAAGATTTTGAAAAGTTGAAGAATTTGAAAAACTGAAGAATTTCAACAATGAGGAAAAACTCAAATTGAAGATTTTCATCTTTGGTGGTGGCGTGACCCACCATATAAGAACGATGACTTCAGACACCGCGTACAATTGTCGTATGGTTCTGAGAATCAAATTCTTCATTAATTTCTTCACACTTAGAGTGTTATTCTTCATGGATTGAAGAAAAACGTTTCTTCATGTGTTTCACATCTAAGTCATCAATTTTTGCATAAGTGTCAGGATGTGTGTCCTTTTCAAAGAACATTCGAAGATTCTAAGATATTTAGCTCACACCGCAACTTGCTAAATCTCTTCTCATCCAAGGGCTTAGTGAAGATATCGGCTAGTTGTTCTTCAGTCTTCACATGCTCGATGGAGATGTCGCCCTTCAACACATGATCACGAAGAAAATGATGACGAATTTGAATGTGCTTTGTCTTCGAGTGCTGAACTGGGTTGTGAGCAATCTTGATGGCACTCTCATTGTCACAGTAGAGAGGCACATTCTTCACGTTGATGCCGTAGTCCTTGAGAGTTTTCTTCATCCACAGCAATTGAGCACAACACGAGCCAGCAGCAATGTATTCAGCTTCCGCAGTAGACAGTGATACGCAGTTCTGTTTCTTCGAGGACCAACAGACCAAAGATCGTCCGAGGAAATGACAAGTACCAGATGTTGACTTGTGGTCCACACGATCACCAGCATAGTCAGAGTCAGAATATCCAATGAGATCAAAAGTAGAGCCCTTGGGGTACCATAATCCTAGTGTTGGTGTGTGAGCTAGATATCGAAGAATATGCTTCACAGCCTTATGGTGTGATTCCTTCGGTGTAGCTTGAAATCGGGCACACATGCAAACACTAAGCATTATATCTGGCCTAGATGCACATAAGTACAATAAAGAACCAATCATGGAGCGGTATACCTTGTGATCGAAGTCAATACCATTTTCATCAGTGCACAGATGGCCATTTGTGGGCATAGGAATTTTGACGCCTTTGCAATCTTGCATGCCGAATTTCTTCAGGACATCTTTGAGGTATTTCTCCTGAGATATGAATATGCCGTTGTGTTGTTCACGAATTTGAAGACCTAAGAAGAATTTCAACTCTCCCATCATAGACATTTGATATTCTTCACTCATCATATAGGCAAATTCATCACTATAACGTTGGTCAGTACAACCAAAGATAATATCATCAACATATATTTGGCACACAAATAGTTCACCATCATATGATTTAGTAAAGAGAGTAGGGTCAAGTGAACCGGGTGTGAAGCCATTCTTCACGAAGAATTCCTTCAATGTATCATACCATGCCCGAGGGGCTTGTTTGAGACCATAGAGGGCCTTGTTGAGTCTGAAGACTTTGTCGGGATTCTTTGGATCTTCAAAACCTGGGGGTTGAGCAACATATACTTCTTCCTCAAGCTTACCATTGAGGAATGCACTTTTAACATCCATTTGATATAAAGTGATATTGTGATGGTTAGCATAGGCGAGTAATATGCGAATAGACTCAAGTCTAGCAACAGGTGCAAAAGTTTCATCGAAATCAATTCCTTCAACCTGTGTGTAGCCTTGAGCTACAAGTCGTGCCTTATTCCTCACCACAAGGCCATTTTCATCTTGCTTGTTGCGGTAGATCCACTTTGTGCCAATGATATTATGCTTGCGAGGATCTGGACGTTTGACCAGTTCCCAGACATTGTTGAGCTCGAACTGATGTAATTCTTCTTGCATGGCCTGAATCCACTCAGGCTCCAGAAATGCTTCATCTACCTTAGTGGGCTCTGTGATAGAGACAAAAGCATAGTGCCCACAAAAGTTAGATAAATGTGAAGCTTTTGAGCGTGTGAGAGGACCTGGCGCTTCAATGTCATCGATGATCTTGTCAACTTGTACTTCTTTTGCAACGCGAGGATGAGCTGGTTGTCGTTGAGGAATTTGATCATTTTCCTCATCACCATTGTCTTCAGCATTATCTTGAGGTGCATCAGCTCGACGTTCTTCGCGTACAGGAATGAATTCTTCAGCAAATTCTTCAGTAGGAATGACATCCTCAGTTGCCTTGAACTTGATAGATTTCTCAGGAGCTGGTTCATCTAACACAGAAGGTAGGTGCTCTCTTTGCGAGCCATTAGTTTCATCGAACCGCACATCTACAGTGTCAACAATCTTGTGAAGAGCGATGTTGAAGACTCTGTAGGTGTGCGAGTCCTTTCCGTAACCAAGCATAAAACCTTCATGTGCTTTCGGTGCGAATTTAGAATTGTGATGAGGACCTCTAATCCAGCATTTAGCACCGAAGACTTTGAAATAACTCACATTGGGTTTCTTGTCAGTGAGGAGTTCATAGGCAGTCTTGTTGAAGAATTTGTGAAAATATACTTTGTTGATGATGTGGCACACAGTATCAATTGCATCAATCCAAAAACGACTAGGCGTTTTGTATTCATCAAGCATAGTGCGAGCCATCTCAACAAGAGTTCTGTTCTTGCGCTCCACGACGCCATTTTGCTGAGGAGTATTTGGAGCAGATAACTCATGAGTAATACCAAGTTCATCAAGATAGGCATCAACACCGGAATTCTTGAACTCAGTTCCATTGTCACTCCTGATGTGTCTGATCTTCACACCAAAGTTAGTTGAAGCCCTCGAGGAAAATCGTTTGAAGACTTCCTGCACTTCATTTTTGTAAGTAACAATGTGTACCCATGTGTAACGAGAGTAATCATGAACAATAACAAAGACATATAGAGATGCATCATTAGTGACTGCTGAGTAATGATTAGGACCAAAGAGGTCCATGTGAAGCAATTCGAAGGGACGATTAGTGGTCATGATAGTCTTCGCTGGATGCTTGGACTTGGTCATTTTTCCAGCTTCACAAGCTCCACACAAGTGATCCTTGAGGAATTTGACATTCTCAATGCCAATGACATGCTTCTTCTTTGCAAGCGTGTGCAAATTCCTCATGCCTGCGTGACCAAGTCACCGATGCCATAGCCAGCCTTCTGAAGCTTTTGCAAGTAAACACACGGCTGGTTGTGGTCCCGTAGAGAAGTCAACAATATACAAGTCTCCTCTCCTAAAGCCTTCGAAGACTTTGGAATTGTCAGCTTCCATAATCACAACACAACGATACTTGCCAAAGATAACAACCATATCAAGATCACAAAGCATTGAGACTGACATGAGGTTGTATCCTAAGGACTCAACAAGCATGACTTTGTCCATGTGTATGTCCTTAGATATCGCAACCTTACCAAGACCCAATACCTGACTTTTGCCTTTGTCAGCAAAGATGATATGCTTCAGATGTGACGGTGATAAGGGAGCATCCTTCAATAGATTCTTGTCACCAGTCATGTGATTTGTACATCCACTATCGAGAACCCACTCAGTGGCTTTGGGTTGATCATCCTGCAGATGAATTAGTGCAACTTACGATCTCATATACTTCATCAGTGAAGAATATGATATCAAGTTCATCAGATGAATTTCATCAGGCAGTATAATGATAAGCAGTATGAGGACGTGTGAAATGAAAGTTCATTTCATCATGATTAGCCTGCGTCCTTTCAGGCATTTTTGTCAGGCCCCCAGCAAATTCTTCAGATGTTTAAAGCACGTCTGGAGACCTGACCCTGCAGAAGAGGTTAGTTCTTTTTCTTCACCACCCACATCTGAAGGGGTGGCAAAGAGTTCATCACTCTGCGAGCACCATATGAGAATGGTGGCATAGAGGCCAATCCATTTCGTTTCACATAAGAGGGGTTAGGGTAAGCATATGAATAAGCAGAGAAATTCTTCGAGGACTTATGAACATATCGGTTTGAAGAATAATGCACATATTCATAGCCCTTAGCTCTACCCTGCGAAACAGAGTTGTTAGCATGATGATAATCATATGAGGATTTTGATCCATGTGAGGAATTTGGTCTGTATGAGGACTTGGATCCATATGAAGAATTTGGTCCATATGAAGAGTTTGATCTGGGGTTCCTTTTCTTCACAGGTGGTGTCATGAGGACATTCACCTGAAGAATTTCAAGGCACTTCTTGGGAACCCAGATTTTCTTCATAGGGGAACCGTTCCTGCAGTTAGTGCCAACATATCTAGCAAATACTTCACCATTCTGATTTTTGAACAGTTTATAGTTGGAGTCAAATGACTCATCAGAAGAATGAGGAGATTCGCATGTAAAGCCAGATAAGTTAGATGGATCAACTGGAGGTCCCTTTGCAGCAACCCATGAGGTTTTGGGATACTGCTCAGGCTTCCAATATGTTCCATCCGCATTGAGTTTCCTCTCAAAGGCAATACCCTCTTTCCTAGGGTTCCTGTTGAGGATCTGCTTTTTAAGCACATCACAAAGAGTCTGATGCCCTCTGAGGCTTTTGTACATGCCTATCATGTACAATTCCTTCAGCCCTGCATCGTCAGTGATACTAGCAATGTCCTCAGATGAGGAATTAGTGATAGCATAGGCAGGTGAAGAATTTGTAACAGTTGAAGCATTTGAACATCCAGGTGAAGAATTAGCAGATTCACGTTCAATGCACTTTAAGCATGGACGAACAAATTCTTCCTGAGAAGCGCTGATTTGCTGAGCAAGTAATGAATCACGCTCCTTCTGAAGATCTTCATAACTCACTCTTAGATTCTCAAGATCTTGCTTTCTTTGAAGAAATTCATAAGAAAGTTTCTCATGATCAGACAAGAGAGAGTTATGATGACCTTGAAGGCTGTCAAACCTAGACTGAAGTCTCTGAAGATTTTTAGTCAGGGCTTTAGTGCGATCCATTTCTTCACCTAACATATCATCACTCTTATCTAGCATGTTTTGAACCTTTTCAAAAGCCCTTTGTTGTTTTACAGCAATCTTAGAAAGTTTTGAGTAACTGGGCTTTAGATCTTCATCAGATTCATTTTCACTAGATTCAGAGGAGGTATATTTGAGTACCTTGGCACCCTTTGCCATGAAGCAATAGGTGGGAGCGTAGTCATCACTATCTTCATCAGCTTTGTTGGTGAGGTCATTTTCTTCAGAGTTGAAGATGCACTTGCTGACGAAAGCAGTAGCGAGAGCTAGACTCGCCACACCAGACTCAGATTCTTCTGATGTCTCCTCTTCCTTATGTTCCTCAGATTCAGCTTCAAAGTCCATTTCCTTGCCAATGAATGCCCGAGCCTTTTTGGAGCTGCTTTTCTTGTGAGAAGAAGGCTTTGAGGATTTTGATGATGAAGATTTCGACGATTTCTTCTTCTTCTTAGCGTCATCAGAACTGTAATCCTTGTGTTTCTTCTTCTTTAATTCCTTTTCCCACTGAGGACAGTCTTGAATGTAGTGACCAGGTTTCTTGCATTTGTGGCAAAGTCTTCTCTTATAGTCACTGGATGAGGAATCACTGCTCCTTGAGGATTTTCCAAAGCGACCACGTCTTGAGAACTTCTGGAATTTCTTCACGAGCAGTGCTAGCTCCTGGCCTAATTCTTCAGGATCTTCAAGGCTACTACCAGAGTCTTCATACTCAGATTCAAACACAGCCTTGGCCTTCAGGGCACGTGTTTTTCCATAGCTAGAACCATAGAGATCTCTCTTTTCAGCAAGCTGGAACTCATGAGTATTTAGCCTTTCGAGGATATCAACTGGATCAAGTGACTTGTAGTCAGCACACTCTTGTATCATCAGTGCCAGAGTATCAAATGAGGAATCAAGCGATCTCAACAATTTCTTCACCACCTCATGGTCGGTGATGTCAGTGGCACAACGCTTGAAGCTCATTTGAGATGTCAGTGAGGCGATCGAAGGTTTGTTGAACATTTTCGTTGTCGAGTCTTTTGAAGCGGTTGAAGAGATTGCGAAGAACATCAACTCGAGAGTCACGCTGAGTTGAGACTCCTCTATTTACTTTGGACAGCCTGTCCCAGATGAGCTTGGCAGTTTCCAAAGCACTCACTCTTCCATATTGTCCTTTGCTCAGATGGCCACATATGATATTCTTCGCTTGAGAATCGAGTTGCTTAAATCTCTTCACATCGGCAGCATTCAGAGAAGGTGTGACTGAGGGAACACCATTTTCCACAACATACCAGAGATCGTTGTCAATTGCCTCAAGATGCATTCGCATCGTGTTCTTCCAGTAGGGGTAGTCCGTCCCATCAAAGGTAGGACACCCTGCTGAGACCTTGATCATACCTGCGGTCGACATAACTAAAACTCCAGGTGGTTAAACCAAAATCACACAGAACAAGGGAGTACCTTGCTCCGATACCAATTGAAAGTGCGTTATATCGACTAGAGGGGGGGTGAAAAGGCGATTTTTATGAATTCTTCACTGAGGAATTTGCCGGTGAGGAAATTCCTTGGCGAAGAACTACTTGCAGTGGAATAAGTACTCAGAAGTAAGCATAACATAATGCGGGCATGGTCATCATGATGAACTGAAGACAAACAAAGAGTATAGAAAGCGTAAACACAGGATAGCACAAGATGAAGACAAACAGACTGAAGAAATTGAACTGAGGAAATAGAGAAAGTCAAAGTCAAAGTCTTCAAACACAGATATGAACAAACACTCAACACAATAATGAGGAAATGAAAGGGTTGAGGAGATAGAACCAGTTAGGTTGGTGAAGACAATGATTGGTAGACCAGTTCCAACTGCTGTCTCAGTTGTATGTCTGGTTGGAGCGGCTGAGTATTTAAACTCGAGGACACACAGTCCCGGACACCCAGTCGCTGAGCACGCAGCTCAGGACACCAAGTCCTCACCGTATTCTCCTTGAACTAAGGTCACACAGACCTCGTCCAATCACTCGTGGTAAGTCTTCAGGCGACTTCCAAACCTTCACAGACTTGGTCACTCGGCGATCCATAATTCCTCTTGGATGCTCTAGACCTTGACGCCTAACCGTCTGGAAGAAGCACAGTCTTCAAAGGTAACAAGCGTCGGATCCATGCAGGATCAATCTCTTTAGTGATGCTCAATCACTTTGGGTTTGCAGGGGTTTGGTTTTTGGGTTTTTCCTCACTCGATGATTTTCGCTCAAAGTCCTCGGAGGATGGGTTGCTCTCAAATGACAAGTATCAAGTTTCTCTCGGAGCAGCCAACCAGCTAGTGGTTGTAGGGGGCGGCTATTTATAGCCTAGGGAGCAGCCCGACATGATAAGACATAAATGCCCTTCAATGATATGACCGTTAGGTGGATAAGATATTTTGGGACAGCTGGCGCGCAGCACAACAACGGTCGAAAATTTGAATCTCAAATTCCTCAGGGCTATCATGTTCCTCCTTTGTGTAGGCAATCCGCCTTTGGCGAATTCCTAACTCCTCAGTCAGAACAAATTCCTCAGCGACCAGAAGAACTTCGTCTCAATCACTAAAGAAATTGACTGAACTGTATGAGATTTCCAAAGGCTTCACTCGAAGGGTTTGGTAGGTGTAGGATTTTGAGTTGAGCATCACATGGAAATTTTTCCTTAGTATTTCTTCGACCCCTTTAACAGTACGGTGTTTCCTGTGACTCAAGAAAGAGAAAAACGAAACTACGTAAACAAAATTCTTCACGCTTCATGTTCCTCGAATGAATACCAAGTCTTCAAGGTCACACCAATTTCTTCACTTTCAAAGTCTTCAGAAAGTCTTCAGAATATCAAAGTCTTGAGTTGAAGAACTTCATTTTTAGGGGTCGACTTTCTTTGTAAATATCAAACTCCTCATAGACTTATAGACCTGTGTACACTCATGAACAAATTAGTTACTTAACCTATAAGTCTTCAATACACCAAAATCACTAAGGGGCGCTAGATGCACTTACACTGTTCCATTTTGAACTACTTCAAAATGTTGTCAAGGTATGTACTCATTGAAAAAACTTATCAAGCGTCTTGATCTATCTCTATAGATCTTGATGCTCAATATGTAAGCAGCTTCACCGAGGTCTTTCTTTGAAAAACTCCTTTCAAACACTCCTTTATGCTTTGCAGTATAATTCTACATTATTTCCAATCAACAATATGTCATTCACATATACTTATCAGAAAAGTTGTAATGCTCCCACTCACTTTCTTGTAAATACAGGCTTCACCGCAAGTCTGTATAAAACTATATGCTTTGATCAACTTATCAAAGCGTATATTCCAACTCCGAGATGCTTGCACCAGTCCATAGATGGATCGCTGGAGCTTACATATTTTGTTAACACCTTTAGGATCGACAAAAACTTTCTGGTTGCATCATATACAACTCTTCTTTAATAAATCCATTAAGGAATGCAGTTTTGTTTATCCATTTGCCAGATTTCGTAAAATTCGGCAATTGCTAACATGATTCGGACAGACTTAAGCATAGATACGAGTGAGAAACTCTCATCGTAGTCAACACCTTGAACTTGTCGAGAACTTTTGCGACAATTCTAGCTTTGTAGATAGTAACACTACTCTCAGCGTCCGTCTTCCTCTTGAAGATCCATTTATTTTCTATGGCTTGCCAATCATCGGGCAAGTCAACCAAAGTCCACACTTTGTTCTCATACATGGATCCCATCTCAGATTTCATGGCCTCAAGCCATTTTGCGGAATCTGAGCTCATCATCGCTTCGTCATAGTTCGTAGGTTTGTCATGGTCAAGTAACATGACCTCCAGAACAGGATTACCGTACCACTCTTGTGCGGATCTCACTCTGGTTTACCTACGAGGTTCGGTAGTAACTTGATCTCAAGTTACATGATCATCATCATTAGCTTCCTCACTAATTGGTGCAGTAGTCACAGGAACAGATTTCTGAGATGAACTACTTTCCAATAAGGGAGCAGGTACAGTTACGTCATCAGGTTCTACTTTCCTCCCACTCACTTCTTTCGAGAGAAACTCCTTCTCTAGAAAGGATCCATTCTCAGCAACGAATATCTTGCCTTTCGGATCTGTGATAGAAGGTGTACCCAACATTTTCTTTTTGGGTATCCTATGAAGACACATTTCTCCGATTTGGGTTCGAGCTTATCAAGTTGAAGCTTTTTCACATAAGCATCGCAGCCCCAAACTTTCAGAAACGACAACTTTGGTTTCTTGGCAAACCACAGTTCATAAGGCGTCATCTCAACGGATTTTGATGGTGCCCTTTTAACGTGAATGCAGCTGTCTCTAATGCATAACCCCAAAAACGATAGTGTTAAATCGGTAAGTAACATCATAGATTGCACTATATCCAATAAAGTACGGTTATGATGATCGGACACACCATTATGCTGTGGTGTTCCAGGTGGCGTGAGTAGTGAAACTATTTCACATTGTTTTAACTGAAGACCAAACTCGTAACTCAAATACTCTTCTCCACGATCAGATCGTAGAAACTTTATTTTCTTGTTACGATGATTTTCCACTTCACTCTGAAATTCTTTGAATTTTTCAAATGTTTCAGACTTATGTTTCATCAAGTAGATATACCCATATCTGCTCAAATCATCTGTGAAGGACAGAAAATAACGATACCCGCCGCGAGCCTTAACACTCATCGGATCGCATACATCAGTATGTATTATTTCCAATAAGTCAGTTGCTCGCTCCTTTGTTCCGGAGAACGGAGTTTTAGTCATCTTGCCCTTGAGGCATGGTTCGCAAGCATCAAGTGATTCATAATCAAGTGATTCCAAAATCCCATCAGCATGGAGTTTCTTCATGCGCTTTACACCAATATGACTTAAACGGCAGTGCCACAAGTAAGTTGCACTATCATTATTAACTTTGCATCTTTTGGCTTCAATATTATGAATATGTGTATCACTACGATCGAGATCCAACAAACCATTTTCATTGGTGTGTATGACCATAGAAGGTTTTATTCATGTAAATAGAACAACAATTGTTCTCTAACTTAAATGAATAACCGTATTGCAATAAACATGATCAAATCATATTCATGTTCAACGCAAACACCAAATAACACTTATTTAGTTTCAACACTAATCCCGAAAGTATAGGGAGTGTGCGATGATGATCATATCAATCTTGGAACTACTTCCAACACACATCGTCACCTTGCCTTTTTACTATTTTCTGTTTATTCTGCAACTCCCATTTCGAGTTACTACTATTAGAAACTGAACCAGTATCAAATGCCGAGGGGTTGCTATAAACACTAGTAAAATACACATCAATAACATGTATATCCTATATACCTTTGTTCACTTTGCCATCCTTCTTATCCGCCAAATACTTGGGGCAGTTCCGCTTCCAGTGACCAGTCCCTTTGCAGTAGAAGCACTTAGTCTCAGGCTTAGGACCAGACTTGGGCTTCTTCACTTGAGCAGCAACTTGCTTGCCGTTCTTCTTGAAGTTCCCCTTCTTCCTTTTGCCCTTTTCTTGAAACTAGTGGTCTCGTCAACCATCAACACTTGATGTTTTTCTTGATTTCTACCTTCGTCGATTTCAGCATCACGAAGAGCTTGGGAATTGTTTCTATTATCCCTTGCATATTATAGTTCATCACGAAGTTCTACTAACTTGGTGATGGTGACTAGAGAATTCTGTCAATCACTATCTTATCTGGAAGATTAACTCCCACTTGATTCAAGCGATTGTAGTACCTAGACAATCTGAGCAAATGCTCACTGCTTGAGCTATTCTCCTCCATCTTTTAGCTATAGAACTTGTTGGAGACTTCATATCTCTCAACTCGGGTATTTAATTGAAATATTAACTTCAACTCCTGGAACATCTCATATGGTCCATGACGTTCAAACATCTTTGAAGTCCCGATTCTAAGCCGTTAAGCATGGTGCACTAAACTATCAAGTAGTCATCATATTGAGCTAGCCAAACATTCATAACATCTGCATTTGCTCCTGCAATAGGTCTTTCACCTAGCGGTGCATCAAGGACATAATTCTTCTGTGCAGCAATGAGGATAAACCTCAGATCACGGATCCAATCCGCATCATTGCTACTAACATCTTTCAACTTAGTTTTCTCTAGGAACATATCAAAAATAAAACAGGGGAGCTAAACGCGAGCTATTGATCTACAACATAGATATGCTAATACTACCAGGACTAAGTTCATGATAAATTAAAGTTCAATTAATCATATTACTTAAGAACTCCCACTTAGATAGACATCCCTCTAATCATCTAAGTGATCACGTGATCCAAATCAACTAAACCATAACCGATCATCACGTGAAATGGAGTAGTTTTCAATGGTGAACATCATTATGTTGATCATATCTACTATATGATTCACGCTCGACCTTTCGGTATCAATGTTCTGAGGCCATATCTGCATATGCTAGGCTCGTCAAGTTTAACCTGAGTATTCTGCGTGTGCAAAACTGGCTTGCACCCGTTGTAGATGGACGTAGAGCTTATCACACCCGATCATCACGTGGTGTCTGGGCACGACGAACTTTGCCAACTGTGCATACTCATGGATAACACTTTTATCTTGAAATTTAGTGAGAGATCATCTTATAAAGCTACCGTCGAACTAAGCAAAATAAGATGTATAAAAGATAAACATCACATGCAATCAAAATATGTGACATGATATGGCCATGATCATCTTGCGCCTTTGATCTCCATCTCCAAAGTACCGTCATGATCTCTATTGTCACCGGCATGACACCATGATCTCCATCATCTTGATCTATATCAATGTGTCGTCACGTGGTCGTCTCGCCAACTATTGCTCTTGCAACTATTGCTATCGCATAGCGATAAAGTAAAGCAATTATTTGGCGCTTGCATCTTATGCAATAAAGAGACAACCGTAAGGCTTCTGCCAGCTGCCGATAACTTCAACAAAACATGATCATCTTATACAACAACTTATATCTCATCACGTCTTGACCATATCACATCACAACATGCCCTGCAAAAACAAGTTAGACGTCCTCTACTTTGTTGTTTCAAGTTTTACGTGGCTGCTACGGGCTTAGCAAGAACCGTTCTTACCTACGCATCAAAACCACAACGATAGTTTGTCAAGTTGGTGATGTCTTAACCTTCGCAAGGACCGGGCGTAGCCATACTCGGTTCAACTAAAGTTGGAGAAACTGACACCCGCCAGCCACCTGTGTGCAAAGCACGTCGGTAGAACCAGTCTCGCGTAAGCGTACGCGTAATGTCGGCCCGGGCCGCTTCATCCAACAATACCGCCGAACCAAAGTATGACATGCTGGTAAGCAATATGACTTATATCGCCCACAACTCACTTGTGTTCTACTCGTGCATATAACATCAACGCATAAAACCAGGCTCGGATGCCACTGTTGGGGAACGTAGTAATTTCAAAAAAATTCCTACGCACACGCAAGATCATGGTGATGTATAGCAACGAGAGGGGAGAGTGTGTCCACGTACCCTCGTAGACCGAAAGCGGAAGCGTTATGACAACGCGGTTGATGTAGTCGTACGTCTTCATGATCCGACCGATCCAAGCACCGAACATACGGCACCTCCGTGTTCTGCACACGTTAAGTTCGATGACGATCCCCGGACTCCGATCCAGCAGGGTGTCGAGGATGAGTTCCGTCAGCACGACAGCGTGGTGACGATGATGATGTTCTACCGACGCAGGGCTTCGCCTAAACTCCGCGACGATATGAGCGAGGTGGAATATGGTGGAGGGGGGCACCGCACACGGCTAAGGAACGATCACGATGATCAACTTGTGTGTCTATGGGGTGCCCCCTGCCCCTGTATATAAAGGAGTGGAGGGGGGGAGGGCCGGCCCTCTCTATGGCGCGCCCTAGGGGAGTCCTACTCCCACCTGGAGTATGATTCCCCCTTTCCTAGTAGAACTAGGAGCCCTTCCATGTAGTAGGAGTAGGAGAGAAGGAAAGGGAAGAGAGAAGGGAAGGAAGGAGGGCGAGCCTCCCCTAGTCCATTCGGACTAGGCCTTGGGGGCGGCCTGCCCTAGGCAGCCCCTCTCTCTTTCCCGTATGGCCAAATAAGGCCCAATACTTCTCCCGGCGAATTCCCGTAACTCTCCGGTACTCCGAAAAATACCCGAATCACTTGGAACCTTTCCGAAGTCCGAATATAGTCGTCCAATATATCGATCTTTACGTCTCGACCATTTCGAGACTCCTCGTCATGTCCCCGATCTCATCTGGGACTCCGAAATCCTTCGGTACATCAAAACTCATAAACTCATAATAAAACTGTCATCGAATCCTTAAGCGTGCGGACCTTACGGGTTCGAGAACTATGTAGACATGACCGAGACACGTTTCCGGTCAATAACCAATAGCGGAACCTGGATGCTCATATTGGCTCCCACATATTCCACGAAGATCTTTATCGGTCAAACCGCATAACAACATACGTTGTTCCCTTTGTCATCGGTATGTTACTTGCCCGAGATTCGATCGTCGGTATCTCAATACCTAGTTCAATCTCGTTACCGGCAAGTCTCTTTACTCGTTATGTAATGCATCATTCCGCAACTAACTCATTAGTCACATTGCTTGCAAGGCTTCTAGTGATGTGCATTACCGAGAGGGCCCAGAGATACCTCTCCGACAATCGGAGTGACAAATCCTAATCTCGAAATACGCCAACTCAACATGTACTTTCGGAGACACCTGTAGAGCTCCTTTATAATCACCCAGTTACGTTGTGACGTTTGGTAGCACACAAAGTGTTCCTCCGGTAAACGGGAGTTGCATAATCTCATAGTCATAGGAACATGTATAAGTCATGAAGAAAGCAATAGCAACATACTAAACGATCAAGTGCTAAGCTAACGTAACGGGTCAAGTCAATCACATCATTCTCCTAATGATGTGATCCCGTTAATCAAATGACAACTCTTTTTGTCCATGGCTAGGAAACATAACCATCTTTGATAAACGAGCTAGTCAAGTAGAGGCATACTAGTGACACTATGTTTGTCTATATATTCACACATGTATTATGTTTCCGGTTAATACAATTCTAGCATGAATAATAAACATTTATCATGATATAAGGAACTAAATAATAACTTTATTATTGCCTCTAGGGCATATTTCCTTCAACACCGCCCTCCCCCTGCTCCCATCCCCACCGCCCACAACAACAACACCGTGGTTACTCCTCCACCAACAAGACTGCAGTGACTTTGCCACATACGACCACCCCCATCCCCCCCCAACACACACACACACACACAAAATCCTCGCCGCCCATAATAGCAACATCGTGGTTACTCCTCCACAAGCGATACTGCACTGACTTTGCCACATACGACTACCCCCATCACCCCTCCCCCTAATCCCCGTCGTCCACAACAACAACATCCTGGTTACTCCTCCGCAAGCAAGACTGCACTGACTTTGCCACATACGACACCCCCCACCCCAGCGCACGTGCCGCACACAACAACGTCATCATCATTACTCCTTCACAAACGAGATTGCTCCGACTTTGCCACAAACGACCAACTGCCCGCCGCGCGCAACAAATGTGTAAAGCCACAACAACGCCATCATCATTACTCCTCCACAAGCGTGACTTTTCTGACTTTGCCGCATACGACCAACCCCTCGCCGCACGCAACAAATGTGTAAAGGCACAAAAACGTCATTGTTATTACTCATTCACAAGTGAAACTGCTTTGACTTTTCGCGCACAACCAAACCCTCCTCCATGTGCAACAAATGTGTGAAGCCACAACAACGCCATCACCATTACTCCTCCACGAGCGAGGTTGCTCTGACTTTGGCACAAATGACCTCCCCCATCGTGATGTGCGTAACAAATGTGTGAAGCCACAATAATGTAATTTCCATTACTCCTCTACAGGCGACGTTGCTCTAATGTCGCACCAACGACCACCAGTGACCCCCTCCCCACGGCGCTGCCCAACAAATGTGAGAAGGCACAATAATGTCATCATCATTGCTCCTACAAAAGTGAGGCTGCTTTTACTTCGCATCCATGACCACCGGTAACCCCTCTGGGGGAGGGGGTGGGGGATGGGCGTGCCGCACGCAACAAATGTGTGAAGTCACAGTAACACCATTGTCATTATGACTCCTCCACAAAAAGAGAGGCTCAACCTTAATCACAAACGACCACCGATGACGCCCTTCCTACAACGGATTTGTGAAGCCACTCAAAATCCGCACAACCAGACAACACCAACCCCGAGGGTAATTACGTATCAAGGAGAGGTAGTATATAATAGAAAGGTTCGCTCCTCGCTCAACCACGCTACAATAAAATATAACTAAAAAACTGGTGCCATATGTTGGAATGAATTTGATTTTTTCATTAAACAATGGCCCCTACCAATGAACTTCTCAACACCATGAGGCACCAAGGCATGACGGAGACAAGGACATAAATTGATTCATCACTGCGAGACACACACTAGATAAACTGAAACCTCCATTGCCAGTCCTTCCCGAAGAAAGCTGTCGTGTGGGCTCCAAAGGAGATGAAAAACTATGTGGGACTAGAACCCGACTTTTGGTCAATTATCCACAGAAACACCACATGTCAAACATGTGCAGCTTCACATAGGTAAGAAGATGTCGATCATGTGGTATCACCTCCAAAAGAAAAAGGAACCAAATTAACATTTACCGAAAAAGGGTTTCCCCCGCTTTGTATAGAAAGCAACCAACCGAGACAACCAACGATAGGTGCTGGGGCGGAAGCAGCACAGTCACGCCCAAAAGAAATGGAAGAGAAAATACAAGAGAAACAAATGCCGATAACGGCGGATCGACGAAAAACGAAGAAGCCTCCTGGCTCCTGCATCCACCGGAGATCGCCCACCAAGCTCCGAGCCTCCGAAGCACCGGTACCAATCAACACCTCCAAGAAGGGATGCGACGATGACGACGCTGCTGCCAAGGGTTTCCCCCGGTACGCAGTGAGGAGAGAGGAAGGGTAGCCCCGACGCCCTCCAGGAAGGTCCGGCGGCACCCTCATGCGCCACCGCGTCGGTGTCGGCCAAGCCAATAGGGATTTCTCCCGATCCCAACCTTCACCTCAGGCACTCCAGAGCTCGCCACCAAACTGACCACCACCCTGTGCCAATCCGGTTAAGAAGCTTCCCATGCTGCCTCACCACGGTACCATGAATCATGGCCTGCACAATGAAGAAGAGGAGCCGGGACTAGGGTTGCAACACCGTCGGCACGCAAGAGGGCCCCACCTCCACCGTCAATGACGGTAGCTGACCGGACACAATAGCAGGAACATACCAGGCCCGAGGCCACACAGGCCCGGCCGGGATCAAAATATGGAACTCTCTGCAGTTTAGCACGGCTTTAGGTTACAGAGGACTTGATATAACATTTTAGCACTGCTACCTCTTGAGCATGCGTTGGTTTTCCCTTGAAGAGGAAAGGGTGATGCAGCAAAGTAGCGTAAGTATTTCCCTCAGTTTTTGAGAACCAAGGTATCAATCCAGTAGGAGACTACACGCAAATCGCCTAGTACCTGCACAAACAATCAAGAACCTTGCAACCAACGCGATAAAGGGGTTATCAATCCCTTCACGGCCAGTTGGAAAAGTGAGATCTGATAAAGATAATAACATAAATATTTTTGGTATTTTTGTTGTATAGATTGAAAAGTAAAGATTGCAATATAAATAGTAAACTGGAATTGTAGATTGGAAACTTATATGATGTAAAGTAGACCCGGGGGCCATAGGTTTCACAAGCGGCTTCTCTCAAGATAGCATATCTTAGGGTGGGTGAACAAATTACTGTCGAGCAATTGATAGAAAGGTGCATAGTTAGGAGAATATCTAGGCATGATCATGAACATAGGCATCACGTTCATGACAAGTAGACTGAAACGATTCTGCATCTACTACTATTACTCCACACATCGACCGCTATCCAGCATGCATCTAGAGTATTAAGTTCATAAGAACAGAGTAACGCATTAGGCAAGATGACATGATGTAGAGGCATAAACTCAAGCAATATGATATTAACCCCATCTTTTTATCCTCGATGGCAACAACACAATTCGTGTTGGTTCCCTTTCTGTCACTGGGATCGAGCACTGCAAGATTGAACCCAAAGCTAAGCACTTCTCCCATTGCAAGAAAGATCAATCTAGTAGGCCAAACTACCGATAATTCAAAGGGACTTTCAAAGATATTAAATCATGCATATAAGAATTCAGAGAACAACCAAATATTTTTCATAGATAATCTTGATCATAAACCCACAATTCATCGGATCTCGACAAACACACCGCAAAAAGATTTACATCGAATAGATATCCAAGAAGATCGAGGAGAACTTTGTATTGAGATCCAAGGAGGGAGAAGAAGCCATCTAGCTAATAACTATGGACCCGAAGGTCTGTGGTGAACTACTCACACATCATCGGAGAGGCTATGGTGTTGATGTAGAAGCCCTCCGTGATCGAATCCCCCTTCGGCGGAGTGCCGGAAAAGGCCCCAAGATGGGATCTCACGGGTACAGAAGGTTGCGGCGGTGGAAAAGTGGTTCCGTGGCTCCCCTGGATGTTTTCAAGGTATAAGAGTATATATAGGCGAAAGAAGTAGGTCGGTGGAGCTACGAGGGGCCCATAAAGGTGGGGGGCGCGCCTACCCCCCTGGGCGCACCCTCCTACCTCGTGGCCGCCTCATTGCTTCCTTGACATCCACTCCAAGTCTCTTGGATTGCGTTTGTTCCAAAAAAAGATCCTCGCGAAGGTTTCATTCCATTTGATATTCCTTTTCAGCGAAACACTGAAATAGGCAAAAAAACAGCAATTTGCACTGGGCCTTCGATTAATAGGTTAGTCCCAAAAATAATATAAAAAGGTATATTAAAGCCCATTAAACATCCAAAACAGATAATATAATAGCATGGAACAATAAAAAATTATAGATACGTTGGAGACGTATCAAGCACGGCTCTTACTTATAGATCAAAATATGGAATTATCTGCAGATTAACTCAACATGTGCATCATCAGCTTTGTATCATGACAAACCACCATCCCAAGGTAAAGGAATTCAGTTCACAAAATATGCTTCAAGCATTGATAGATTCTACTAGGTTTTTGAAACTTATTCTAGCAGATATTTTATGCCATTTGATGGAGCATGAGGGTGCTCAGAGTTTTACTATTACTGAGTGGGTGTCCTTAGTTTCATGAAAATAATAAGTGGAATCATTCGCTAGCAAAAACAATAAAATAAGATGAATCATTCCCTTTTAGAAAAGTGGAATTGCTACAACGACAAAGGTGATGCATGTTAGTCTCCACATTTATTAGCTATTGTTATTCCTCCTATCAGATGCTATTATAATTTGCTTATATGTTTCTTACATGAGAGATGATAATGAATTTGCTTATTGCTTCAATGCCTATGGCCGATGTTGCTTGGCAGTCGGGTCTGCCATTGAGTGGTGACCGGGATAACTGGCGTTGTTGACAATGTTTGGTGTACGTTCGTAATTTTTTTGTAACATTGACTGAATGTATGGAGGTTTGGATTAGTAAAATTGTACAAGTAAAGTCGTGCTATTTTCTTCTTCAGAGACTTATAGATCTATAGATTTGGACTAGGTAATATGTCTGCCATCTGCTGGGATAACTTTATTTTAATTTAGGATTCTTTTGCCAGTCAATAAATAACAATGTGCAGAGTGCATAATAATTATTTATTCTCCATAATATATTGGCATTATTGTTCCATAGATAACACTTCCTCCAAAGTTTTACTAAACATGAGGCACTTATTTTGGGATGAAGGTAGTATAAGTTAGTATATTATTGGTTGTATTTTCATTCATTTGTCTATTTAGCGACTAGTTAAAATTAATAACAAATATATTGAGAAAATAATTCATGCACAATGGCAAAAATAAAATGGTGCGGCAAAGCGCGCTTTTCCTTCTAGTTGATATGAATCTAGGAAAGGGTAGCTATTTATTGAATCATGATACCGATAGGTCAAAGCATATCGAGCCTCGTAGGGCTGGGTAAAAGGCTCAAGGTGCATAAAAGAACTAGAGATAAACTACAAACCCAAACCTTTGTACGATTAGCTCGGTTTACATGATTGTAAGAACCTACACTATAAAATGATGAAAGGGGATCTCTCCATCTAAATTTAACTCCATGTCCGTTGATCCAACAATCTAACTCCAAAAGTTTTGGTTTTCAATGCCTCTCCATTGGACACAAATCATCGACTTTCGTATAGGAGAATTTTCTTCCAAAGATAGTATGTATTTCTATGTTACTTTATTTGCATAGAAATTAATCACCCTTATCTTGTTGAGGCCGGTGGTGATCCTCCTTTTCTATAAAAATACTCACACAATTGTATACATAGATGTATATTAGAAAGAAATCTTGATGCACCTAAACAACGACAAGATAATCTGGTGGATTTCGTACCATCACCTTTAAATGATAGAAGAACATAAGAAACTATTTGTGAGGTACACAAGGTTGGTCATCTTCAATCATATGATTTTTTAATCACAAAATATCAGAGAGCAATGGTATCCTGTGAATTTCCATGGAGCTTGAATTGTTGGTTTGTTGTACCGACATCGTAAAAAACACGCATATGGATAATTTTGTTATGAGATACAATCATATGATATCTCAAACCCTATTAATTTGATTTAAGGGACGCATTGTTGAAAATACTTACGCAAACTTAAAAAAATGCATATGAAAGGAGCCAACATGCCAAACGACAAACGGAGATGAAATTAAGGAATTAAAGTGGCACACGACAAAAAGGAAATGGAAGTAGTCAATGCGACATGGGATAAAGAGAGATGAAATGAGTCAGCACACTACACGCCAAATGGAGAAGAAAGGATTCAATGTTACACATGACAAAAGGAGATGAAATGAGTAAACACACTATGCGACAAATATATATCTTGAGAACCAAAACGTTTAGATTTGGTGGTCAGATTGGTACTTAACGATCTGTATTTGGGGAGATCTAGGGCACCACTTAAGCTCATTCTTACAAAGAAAGTCCAGAATGATACAATGCTCTACAAGAATTACTACTAAATGTGTTGCGTGGTGAATTCGATACTAGGTTGTTCTCCCCCATGTACTTTCTAAAGGGGAAACAAACCAGAGTTTCATGAGCCGACCTATGGTCTTTTCGTTTTAGAAAAAACATGGAGGGAATAACATCCCATGATTTCAATGAATATATTCGTTTTTGGATGCATCGAGAGTGTGGATTGTCAATATCCTGAATTCTCATGTGAGTTATGAGATACTATTGACTGTGATATGACCTGTAAAGTATTTTTATGAGAATAAAAAATAATCGAAGGCATACAATCTACATGATAATTTCTTTTATGAAAAGGGAGTCTATGCACCATGCAAAAAATGGAGAAACAATGTAAAAAGTAGAAAATTTCCATTTCCATTGGGTGGGTCATCATCTTCTTCAAAAACAATTTCCTAAAAAGAGAAAACCATTATATCAATGCATCCTATTGGACTCCATTTAAAGCAACGAGCTTAAGTGGTGCCTCTAGGTCTTTCTATATAGAAATCATTGGGTTCCAATCTTGCCCTCCAAATCCAAACTTTTCATTTTCACGACATATATTAGTCGCATAGTGCATTATCTCCTTTCATCTTCATTTGTCATGTGTAGGGTTGAATCATTTCATTTCCATTTTTCACGTGGTGTGCTAACTCCTTTCATCTTTCTTCGTCAAGTGGTGCTTGGACTCCTTTCTTCCCCTCTCTCATGTGGCCCATTGTGTTCTTTCATCTCCAACTGTCATGTGGCACATTGACTCCTTTCATCTCCATTGGCCAGGTATTTTTAAGCATTTTTCACAATGATAGTAAGCGCTACCGCATCCCTTAAATCATTTTAATAGGATTTGTCAGATCATATGTTGGCATTTGATAATATAACTATTCATGTGCATGAATAATGTGAGCTCCAGGGAAGTTCGTAGGATATCGTTGCTCTCTAATAATTAACAAAAAAGAACGAGAAACGGCAGCCATCACATGCCTACTTCTGCAAGAATGTGTTTTAAGTGGTTGGGAGTTCCACTCGTCTAAATTACACCATATGATTTTGGTCCAACACTTAAAATTTAAATTTAAATTTTTTCATTGCTTCTCTATTTATGTGTGATGCGCTCAGAATCAGTAAGCATTGCCATGTTTCCTTTTGTGCTTGCTTCAAACAGATTGCGATAACGTTTGATTGGATCCTGGACTCCGTCGAGTCTGGGTTTTTGAAAATAGTTGAGGTCTATTTTTGTTGGAAATGCTGATATAGATGTCATCTACTGCGCCTAGAATTTTTCATGTAACATGTTTATATACAGAAAAGAACCAAGATCTGCATTTAGAAATAGCACACATCACCTACATACAAATCCACTACACTGTAAAGTATATTTTAAGAGAAGTTTACACATATGTAAAATACATCAATTACAAGTCAAACTATTTCAGAATCTATTAAAACTTTAAATTAGGATTCTTTATTCTTTAAAAATATCTTGGTTCACTGGGCCGGGCCTCCAAATCGCCTAACTCATTCAACGTATATATCACATTTTGCAATTAGTGAGACAATGAACATACGCTTTCAGTGCACTGAAACAAATTTCATGAGAATAAAGGTGAGGTATTAATTTGAGATATGACATGAACATCGCCAAAAGCCACTTTTGGAATACAGACGATATCATCTAGCTCCAACGTTGGACCACAAGAAAGTTGACATTTGACAATGGAATGGAAACAAAAACGGAACTTTTTTATGGAGGGTAATGAAAATAAAAATGGCAGAAACTACAGACATCAATCGCCTGGACCACAAGAACTCCACTCTTCTATCCCTATATTTCTTCCTCTCTTCTTTGTAAACGATATATTTCTTTTTTTATTGAATACATAGGCCTGACACCTCATAATAAGGATCAAAGCATAAGTAGTCATTTGGTTCCAATTTGTGTGTTACTCACTTATTCTCGCCCTTAGCTAGGGTGCATCCGGTACTCCCTAGTCTGAAACACCCTTGAACTTATTTTCTTGAAGTGTTTTTCTTCAGATAAAATGCCCTTGTCATATTATTTTTCCACAAAGTGATAAGTGGAAAAAGACTTCCACTCCTTGAGTTTAGGCCTCCACATTTTCATTTTCACGTTGCCATGCAAAGGTAGGTAGGAATCTGACGATTGACACATGAATGCTCTCTCTGGTCCCGGTCAAAGGAAGCAGGAGCAGGAGCCTCTCCTTTTTTCAATTCAAGATCATAACATTTGTGTTCCAACATTAAACATTGGGTGAGAAAAGAACAAAAGAGAAAAAAAAACAGCAACACCACCCGTGGTTTTTGCTCACCTCTCATGGAAGGAACCATGGGCCGATGGCACAAGCAGACACGCACATTGACATCGCCAGATCAAATAGCATAGCTGCAGAAATTAAGGAGTAGGAAGTGGCGCATGCACACACGCACGGTGAGAGCAGGACTTCCACTCCTTCCTTTGACCCCTCTACCCCTATAAATAGACGCCCTCCATCCTCCAGCCCTTCTCACCACTCCTCGAATCCGGATCGTTCAGTAACCAGTTGTGTCCTGAGCAGCCCTTCTGAATTTCACCACTCCTGAAATATTCTGGATATTTCAGCAATTTCGGATTTTCAAATTTTAATTGAATTCAGTGAGCAACATTTCTGAAATGGAACCTGAAATAAGAAATTTGTGTCTGAAATTTTTCTGAAACTGAAATTGAAAACCATGGTCCTGAGACGAGGAAGTTAATAGAGGTTTTGGGTTGTGTTCTTAGCTAGATGGTTGTGAGGTTTGTGTTGATTTGTTTTTTAATCAGTATTTTTCTTGATGGCGTTTGCTTTTCCAGGTGGGAAGAAGTTCGGAGAAGATGGCCACGATGGGTGGGGACCGAAGGCAGATGATGGAGGATGCGGCGGAGGACAAGTTCCCCGAGGGGTTACGCATCCTCGTCGTCGACGACGACCGTGTCTGCCTCAAGGTACTAGAAGCCCTCTTGCGCCGTTGCAACTACGAACATGAGTCTCTTGATCCCTCCACTTCGCCATAGTCCATTAGAATCGGGGCATTGTGATTTATTTGTTTCTCTGCGAATAATGCTTGCGACTATGCAGCAACGCCGGTGAGTGATGCAAAGACGGCGCTGAGGATGCTCATGGCGGGGAAGCAGCAATTCGACCTGGTCATCACCGACGTGCGCATGCCGGACATGGACGGCTTCAAGCTCCTCGAGCTCATCCGCCTCGAGATGGATCTGCCTGTCATGAGTACTCTCACTTCTCTCAAGTCTCAATCCAAAGTCCAATTTTTGTGTTTTGCATCCATGAGCACTGACGATTGTTTTTACCAACGTGCTTTTACTCCTCAATCTTGGAGTTACCCTGAGAGGATATTAATTTCTTTGGGCAGCATGTGAAATCCTTTATATGAAGGACGATTTTATGAAACCACGTACACATGCACGGCACCCGCACTCTATTTCTAACCTGGAAGAGTTCTAAAGAACGGGATCCCCATTGAGTCCGAACCAACGGGGTGTCAGGGTCCCGTCTAACCGTTCATCCGTCCGATCGGATGGTGAGGGGGTAGGAGAGCGGAGGTGGAGCGACACATGAGTTAGTAGGGACGTATTGTCGGTTTCTAGCCCAAACCAATGGCATTCTATCCACCCATCCATCCGATCGGATGGCGAGTGGGGCGGGAGAGCGGAGGTGGAGCGACACATGAGTTAGTAGGGGACGTATTGTCGGTTTCTAGCCCAAACCAATGGCATCCTATCCAGCTATCCGTCCGATCGGATGGCGAGTGGGGCGGGAGAGCGAAGGTGGAGCGACACATGAGTTAGTATGGGATGCAGTGTCCGTTTCTAGCCCAAAACAACGGGATCATATCTAACCATCCATCCAGCAGATCGGATGGATGGTGGGAAAGGGGAACAAACGTGGATAGCACATGATTATGAGATCCCAATTATTGTTTTTAACAATTAGGTTGATAGTGTTTAGTAGGCTAGAGACATGGTCACTCCAATGGCTAATATGTCCTAGTGAGAGTCGGTGTCACTCTAATGTAACATAGTTTCCACATCCATGTGTTCGATGAGCGTCTTTTATGGACTATCTACAATTTAATTTTATAAATGATTAGTTTGGCTTAGTGAGAGTCTCTATCACTCCAATGTAATGTAGAGCCAACTATCCACGTGTTCGTTGGTTGTATTTATGGACATATAGAATTAATTTTATAGCATCTCAATTAATTGTAAAATCCTACCAATAAGAACGAAAACTATAATCTATTCATATTTCATGATATGACCAAGTTATATTTAGTTGTTTCCAAAGCTAATATTAAAATTCGTGTTCTACCAATCACACAAAGTACACAATTGCACCACATCTGTTTGCTAGGGGTTTCATGAATACTACAATTAAGAAATACCTATGTTGTATTGATATTATTAAGATTGAGATTACTACTCATCTTCATTCTCCTTGAAGTTGTTACTCCTTATGACTATTTACTCTCGAGAATAGCATATAAAGTAGGAGTGTCACTTTTAAGTACATACATCGAGTAGGTTAACCATGGGTAATACCTACAATACTGCATATTTGTTGACTTTGAACCAGCACAGTAATTTGTAGTCAAATTACGTTCACAAAAAGTGCAACCACACGTACTTATTTTCCTGAATCTCTACTATTAATGCCCAAAAATCATCCCAGATAATTCCTGCCCAATCTCTGCCTCGCCCACAGCTGCGTGCAATTAATTAGCTACATAGTTATTTACACGTGTCAATTATCTAGACATTAATTTTGTTGGGGAACGTAGTAATTTCAAAAAAATTCCTACGCACACGCAAGATCATGGTGATGCATAGCAACGAGAGTGGAGAGTGTTGTCTACGTACCCTCGTAGACCGAAGCGGAAGCGTTGACGCAACGTAGAGGAAGTAGTCGTACGTCTTCCCGATCCAACCGATCCAAGGACCGTTACTCCGGCACCTCCGAGTTCTTGGCACACGTTCAGCTCGATGACGATCCCCGGGCTCCGATCCAGCAAAGCGTTTGGGAGGAGTTTCGTCAGCACGACGGCGTGGTGACGATCTTGATGTTCTACCGTCGCAGGGTTTCGCCTAAGCACCGCTACAATATGACCGAGGTGGAATATGGTGGAGGGGGGGCACCGCACATGGCTAAGGAACGATCACGAAGATCAACTTGTGTGTCTATGGGGTGCCCCCTGCCCCCGTATATAAAGGAGTGGAGGAGGGGGAGGGCCGGCCCTCTCTATGGCGCGCCCTAGGGAGTCCTACTCCCACCGGGAGTCGGATTCCCCTTTTCCTAGTAGAACTAGGAGCCCTTCCATGTAGTAGGAGTAGGAGAGAAGGAAAGGGAAGGGAAAAGGAGAAGGAAGGAAGGGGGCGCCCCCCCCCCCTCCCTAGTCCAATTCGGACTAGTCAATGGGGAGGGGTGCGGCCACCCTTTGGGGCCTTTCTCTCCTTTCCCGTATGGCCCATTAAGGCCCAATACGAATTCCCGTAACTCTCTGGTACTCCTGAAAATACCCGAATCACTCGGAACCTTTCCGATGTCCGAATATAGTCGTCCAATATATCGATCTTTACGTCTCGATAATTTCGAGACTCCTCGTCATGTCCCTGATATCATCCGGGACTCCGAACTCCTTCGGTACATCAAAACTCATAAACTCATAATAAAACTGTCATCGTAACGTTAAGCGTGCGGACCCTACGGTTCAAGAACAATGTAGACATGACCGAGACACGTCTCCGGTCAATAACCAATAGCGGAACCTGGATGCTCATATTGGCTCCTACATATTCTACGAAGATCTTTATCGGTCAGACCGCATAACAACATATGTTGTTCCCTTTGTCATCGGTATGTTACTTGCCCGAGATTCGATCGTCGGTATCTCAATACCTAGTTCAATCTCGTTACCGGCAAGTCTCTTTACTCGTTCCGTAATACATCATCTCACAACTAACTCATTAGTTGCAATGCTTGCAAGGCTTATGTGATGTGTATTACCGAGAGGGCCCAGAGATACCTCTCCGACAATCGGAGTGACAAATCCTAATCTCGAAATACGCCAACCCAACATGTACCTTTGGAGACACCTGTAGAGCACCTTTATAATCACCCAGTTACGTTGTGACGTTTGGTAGCACACAAAGTGTTCCTCCGGCAAACGGGAGTTGCATAATCTCATAGTCATAGGAACATGTATAAGTCATGAAGAAAGCAATAGCAACATACTAAACGATCGGGTGCTAAGCTAATGGAATGGGTCATGTCAATCACATCATTCTCCTAATGATGTGATCCCGTTAATCAAATGACAACTCATGTCTATGGCTAGGAAACTTAACCATCTTTGATCAACGAGCTAGTCAATTAGAGGCATACTAGTGACACTCTGTTTGTCTATGTATTCACACATGTATTATGTTTCCGGTTAATACAATTCTAGCATGAATAATAAACATTTATCATGAAATAAGGAAATAAATAATAACTTTATTATTGCCTCTAGGGCATATTTCCTTCAGTCTCCCACTTGCACTAGAGTCAATAATCTAGTTCACATCGCCATGTGATTTAACACCAATAGTTCACATCACCATGTGATTAACACCCATAGTTCACATCATCATGTGACCAACACCCAAAGGGTTTACTAGAGTCAATAATCTAGTTCACATCGCTATGTGATTAACACCCAAAGAGTACTAAGGTGTGATCATGTTTTGTTTGTGAGAGAAGTTTAGTCAACGGGTCTGCCACATTCAGATCCGTATGTATTTTGCAATTTTCTATGTCAACAATACTCTGCTCGGAGCTACTCTAGCTAATTGCTCCCACTTTCAATATGTATCTAGATTGCGACTTAGAGTCATCTAGATTAGTGTCAAAACTTGCATCGACGTAACCTTTTACGACGAACCTTTTAGTCACATCCATAATCGAGAAACATATCCTTATTTCACTAAGGATAATTTTGACCGCTGTCCAGTGATCTACTCCTAGATCACTATTGTACTCCCTTGCCAAAATTAGTGTAGGGTATACAATAGATCTGGTACACAGCATGCCATACTTTATAGAACCTATGGCCAAGGCATAGGGAATGACTTTCATTCTCTTTCTATCTTCTGCCGTGGTCGGGTTTGGAGTCTTACTCAATTTCACACCTTGTAACACAGGCAAGAACTCTTTCTTTGACTGTTCCATTTTGAACTACTTCAAAATCTTGTCAAGGTATGTACTCATTGAAAAAACTTATCAAGCGTCTTGATCTATCTCTATAGATCTTGATACTCAATATGTAAGCAGCTTCACCGAGGTCTTTCTTTGAAAAAACTCCTTTCAAACACTCCTTTATGCTTTGCAGAATAATTCTACATTATTTCCGATCAACAATATGTCATTCACATATACTTATTAGAAATGTTGTAGTGCTCCCACTCACTTTCTTGTAAATACAGGCTTCACCGCAAGTCTGTATAAAACTATATGCTTTGATCAACTTATCAAAGCGTATATTCCAACTCCGAGATGCTTGCACCAGTCCATAGATGGATCGCTGGAGCTTGCACATTTTGTTAACACCTTTAGGATTGACAAAAACTGTCTGGTTGCATCATATACAACTCTTCTTTAATAAATCCATTAAGGAATCCAGTTTTTTTTATCCATTTGCCAGATTTCATAAAATGCGGCAATTGCTAACATGATTCGGACAGACTTTAAGCATCGATACGAGTGAGAAAATCTCATTGTAGTCAACACCTTGAACTTTGTCAAAAACCTTTTTCGAGAAGTCTAGTTTTGTAGATAGTAACACTACTATCAGCGTCCGTCTTCCTCTTGAAGATCCATTTAATCTCAATGGCTTGCCGATCATCGTGCAAGTCAACCAAAGTCCATACTTTGTTCTTATACATGGATCCTATCTCAGATTTCATGGCCTCAAGCCATTTTGCGGAATCTGGGCTCATCATCGCTTCCTCATAGTTCGTAGGTTCATCATGGTCTAGTAACATGACTTCCAGAACATGATTACCGTACCACTCTGGTGCGGATCTTACTCTGGAAGACCTACGAGGTTTGGTAGTAACTTGATCTGAAGTTACATGATCATCATCATTAGCTTCCTCACTAATTGGTGTAGTAGTCACATGAACAGATTTCTGTGATGAACTACTTTCCAATAAGGGAGAAGGTACAGTTACCTTATCAAGTTCTAATTTCCTCCCACTCACTTCTTTCGAGAGAAACTCCTTCTCCAGAAAGGATCCATTCTTGGCGACAAATGTCTTGCCTTCGGACCTGTGATGGAAGGTGTACCCAACAGTCTCCTTTGGGTATCCTATGAAGACACATTTCTCCGATTTGGGTTTGAGCTTATCAGGATGAAACTTTTTCATATAAGCATCACAACCCCAAACTTTAAAAAACGACAACTTTGGTTTCTTGCCAAACCACAGTTCAGATTGTGTCGTCTCAACGGACTTAGATGGTGCCCTTTTTAACGTGAATGCAGCTGTCTTTAATGCATAGCCCCAAAACGATAGTGGTAAATCGGTAAGAAACATCATAGATTGCACTATATCCAATAAAGTACGGTTATGACGTTCGGACACACCATTATGCTGTGGTGTTCCAGGTGGCGTGAGTAGTGAAACTATTTCACATTGTTTTAACTGAAGACCAAACTCGTAACTCAAATACTCTTCTCCACGATCAGATCGTAGAAACTTTATTTTCTTGTTACGATGATTTTCAACTTCTCTCTGAAATTCTTTGAACTTTTCAAATGTTTCAGACTTATGCTTCATTAAGTAGATATGCCCATATCTGCTCAAATCATCTGTGAAGGTCAAAAATAACGATACCCGCCATGAGCCTTAATACTTATTGGTCTGCATACATCAGTATGTATTATTTCCAACAAGTTTGTGGCTCGTTCCATTGTTCCGAAGAACGGAGTTTTAGTCATCTTGCAAAAAGGCACGGTTCGCAAGCATCAAATGATTCATAACCAAGTGATTCCGAAAATCCATCTTTATGGAGTTTCTTCATGCGCTTTACACCGATATGACCCAAACGGCAGTGCCACAAATAAGTTGCACTATCATTATTAACTTTGCATCTTTTGGCATCAATATTATGAATATGTGTATCACTACGATCGAGATCCAATAAACTATTTTCATTGGGTGTATGACCATTGAAGGTTTTATTCATGTAAACAGAACAACAATTATTCTATGACTTTAAATGAATAACCCTTTTGCAATAAACATGATTAAATCATATTCATGCTCAACGCAAACGCCAAATAATATTTATTTAGGTTTAACACTAATCCCGAAAGTATAGGGAGTGAGCGATGATGATCATATCAATCTTGGAACTACTTCCAACACTTATCGTCACTTCCCCTTCAACTAGTCTCTGTTTATTCTGTAACTCCTGTTTCGAGTTACTAATCTTAGCAACCGAACAAGTATCAAATAGTCAGGGCTACTATAAACACTAGTAACGCACACATCAATAACCTGTATATCAAATATACTCTTGTTCACTTTGCCATCCTTCTTATCCACCAAATATTCAGGGCATTTCCGCTTCCATTGACCATTTCCTTTGCAGTAGAAGCACTCAGTTTCAGGCTTTGGTCCAGCTTTGGTCTTCTTCGCGGGAGTAACAACTTGCTTGTCATTCTACTTGAAGTTCCCTTTCTTTCCCTTTGCCCTTTTCTTGAAACTAGTGGTCTTCTCAATCATCAACACTTGATGCTCTTTTCTTGATTTCTACCTTCGTCGATTTCAGCATCACGAAGAGCTCGGGAATCGTTTTTGTCATCCCTTGCATTATAGTTCATCACGAAGTTCCAGCAACTTGGTGATGGTGACTAGAGAACTCTGCCAATTACTATCTTATCTGGAAGATTAACTCCCACTTGATTCAAGCGATTGTAGTACTCAGACAATCTAAGTACTTGCTCACTAGTTGAGCAATTCTCCTCCATCTTTCAGGCGAAGTATTTGTCAGAGGTCTCATACCTCTTGACACGGGCATGAGTCTAAAATACCAATTTCATCTCTTGAAAACATCTTATATGTTCCATGACGTTTCAAAAACGTTTTGTAGTCCCGGTTCTAAGCCATAAAGCATGGTGCACAAAACTATCAAGTAGTCATCATATTCAGCTAGCCAAACGTTCATAACGTCTACATCTGCTCCTGCAACAGGTCTGTCACCTAGCGGTGCATCAAGGACATAATTCTTCTGTGCAGCAATGAGGATAAACCTCGGATCACGGATCCAATCTGCATCATTGCTACTAACATCTTTCAACACAGTTTTTCTCTAGGAACATATCAAAATAAACATAGGGAAGCAACAACGCGAGCTATTGATCTACAACATAGATATGCTAATACTACCAGGACTAAGTTCATGATAAATTTAAGTTCAATTAATCATATTACTTAAGAACTCCCGCTTAGAAAAACATCTCTCTAGTCATCTAAGTGATCATGTGATCCAAATCAACTAAACCATAACCGATCATCACGTGAGATGGAGTAGTTTTCAATGGTGAACATCACTATGTTGATCATATCTACTATATGATTCACGCTCGACCTTTCGGTCTCCGTGTTCCGAGGCCATATCTGCATATGCTAGGCTCGTCAAGTTTAACCTGAGTATTCCGCGTGTGCAAAACTGGCTTGCACCCGTTGTAGATGGACGTAGAGCTTATCACACCCGATCATCACGTGGTGTCTGGGCACGACGAACTTTGGCAACGGTGCATACTCAGGGAGAACACTTCTTGATAATTAGTGAGAGATCATCTTAAAATGCTACGGTCAATCAAAGCAAGGATAAACATCACATGCAATCAATATAAGTGATATGATATGGCCATCATCATCTTGTGCTTGTGATCTCCATCTCCAGAGCACCGTCATGATTACCATCGTCACCGACGCGACACCTTGATCTCCATCATAGCATCGTTGTTGTCTCGCCAACTATTGCTTCTACGACTATCGCTACCGCTTAGTGATAAAGTAAAGCAATTATAGGGCGTTTGCATTTCATACAATAAAGCGACAACCATATGGCTCCTGCCAGTTGCCGATAACTCGGTTACAAAACATGATCATCTCATACAATAAAATATAGCATCACGTCTTGACCATATCACATCACAACATGCCCTGCAAAAACAAGTTAGACGTCCTCTACTTTGTTGTTGCAAGTTTTACGTGGCTGCTACGGGCTTAGCAAGAACCGTTCTTACCTACGCATCAAAACCACAACGATAGTTTGTCAAGTTGGTGTTGTTTTAACCTTTGCAAGGACCGGGCGTAGCCACACTCGGTTCAACTAAAGTTGGAGAAACTGACACCCGCCAGCCACCTGTGTGCAAAGCACGTCGGTAGAACCAGTCTCGCGTAAGCGTACGCGTAATGTCGGTCCGGGCCGCTTCATCCAACAATACCGCCGAACCAAAGTATGACATGCTGGTAAGCAGTATGACTTATATCGCCCACAACTCACTTGTGTTCTACTCGTGCATATAACATCAACGCATAAAACCTAGGCTCGGATGCCACTGTTGGGGAACATAGTAATTTCAAAAAAATTCCTACGCACACGCAAGATCATGGTGATGCATAGCAACGAGAGGGGAGAGTGTTGTCTATGTACCCTCGTAGACCGAAGCGGAAGCGTTGACGCAACGTAGAGGAAGTAGTCGTACGTCTTCCTGATCCAACCGATCCAAGCACCGTTACTCCGGCACCTCCGAGTTCTTGGCACACGTTCAGCTCAATGACGATCCCCGGGCTCCGATCCAGCAAAGCGTCGGGGAGGAGTTTCGTCAGCACGATGGCGTGGTGACGGTCTTGATGTTCTACCGTCGCAGGGCTTCGCCTAAGCACCGCTACAATATGACCAAGGTGGAATATGGTGGAGGGGGGGCACCGCACACGGCTAAGGAACGATCACGAAGATCAACTTGTGTGTCTATGGGGTGCCCCCTGCCCCCGTATATAAAGGAGTGGAGGAGGGGGAGGGCCGGCCCTCTCTATGGCGCGCCCTAGGGAGTCCTACTCCCACCTGGAGTAGGATTCCCCCTTTCCTAGTAGAACTAGGAGCCCTTCCATGTAGTAGGAGTAGGAGAAAGGAAAGGGAAGGGAAAAGGAGAAGGAAGGAAGGGGGCGCCCCCCCACCCTCCCTAGTCCAATTCGGACTAGTCAATGGGGAGGGGTGCGGCCACCCTTTGGGGCCTTTCTCTCCTTTCCCGTATGGCCCATTAAGGCCCAATACGAATTCCCGTAACTCTCTGGTACTCCCGAAAATACCCGAATCAGTCGGAACCTTTCCGATGTCCGAATATAGTCGTCCAATATATCGATCTTTACGTCTCGATAATTTCGAGACTCCTCGTCATGTCCCTGATATCATCCGGGACTCCGAACTCCTTAGGTACATCAAAACTCATAAACTCATAATAAAACTGTCATCGTAACGTTAAGCGTGCGGACCCTACGGTTCGAGAACAATGTAGACATGACCGAGACACGTCTCCAGTCAATAACCAATAGTGGAAACTGGATGCTCATATTGGCTCCTACATATTCTACGAAGATCTTTATCGGTCAGACCCCATAACAACATACGTTGTTCCCTTTGTCATCGGTATGTTACTTGCCCGAGATTCGATTGTCGGTATCTCAATACCTAGTTCAATCTCATTACCAGCAAGTCTCTTTACTCGTTCCGTAATACATCATCTCACAACTAACTCATTAGTTGCAATGCTTGCAAGGCTTATGTGATGTGTATTACCGAGAGGGCCCAGAGATACCTCTCCGACAATCGGAGTGACAAATCCTAATCTCGAAATACGCCAACCCAACATGTACCTTTTGAGACACCTGTAGAGCACCTTTATAATCACCCAGTTACGTTGTGACGTTTGGTAGCACACAAAGTGTTCCTCCGGCAAACGGGAGTTGCATAATCTCATAGTCATAGGAACATGTATAAGTCATGAAGAAAGCAATAGCAACATACTAAACGATCGGGTGCTAAGCTAATGGAATGGGTCATGTCAATCACATCATTCTCCTAATGATGTGATCCCATTAATCAAATGACAACTCATGTCTATGGCTAGGAAACTTAACCATCTTTGATCAACGAGCTAGTCAATTAGAGGCATACTAGTGACACTCTGTTTGTCTATGTATTCACACATGTATTATGTTTCCGGTTAATACAATTCTAGCATGAATAATAAACATTTTTCATGAAATAAGGAAATAAATAATAACTTTATTATTTCCTCTAGGGCATATTTCCTTCAAATTTATGGAAAGTATCATCGAGCATTGAACGAGAGGACCATGTTAATTATGGAGAGTATCATTCTTTGGACGGGAGTATCACATTAATTATAAAAAGTATCATCGAGCACTAGACGCAAGGACCACATTAATCATGAAAATTATCACATAGAATATGTATGCCCCGTGGCAAGCACAGACAATTAGCTAGTTGCAATAAAAAAGCTATTGACAATGGTGCTTAACGTTTAAAAACTAATATTAGTGTGATCACTTAAAATGCTTAGAGCGTTACATGGGCCGATGGATATGTTACCTAGTATGCTAGGGAAACATGGTTGACTGCCAATAATATTACTTAATCTTCAGGTTCACCAATAGTTAGACATGATGATATGTTTTCCCTACGCGGAACATGTCGTGATATGACTTAGGCATTGTGTTACCGTTATTGTTTCAGCCATTATTCCCGTATCTTCCTATTGAATGTGTGAAAATTTTCCAATTTAGTCTGCATAGAAGCAGAATTATAAAATTGAACATTGAAATGCTTTTTTTGTCTATAGGCACTTTGACCAAAACATATGTACACTTCATAGATTTTTGTGAATTTCTAAATTCTAACTCTAAGTCATTGGTCATATGGCATGCAGTGATATCCGTCGATTGCGACAAGAAGGTTGTGATGAAGGGGATAGATCATGGCGCGTCTGACTTTATGGTGAAGCCAGTGTGTACCCATGAGCTCAAAAACATATGGCAACATGTTCAAAGGTGGAGAAATCCCAAAGCAATAAGCCACATCAGCGATCATGACAATGATGTCCAGAGAGTTCAACCAGCGACTGCTGACAAGAGTAAGTTATCGGGAAATAAGAGAAATGTTGGAGATGATTCTAACAAGCACAATGAGAGCACATGTATATCCACCACCCACAGAAAGCCCAGGGTGACATGGACAATTAAGCTGCATAACAAGTTTCTAGAATCTATCAACCAGATTGGCCTTGATAGTTAGAATTCACATCTTGTGCCTCATTCATCGACAATGATGGCTGCTCCATATTTTCATTATAATTTTTTATTACATAATTGTAGGGGCTGTTCCAAAAAAGGTATTGGAGCTAATGAATGTTGATTGCCTCAGTAGAGAGAATATCGCAAGTCATCTACAGGTTTATTTTCAACCTTCATGCTTAATTTCTATGTTTTTCTTACTATTATTCGTAGTCTAACATTTTGTCATATATAAGTGCAAGCTTTTATTTTCCGGGGACATATGAGTCAATGCTCTAGTAATGCAACTATCATGAAGTGTAATTTTAATTAAATGTGTCCCTTAAAATGCGAGGCTTATCTCTTATAATGCATGCCCCATATTTTTATGAGTATTTTTACCCATGCAACATCTTCGGTTCTTTTTGTACTCACATATTTACCGTTATTTTTTCCGATGAGCATCTATCTCATAACTTGTTATTTTGTCTATCTTTTTATTTCAGAAGTATAGATTGCACTTAAAAAGAGTCAACTCAAATCCCTCTAGTGATGCATATGAAAGATGGAACTCATCGTACAACATGAACAACAAGGGCAATTTCATGCATAATCATGAACATGGAAGATGGAGTGCGTCCTCTGGCGACACTGCCTCTTGGAGTACAAACAACTATGGTGCAACGAGTCACTTGGCTCCGGCGATGAACACCCAAAGCAACTTCTACATGGGGTCATACCTCCATGATGGTAGAATGCCGAGGTATGTTGGGAAACAACCGTTGGATGCGATACGATTCACAGGTTTTGGTGACCCTCCCGTCAGCCTATACAACAACATACCCAATGAGATAATGTTAGATAAATTTCCTTCATTAAATTATAGTAATTACTATGCGGACCTCATGTGTGGCAAGCTAATGGAGATAAGCAAAGGCAAAACCTCTTCCAATCATCAAAGTTCATTTGCAAATACAAAAGTTGGTGGCGGGAGGTCTCTTGCCGCATCACAGGTGAACTTCCCACAGATCAACCAACTAGAGAGCTATGCAATGTCATCTAGTCGGCTGCCTATGCAAATTGAAAAGGCACCATTCATAAGCAACACCACAGCAGTGGGAGGCTTCACTGAGCAGATGGCACCATTTAACATGGAAAGCAACACAAGCTCAGTAGGAACGATGTTGAATGGTAGCTCTGCACTTGATGCAAGTAGAACTTCAACTAAAGATACTCACTAGTCAACAGTGAAAGAACTATTTGATGCTTCACAACCTTCAGACAGACGATTTCTTCTCGCTGACTCAGCTGCTTGATGGCGGGGATGGAGGTAGCATTCTTCCTATGCAAGAAGGCACACTTGATCAGCAACCTCTTAATGATCAACTGAATGAAATCAATGCCTTCTCAATCGATGATACATTTTCCAACATGAAAAGAACTTTTCTCATTTGTATGAATCTATGCGCTGCATATGAATTGTTGAGTTGCACATGTGTACTTAAATAACACTTTTCTCTCAATGTAGGATTTCACGGGAGATTACGCTATTGTGGAAGAAGCATGATAGTTTTGTATGTTAGCCTGTCCAACGCATGAGATGCTTGATGAAGAGTATGTTGCTCGAGGGGCCTCTTTAAGGCAATAGAGTGCTTTGACAAGTTTCCAAACATAGTGATACATGTAGCCATTTTCATATAGCAGTGGTTATTTGAGATAAACTTCCTCTTGCATTACATTGGGAATTGACATATTCTGCACAAAAAACATAAACACCATATGGTGGAAGCTTTTACAATAGGGTTAGCATCCCGATAATGAAAACATTAATGCTACTTAAAGCCTGTAGTAGCAAGGCACACTTTATACCTGTGACAAACTTGTTTGTGGCCCATCATGTTTTTACCTCGAGGTTGAGTACTAAGTGTCAGGTGTTACTCTTCATTAGAGCCGTATATTCTTCATCCATAGCTTTTCTTCAATTTTTCACTAGAAGCCACAACTAAAGACATATAGACATTTTGAAAATGCAGCTATCTGGTCATATTATTGCGCGCCGTCCAAAAGGACCAACAAAGCATCGAAATCATGTCCAAATCATGTTTCAATGCAAAGAGGGAACACTTTGGTCAATGGAAAAGAAATCGATGAAGCTAGAGGTTTTCTAGGCAAAAATATGAATTTTTCTAACGCTAGCCCACATGATCTTCACCAGGATACATGAGAAAAAGATATGGTCAATGTTTTCTCCCTCCCCATGGAGAACGCACAAGCCATTAGAAGGGCCATGTCTCTTATCCACCTAATCACCAATAAGCAACCTTCCCAGACAGCCCCCAAGGAACACTTTTGTTTCATGTGGAAGTAGGGTATGCTAAGGGAGGCAGAATTGCTCTAATACCGACCACTGACAGAGCCGTAAACAAAATGCCCGCAGGCCCTTGAGAACTTTTATGAACCCTTGAATTAAGTGGCATGCTTAGTTCTGACCCTCCCGCATATGGTTTCAGACGATGCACTGATCCATGGGGCCTGATCTGTGTAGGGCTTTCACTGGACGTGAGAGGGGACAGACCATGGTAAATTCATTTTGGTTTGTGTTAGGCTAGGTCATAGTGACTAAGTGTTGAAACCCACAGGGAGCGAATTGGAAGTCACTACCAACCCCGCAGCTATGTTGTCTGTGTAGCTATATTCGCACCCAAACCATAATTTGGAAATTGTCTGTTCTATCTGTTGCTAGGAAACGAGAATAAAAGGAGTTTTAACTAACCTACAAATTAGAACGCGAAAATAAACTAAGTTAGAACATAAAGTAAAAAATGGGGTTTGAAACTGTAGGATTGAATGGAGCGAAAGGTGGTGTTAGGCTTTGGTCTCACTAGTAAACACTATACCTCAAAGATGTGCAGCTTCACATGGGTAAGAAG
Source organism: Aegilops longissima (assembly GCA_021605205.1). Taxonomy (NCBI): domain Eukaryota; kingdom Viridiplantae; phylum Streptophyta; class Magnoliopsida; order Poales; family Poaceae; genus Aegilops; species Aegilops longissima. The sequence goes on along the minus strand of CM038678.1, from coordinate 743,862,038 downwards.
GTGTAGATCATGCGATGTGGTTTCTCGTCCAAAAGTGAAAGGAACCAGATTAACATTAGGACCTATATAAGCTTGCTAGGCTCTTTATCCGCTTTTAATAATGGCACACATAGGATGTGTCTGAATATTCATGAGGGATCATTCTATCATTCTAACATGCATAGAAACAAAGAAGCATAACAATCACAAATATAACACATATTGTGAAATAGTATGGCTCCTTCATGGACGTTCTTCCAGGTCGGCTCCGACTCCGATGACCATCTACGAACTCCATCTTGTTTGTCATGTCGGGTCGCCAAGCCGCCAACCTGATCACTATTATCCAACTACTACAACTAGTAATGAATTTACATAGAGTCACAAGTCGACACGCAGGTTGTTATACAATATAATGACAGCACTTTGGCTCCTGCCGGCTGACAAACATGACACGCAGTGTGACGCCCCCGATTTAATAATACACTATTCATGCACGCAATTGTGTACGATCAAGATCAGGGACTCACGGGAAGATATCACAACACAACTCTAAAACATAAATAAGTCATACAAGCATCATAATACAAGCCAGGGGCCGGAGGGCTCGAATACAAGTGCTCGATCATAGACGAGTCAGCGGAAGCAACAATATCTGAGTACAGACATAAGTTAAACAAGTTTGCCTTAAGAAGGCTAGCACAAACTGGGATACTGATCGAAAGAGGCGCAGGCCTCCTGCCTGGGATCCTCCTAAACTACTCCAGGTCGTCGTCAGCGGGCTGCACGTAGTAGTAGGCACCTTCGGGGTAGTAGTCGTCATCGACGGTGGCGTCTGGCTCCTGGGCTCCATCGTTTGGTCGCAGCAACCGAGTAGAGATAGGGGGGGAAAAGGGGGAACAAGGAAACCGTGAGTACTCATCCAAAGTACTCGCAAGCAAGGAGCTACACTATATATGCATGGATATATATGTAAAGGGCCATATCAGTGGACTGAACTGCAGAATGCCAGAATAAGAGGGGGATATCTAATCTCGTCAAGACTACGCTCGCAGCCTCCGTCTTGCAACATGTAGAAGGGAGTAGACTGAAGTCCTCCAAGTAGCATAACATAGCAATAATCCTACTCGGCGATCCCCTCCTCGTAACCCTGCGAGAGAGCGACCACCGGGTTGTAGCTGGCACTTGGAAGGGTGTGTTTTATTAAGTATCCGGTTCTAGTTGTCATAAGGTCAAGGTACAACTCCAAGTCGTCCTGTTACCGAAGATCACGGCTATTCGAATAGATTAACTTCCCTGCAGGGGTGCACCACATAACCCAACATGATTGATCCCATTTGGCCGGACACACTTTTCTGGGTCATGCCCGGCCGCGGAAGATCAACACGTTGCAGCCCCACCTAGGCACAACAGAGAGTTCAGCATGCCGGTCTAAACCTAAGCGCACAGGGGTCTGGGCCCATCGCCCATAGCACACCTGCATGTTGTGAGGGCGGCCGGAAGCAGACCTAGCCTAGCAGGCGTTCCAGTCCAATCCGGCGCGCGCCACTCCGTCGCTGACGTCACGAAGTGCTTCGGCTGATACCACGACGCCGGGATACCCATAACTTCTCCCGCGTAGATGGTTAGTGCGTATAGACCAAATGGCCAGACTCAGATCAAATACCCAGATCTCGTTAAGCGTGTTAAGTATCCGCGAATGCCGAACAGGGCCAGGCCCACCTCTCTCCTAAGCGGTCTCAACCTGCCCTGTCGCTCCGCCACAAAGTAACAGTCGGGAGCCGTCGGGAACCCAGGCCCACCTCTACCGGGATGGAGCCACCTGTCCTTTCAGCCCCCATCTCCGAACAGTATCACAGGTAATGTAATAGTGTAAAGTACATAGTATATGCCCGTGATCACCTCCCGAAGTGATCACAGCCCAGTAGTATAGCATGGCAGACGGACAAGTGTGTAGGGTCACTGATGGAACACTAGCATCCTATACTAAGCGAGAGGATAGCAGGTAAAGGTAACAAAAATAGTAACAAGGACAAAGGCTATGCAGCAAGATAGGATTAATCGAAAGCAGTAACATGCTACACTACTCTAATGCAAGCAGTATAGAGAAGAGTAGGCGATATCCGGTGATCAAGGGGGCTTGCCTGGATGCTCGAGACAAGAAGGAGAGGTCGTCGGTGACGAGTCGACCACAGAGGCATCAAGATCGCCACGGGTCTCTGAGGAAAGAAGTAACGGAGGGGAACACAATAAATAACAGATCAATCAAAGCATCACAAAGCGTAACATGGCAATATGCGGTGCTAAGTGTGCCCTAACGCGGCAGTAGGTGGTACCGGCGAAAGGGGGAAACATCCGGGAAAGTATCCCCGGTGTTTCGTGTTTTGAGCGAGGAGCCAGAGGGGAAAGTTGCGAGTTTGATATGTTATGGATGCGTGGCGGACGAGCGAGCTGCGATCCGGTTCATCTCGTCGTTACGAGCAACTTTCATGTAGAAAGTATTTTCATCTGAGCTACGGTTTATTTTATATGATTTTCTAAAGTTTTAATCATTTTTAGAATTTATTTAACTATTTAATTCTAACATTATCCAGAATAGTGCACGCTGACGTCATCATGACGTCAGCAGTCAATAGGGAGTTGACTGGGTCAATCTGACGTGTGGGTCCCGCATGTCATACTCTGTTTACTCTAATTAGGATTTAACTAATCTAATCACAGTTTAATTAACTCACAATAGTTAATTAGGTTAACTAAACAAGATTAATTAAGTTAATTAATTCACTAATTAATTGATTATTTATTTATTAATTTTATTAATTCATTTTTATTTTATTTCCTTTTTCTTTTCTTCTTTTTTTAAACGTTCTGGGGCCAGGCCCCACATGTCTGCGGCCCATAGGGGCCTAGAGGGCGCGGGCGTCGGGGCACAGCCCGAACAGGGGCGCACCCGACCGAGCGTTGCGGGGCGGCGGTGTGGGGGTGAGGCCACCGGGCGCGACCGAGGTGGCTGGCACGCGTGCGGGCGCCGGGAATCGGCAGCGAGGGGCGGCGTCCAGGCGAAGGCCGTGACGCAGTGGGGGGAGGCGCGTGAGGAGGAGGCGATGGTGGCGCGACCACGGTCACGAGCAGGGCTGTCGAAGCCGCCGTGGCGCGGCCGTGGGCCAGCGAGGCCCGCTTGGGGAGTGACGGGAGAGGTGCTGTGATAGCGCGAACGGCCGGGCCGGAGCGCGCCGATCATGGCGCGGGATGGTGGTGACCGGGGCGACATAGGGAGAGAGGGGGCGAAGGGGGACGGCGGCGCTCACTTGCGAGCCGGGAAGGGGGGCGACGAGGCACGTTGGCGTCGGCGAGGGAGAGCGATGGAGCGGCGACGACGAGGTGGCGGAGCACAGCAGCGACGAGGTGGCGCCGGGGATGGGCGCCGGCGTCGCAGGCTTAGGGCGGTGCGGGATCTGGCCCCTCCCCGATCCAGTCGAGTAGGGGGGCGCCTGGGAGGAGGCAGGGGCGGTGGTGCGGCGGTCCGGCGAGGTGGCCCCGGGCGGCGGCGACGGGCAGCGCCGCGGGTCGAACGACGGCGGCGGGCTCGGGTGCCTCGACCCAGATGGGGTCGGGAGAGAGAGAGGGAGAGTGGGGAACGAGGAGGAGTGGGGTACTGGGTGTCGGTTAGGGTTTGGGCAGGGGTGTATAGGGAGTGGGGTGGGCCGGCCTGGTTAGTGGGCTGGCCGGTTGTTGGCCTGGTGGCCAGCTGGGCCACGGCCCAGCAGGGGGCTTTGTTTCCTTTTTTATTCTTTTTCTGTTTTTATTATAGTTTTAATAGCTACTGGTTTTGTAAAATTATAAAAAGAGTACCTAAATGGAGGTTGCAAATTAGCCCACCGCCACAATATATTTTGGTATTTAAAATATTTAGTTCTCATTTTTATAAATTTCAAAAGGGCATTTATAATAGGTTTAGCTGTTGTTTTATTTATTTTAGTACATTTGAATACCTTACAGAAGTGTGGTTTCTTCACCATACCTACCTATGCATTATTTGGCTCACCCTAGACATTTTAGTTTTAATATTTTGAAAACTTTTGTTGTTTGCTTTTCTTTTGAATTAGAATTTGAATCGATTTCGAACTAACGCGAGATTAGCAACCGTAATCGAGGTGTCGTGGCATTATTAGCAGAGGTTACTGTAGCTTGATTATCCGGGCGTCACAATTCTCCTCCACTACAAGAAATCTCGTCCCGAGATTTAGGAGCGGTTATAAGGGGGGAAGGGATCTAGTTATGAAATTCTAACGATTCTTCTCGGTCATAGTTGCTCTTCTCGAAGAGGTCGATCCATTACATTGATGTCTTTAGTTCTCTGCTTCGGGTCATCATGATAAAGTTGTCGTCCTTCCTTGGGGAACTTCATCGTACTTACGGAAAGGATAAGGGGTAGCTTCAAAAGGACAGACCTCTACAAGGTTGACTATCTGGTCGATAACATCGAGGAAGGTGGCGGAAAGTAACTCTCGAATTGAAACTTAAGAAAATATCGACAGCAAAGTAATGAGGTTTCATGGGAAGTTTCGAGCGAGCAGTCAACCGTTCGATGTCTGAACAGGGCGTGAAAGGGGCTCAAAGCAATCGGGAATAAGTATTGCGTCCGGCAACAGATTTGATGATCCCTCGGAAGATGGCTCGTGAATTACATACGAGGCCACACGCGAGGAGCAACCTTGGGAACAGGGGGGTGCAGGAGAGTCAGGTTTCGATCCTGGGAACTGTGGGTTATGGGCCCACCATGTGGTTCAAAAGTAGGAAGGATGCCGACATATTGCACGGTCATGGTAGCAAGGCATGGCAGAGGATAGCCTGTCAGTTATGTTGGCAACAACGTTGGTACCAAGGGTGAGGGACGAAGAGAACCATATTCCTGCTCGTCGAATGAGGCGGACCAATAGGCAAAGTTCTCATCCATCGGTGGCTACCGGAATGTTATCAACATAGTAACAGGGTCTTACTGACACGGTTGTACACCAAGGTGTTTACATAAGCAGAAGAATATCACTGCTTAGATCATGTGGATCACAAGGAAGGTTAAACAAATCAATGGAAGGAAAATGTGATCATCAGATCAAACAGAACAATGGAAAAGATAATGTGTTTAAACACATATTTCAACATAATTCAAGGGTATATCCTTCCCAAGGACAAGCAGAGCATAATATCCATGACATGATATAACGTAGAAAACTTTGTAGGTAAGGGGAAAAATTTTCATGACATTACCCATATAGCGGTGTTTGGATAATTGAGCAGGAAACATTTAGCATTGGGCTTCAATGTTCTTGTTGAAAATCAAAGTACCATAGACATGCTTCGAGATAGCACTGACATGGTCTTCGAGCAAAGGTCGGACTTCGGATACACGAAGGATCCATTAGGATAAACTTATTAAACATGGCATTTAATTTCCTCATGGAAAAATGGTTAACCTTGTTAAAAAGAAAACTATAACAATAGGTCCTCGGGCCAGGAGTACTCGGCATGACACCACCTTACCGGGTCATATAACAACCAATGTTATAACTCTTGAAAATATGTTCCCACCATCATATCTGACCGAGGTCCAGATCTAATTGTTGTCATGATACCTCAGACTCGGGATGTCCGAGAAGAAAAGGTGCAACACAAATAGACGAAATGACATTGCAAGATTCTCGGGAAATGAACTATGGGAGCGGGTTCCTAGAATAATAGTTCATCATTAAACCAAGGAGGGGATGAGAAGGTGGCTGATGGGCTCAACGACAATTCATCGAGATTTCCAAAGGATTGATTTCCACAATTAGGTGAACAAGGAGATATCATTAGTCAGATGAAATGATATAAGGGGATATGCTCGAGGAAAACATACCCAGTTTAAGCATTGGTTGATAGGTGCATCCGAAATATGGGTTGGGTTGCACGACCAACGTCGGAATGGTGATTCAATAATTAATAGTCTAAGAATGACGGCCGACCATTAACTTCAAAGCAATAGGGTTGCTAGAAGGGCAGAATCCAAACAGCACCGTTCACTTGTTGGTACCCCGGTTAGAATCAACACGGTGACCAAGAAATAAGGGTGACGGTGAGAAGCATCACTATACCAAGAATTCTTAAGAGGTGGAGCAATCCACACAACATCCTTGTCATAAAGGACATTAATACTTCAAGGTAGAACATCATACAAGCTGGATAGCAAGTTGCATCCATAACATGAATAAGTTTTTGTTGGGGGAAGGCAAGAATGTTGTCGATGATAACACAGTCATCGAGGGGCAAGGATGGTATTTCCCATCATGTATTTGATTGATATCCTGGAGGAGCTCAAAATGTTGATGATGATCACGACAAATTCTGCCGAGAGGATCCACGAAGAAGCAATTGAACAGCGACTGCATCAAGCAAAAGGACTGATGCAACAAAAGATTATTGGAGCCACAAATATGACACAAACTCGAATTCAAGCTTGCTGTTTTTAAGGTGAAATTATATGACGAGAAAGATCGACGTAAGCTTAGCTCATCGTCGAAAGTTGTGCTTCGGGATTAAGGACCAAGTAGCACAGTTAAAATCAGCACGACAAGGATATAGCCAAGTAGGCTAGGAATGACGTGATTGAGTTCAAACTCGTAAGTAATGAAGGTTACCAATAGTTCCTTAATCGCGATGCGGACTCGAGTCAGTTATCGGTGTCTTTGAGTGTTTAATAACTCAGGGCCCGTGAAAAATTGGAATCAGTGAGAATGTAGCACTTGATGGAGAACTCATAAGAAGTTATGCAGTTCCGTGATAATCTTGAGATACCAGGGGGTAATATTCGACGACAGATCAAGTAGAAGTTGGACTAGGTTAATGCTCTGCAGAAGACAAGTACTCTAACTTGTCCGAGAAATGGAATCAAGAAGAAAATATGGTCAGAACCACGGTCGCAAAAGACCAAGCATAGATAAGAGAAGCAGTTATAACAAGGGGATTATTATTACTACAAGAAGCTTCCATGATAAGTTCCACCTCGGGTCCATGGGCATGAACAAAAAGTTCAAGGTCGACTCCCACTTCTCCAAAGCATAACCTTACATTCACTTCTCGTTTCGATAATGGTATTAGTGTTAAAAGTTTTACCTGGTAATATACCAGATGAGTATGACTCGTGAAAACTTCCGAGTTCACACATATAATGGAAGGCATAGGTTCAACCCGTCAGGGTATCATGGAAACATATACCACAAGCTTCAATAGTAAATACCGCCATCTCGAAAGCAGAGCATGGTTGGTCAATCAGAGGGTAGGATTTACCAATGGAGAAAGAACTTCCAAAGTGATTGAATATGAAGGACGATGTCGGATGAAATCCAACAATGGATCGGGCGATCCGCAACGGAGCTGATGTGAGTATCGGTACTCGAGAAAGAATGCACATGCATCATATTATAGAACATTGGAATAATTCGATGCTTAGCTAACAAAGGAATTATGATTTCCAAAACAAAGGATCAGAAGCAGACGCTCTGATCAAGGATGGATAAGTTGGATAGACCAGAGGCAAAATTGATGACAAATAGTTTGGTCGAGAACCAGCTCATGTTCAAAATGACGTCTGAGCCGGAAAGATAATTTAGAAGGGTTGATAGATGATTGTTTGTATTCGCACACATGCTGAATCAAAGGATCAAAACGACGGTGTCAAAAGATACTAGTTAATATTGCTAGTGATATGGGAGCATCCATAATGTAAGCATACAAGTATTTCCCGAGCAATAGTTTGAAGAGGATGCTCAGAAGGTCGGATAGTATTTCAGAGTATCTTATGAAGCATACGAACAACTGGAGATGAACAGATACTCAAAGTGCGAGGAATTTTCAATAGGGATATTCATGTGGTAAAGAACTGCAAGGCAGTAAGCTTAAAGGATTTTCGGAACAACAAAGAGTATTTCGGGACATCTTGTAATATAAAGATCAACAGGGAATGATTGTATGAATGGCAAGTGTAAGAAGTTTTTCATAGGGGTTGATGGTGGAAAGAAATCGCAAATGCGATGGCACAAAGACTCGAGAGAACATCGTAGAGTAACTTCGGAATCTTCTAGTGCAGCAGGCGATCATCTGAAGTGAGGGGCTCTCCGGGAGAAAGTATTATCGAGAACCTAAAGTTAGTTTTGTTTTTAGCAAAATCATTTAACCCGAATAGAAGAGAGCTCAGAGTATCAGAGTATAGGCGAGGAGTAAAAGATCCTAACACCACCCAATGGCGACATGGGCCCATTGGCCACACAGCCATGTTAGTAAAGGTTATGTAAATTCTAGACTCGACTTCGGCCAAGGAGTTGGAAGCGGGATTCCTACAGGCAATCGGCTCTGATACCAACTTGTGATGCCCCCGATTTAATCTTACACTAATCATGCACGCAATTGTGTACGATCAAGATCAGGGACTCACGGGAAGATATCACAACACAACTCTAAAACATAAATAAGTCATACAAGCATCATAATACAAGCCAGGGGCCTGGAGGGCTCGAATACAAGTGCTCGATCATAGACGAGTCAGCGGAAGCAACAATATCTGAGTACAGACATAAGTTAAACAAGTTTGCCTTAAGAAGGCTAGCACAAACTGGGATACAGATCGAAAGAGGCGCAGGCCTCCTGCCTGGGATCCTCCTAAACTACTCAAGGTCGTCGTCAGCGGGCTGCACGTAGTAGTAGGCACCTCCGGGGTAGTAATCGTCATCGACGATGGCGTCTGGCTCCTGGGCTCCATCGTCTGGTCGCAGCAACCGAGTAGATATAGGGGGAAAAGGGGGAACAAGGCAACCGTGAGTACTCATCCAAAGTACTCGCAAGCAAGGAGCTACACTATATATGCATGGATATATGTGTAAAGGGCCATATCAGTGGACTGAACTGCAGAATGCCAGAATAAGAGGGGGATATCTAATTCTGTCGAAGACTACGCTTCTGGCAGCCTCCGTCTTGCAACATGTAGAAGGGAGTAGACTGAAGTCCACCAAGTAGCATCACATAGCAATAATCCTACCCGGCGATCCCCTCCTCGTAACCCTGAGAGAGAGCGACCACCGGGTTGTATCTGGCACTTGGAAGGGTGTGTTTTATTAAGTATCTGGTTCTAGTTGTCATAAGGTCATGGTACAACTCCAAGTCGTCATGTTACCGAAGATCACGGCTATTCGAATAGATTAACTTCCTGCAGGGTGCACCACATAACCCAACACGCTTGATCCCATTTGGCGGACAAACTTTTCGGGTCATGCCCGCCGCTGAAGATCAACACGCCGCAGCCCCACCTAGGCACAACAGAGAGGTCAGCACGCGGTCTAAACCTAAGCGCACAGGGTCCGGGCCCATCGCCCATAGCACACCTGACGTTGCGAGGGCGGCGGAAGCGCACCTAGCCTAGCAGCGCGTTCAGTCCAATCCGGCGCGCGCCGCCCGTCCGACGTCACGAAGTGCCGGCTGATACCACGACGCCGGATACCCATAACTACTCCCGCGTAGATGGTTAGTGTGTATAGACCAAATGGCCAGACTCAGATCAAATACCCAGATCTCGTTAAGCGTGTTAAGTATCACGAACGCCGAACAGGGCCAGGCCCACGTCTCTCCTAGGCGGTCTCAACCTGCCCTGTCGCTCCGCCACAAAGTAACAGTCGGGAGCCGTCGGGAACCCAGGCCCACCTCTACCGGGATGGAGCCACCTGTCCTTTCAGCCCCCATCTCCGAACAGTATCACAGGTAATGTAATAGTGTAAAGTACATAGTATATGCCCGTGATCACCTCCCGAAGTGATCACAGCCCAGTAGTATAGCATGGCAGACGGACAAGTGTGTAGGGTCACTGATGGAACACTAGCATCCTATACTAAGCAGTAGGATAGCAGGTAAAGGTAACAACAGTAGTAACAAGGACAGGCTATGCAGAAAGATAGGATTAATCGAAAGCAAGAATATGCTACACTACTCTAATGCAAGCAGAATAGAGAAGAGTAGGCGATATCTGGTGATCAAAGGGGGGGCTTGCCTGGTTGCTCAGACAAGAAGGAGAGGTCGTCGGTGACGAGTCGACCACAGGGCATCAAAGATCACGGGTCTCTGAGGAAAGAAGTAACGGAGGGGGAACACAATAAATAACAGAGCAATCAAAGCATCACAAAGCGTAACATGGCAATATGCGGTGCTAAGTGTGCCCTAACGCGGCAGTAGGTGGTACCGGCGAAAGGGGGAAACATCCGGGAAAGTATCCCCGGTGTTTCGTGTTTTCGGGCAGAGGAGCCAGAGGGGGAAAGTTGCGAGTTTGATATATTATGGGTGCGTGGCGGACGAACGAGCTGCGTATCCGGGTTCGTCTCGTCGTTCTGTGCAACATGTAGAAAGTATTTTCATCTGAGCTATGGTTTATTTTATATGATTTTCTAAAGTTTTAATCATTTTTAGAATTTATTTAACTATTTAATTCTAACATTATCCAGAATAGTGCATGTTGACGTCATCATGACGTCAGCAGTCAACAGGGAGTTGACTGGGTCAATCTGATGTGTGGGTCCCGCATGTCATACTCTGTTTACTCTAATTAGGATTTAACTAATCTAATCACAGTTTAATTAACTCACAATAGTTAATTAGGTTAACTAAACAAGATTAATTAAGTTAATTAATTCACTAATTAATTGATTATTTATTTATTTATTTTATTAATTCATTTTTATTTTATTTCCTTTTTCTTTTCTTCTTTTTTTTCAAACGTTCTGGGGCCGGGCCCCATATGTCTGCGGCCCATAGGGGCCTAGAGGGCGCGGGCGTCGGGCACAACCCAACAGGGCGCACCTGACCGGGCGCTATGGGCGGCGGTGTGGGGTGAGGCCACCGGGCGCGATCGAGGCGGCCGGCACGCGGCGGGCGCCGAGAATCGCAGCGAGGTGCGGCGCCCAGCGAAGGCCGCGACGCAGCGGGGGGAGGCGATGAGGAGGAGGCGATGGTGGCGCGCCACGGTCACGGCAGGGCTGTCGAAGGCCGTGGCGCGGCCGTGGGCCAGCGAGGCCGCGCTGGAGCGACGGGAGAGGTCGCGGTGAGCGCAAATAAGCGGGCTAAAGCGCGCCGATCATGGGCGGGGATGGTGGTGACCGGGGCGACATAGGGAGAGAGGGGGCGAAGGGGGACGGCGGCGCTCACTTGCGAGCAGGGAAGGGGGGCGACGGGGCGCGTTGGCGTCGGCGAGGGAGAGGCGATGGAGCGGCGACGACGAGGTGGCGGAGCACAGCAGCGACGAGGCGACACCGGGATGGGCGCCGGCGTCGCAGGCTCAGGGCGGCGCGGGATCTGGCCCCTCCCCGATCCAGTCGAGTAGGGGGGCGCCTGGGAGGAGGGGGGGCGGTGGTGCGGCGGTCCAGCGAGGTGGCCCAGGCGGCGGCGGCGGGCAGCGCCAGCAGGTCGAACGACGGCGGCGGGCTCGGGTGCCTCGACCCAGATGGGGTCGGGAGAGAGAGAGAGGGAGAGTGGGGAACGAGGAGGAGTGGTGTACTGGGTGTCGGTTAGGGTTTGGGAAGGGGTGTATAGGGAGTGGGGTGGGTCGGCTTGGTTAGTGGGCTGGCCGGTTGTTGGCCTGGTGGCCAGCTGGGCCACGGCCCAGCAGGAGGCTTTGTTTCCTTTTTTTATTATTTTTCTGTTTTTATTATAGTTTTAATAGCTACTGGTTTTGTTAAATTATAAAAAGAGTACCTAAATGGAGGTTGCAAATTAGCCCACCGCCACAATATATTTTGGTATTTAAAATATTTAGTTCTCATTTTTATAAATTTCAAAAGGGCATTTATAATAGGTTTAGCTACTGTTTTATTTATTTTAGTGCATTTGAATACCTTACTGAAGTGTGGTTTCTTCACCATACCTACCTATGCATTATTTGGCTCACCCTGGACATTTTAGTTTTAATATTTTGAAAACTTTTGTTGTTTGCTTTTCTTTTGAATTAGAATTTGAATCGATTTCGAACTAACGCGAGATTAGCAACCGTAATCGAGGTGTTGTGGCATTATTAGCAGAGGTTACTGTAGCTTGATTATCCGGGCGTCACACGCAGGCCACGTATAAATTACACACATGCATCACATACACATGAGCCATACTATTCACATCAAACCTTCAAAACAAAGTTATGCATAGAATCGCATTCTAGCAGTTTGTGTGTCGGGTATGAAATACACGGTGCTACGCACACGACGGTCCCCATGTGCAGTTGATCACATCAACCGTCCACATAGCCGATCTCTTCAACGACAACAGATCTCATATGTCGCCTCCACATATCTAATATGCATACGATATGAATCCAAATCCTATAGCAGAGGCTCTTATACCACTGTTGGGTTCTACGGTAGGGTGCGTCGACTGCGAATTAAAATTTTCCTACGCGCAGAACATCCAGGAACATGCTACGGGAGATGGATCACAGTTTGTTACCACTAGACGCGCAGTGTCGTGCAGCGGAAGAAGAGTTGGGGCAGCGCGTCCGCGTGGATCTTCTCCTCCTCGTTTGATCTCCCTCGAAAAGCTAGTCGTCCGGTCCCACGTACATCACCGGAGCGGCGCAAGTGCACCGCCTCTAACGGTATCCGTGCGTGCAGGAGGAACACCGTGCGGCGGACTGCTAGGTCCGATCACACAGTCGGCGGCGAGTGGAGGTGGCTATTCGCAACACATGCAAACCCTAGTCGCAGTGCCAAAGCGATCAAACACATGAGTGTGCCGTACCTCCACTTTATATAGGCGTCCGTTGCAGGCTCAACACTTGGGCCTTGCATGGACCCTAAAGCCCAAAGTCTACTCGGTCACGTTCCTAGTCCAGTTCAGATCACATCCAACCAGTGTCCAACGAACCGACCTCGTAGGTTCCTTCCCTTAAGCACGCGACCCCTTAGGTTCAAGTCGGCTTGGTCACAGTTCGGATCACGTCCTACCTGCACGATTGGTAGCGGCCTCTAGCAAGGTGTGCCGACCACCAAGCAGACTATGAAGCTGGTTAGGCGAACCTGTACAACGTGTCACACTTCTGTTCCCTTTGCCACACGATATATGTTGTCGGGTTCAAGGCGAGACTGTCATCCTTGTGCTAGCCTGACCTCTTTCTCGTTCCAGTGATACCGACCACAAATAGGACTATCTCATAATCCATGTCGCATGGCCATGCTTATCCTGGTCGGGTCACACGAGGGGCCTAGAGTATATCTCTCCTAATCGGAGGGGCAAATCCCATCTTGATCGACCATGTCTCGCAGCATGGGACTGGACAAACCCGAAACCTACCTTTGTAACTACCCAGTCACGGAGTAGCGTTTGGTCGGCCCAAAGCAAGTCTGTCACCATCCCAAGTACATGCGTCAGCTCAGGTCTTAGGACATAGAACTTATGTTGTACTAGAGACTCACAGATGACATATCGCTGCGTCTCATAGTTGGGTATGTCCGACTCGGACCTTATCTCGACTCGGATCCGACTACGTCGAATCCGACCAGATCTTTCCAAGTCCATATTATCTGGTTAGCATCTAATGCTCCATGGCTAGTGAGAACAAGCCATCGACCGTGTCATATGCTAGTCTAGTCGGTTGCGCGTCCACACAGCCCTTTCGACTAGGGATCTTTTAGGACAGTCATCATACAATGCATAGTCCCACAAACAAGTCACGTACTTGCTGATACACATCATTGATAATGTCCAAGGACTATATTTATTCATAAACACATAGGAAATATCATCCACTACCAGAAAGTAGACTTTTCCCCGCGGCCAAAAGCCCACAGGAAAAGGCACATAACCGTCAGGAAAATATTTCCTGTCGGTTAGCCGACAGGAAAAATCCGCCAGGAATAGAGTGACAGGTAAATAAGCTAATGCCTGACGGTGAACCGTCAGGAAATAGTTTCCTGGCGGTTTTTCCTGACGGGTGGCTCACAGGAAAAAGTTGCTCCGTCGGGTTTAAACAACAACTTAATCTGACGCCACCCCGCCAGGAAAAACCCGTCAGGGAAACCATATTTCATGTTAGTAGCCGCCAGGCAAATGGCATCGCATCACATATATGGACAGCCGACAAGAAAACATCACAGCCCACAGGAAATTAGTCTGAAGGAGACCATCCATGCGTTCAATCAATACAAATTCATCATGATATGTCAATGACAGCCAAGCATCCAAAAACGATCTGTACACATCACATAAAAGTTTCATATATATCCATTTGAGCAACCAAAAACGATCTGGACACGTCACATAAAAGTTCCATATATACATTTGAGCAAGAGTAACATACAACTATGTTACACACCTATAGGCCACCAACACACTACATACCACTAAATATCTGGGACACTAGCAATTTACATGGATGGTAGTTTGGCCAGTCACTATGTTGCATCACAGTGCACAAGGCAACGCACTGGTAGCAAAATACATGGATAGAAAACATTCTAGGTTCATGATCAGGGACATCACTTACATGCATATCACTTCACACAAGTGCATATCACTTCACACAAGTGAATGCAACAAAAGGCAAGCAACTAAGTTTTGCTAGTAGCATATGGTACTACACATCCAAAATACCAGAAAGACCATTAGTTGACATGGAAGTAGACTAGTGAGATCCTCCTCTAGAGGCACCGTCAATATTGAAGCCACGATTGTCATCGTCACCACCGATGTTCTCACCATCGTTGTCGCCTTCAATGTTGCCGTGCCCGACGTCATGGTCCATAGGGCCATCCTCTGAACTAAAATGAGATGAATTGGTGTTTCCCTACGAAGTCATACACAACTTGATGAGAACATGCACATAAGAACACATGATTTGAATATATTTCAGTAATCTCCAACATTTTATAAGAGGGAAGGTCTTCTTTCAAAGTAACCAGATTTACGATATTACAATTAATTTCAATAGAAGCATGTGTTTATATCTCTGTATTCTGTTGTGCTACATGTTTCTTTATCTAAAATCCATAAGATCTCATAATCACATACACCAACATAGTAAAATATGCAAGGATTACTACCAGCAGAGAGGAACATGACTAAGCCTGCTGATAACCACTTAATTAAATGGATAACTTACAGCCAAAGGATTACAAATTCCAAACCATGATATGAAAAGAAAAAATCAAGCTACATCTTACTTAGCATGCTGGTACACATTCATACAAAAGAAACAGCTACAAATACTCCTAGCTTGAACCAACAAGACAAGCTCTAGCTAATCAAAACTTCAAAAATATGCTATAAATGATAGTCACATCTAACTTGGCTTACTACCAAAGAGACCAGCAAGAGGTTACTGTAGAAGATTGTGTGGACCGATGCAAGGTTCCAAATTTATAGGCAAACAACAAGCAATAAATAATAGGTTTCACTGGCAGTAGGCAATCAACAATAATAGGTTTCACTGGCAATAGGCAATCAACAAGTAGTAAGTTTCACTAGCAAACAGAGTCAACAAGCAGTATGATGTACTGACCTGTGTATGAGCATTAGATCGACCCTGAAGGAACCACTCTGGTAGATCTTCACCCATCTTCGCAAAAAGCATCTGCCAAGAATAAAGTATATCATGGATTAAGGTAAAACATATTTATTCAAACTAAAACAAGGATTCTAGTAAAGGATATTTACATTACCTTGAACATTTTGTCATGCATTTCTGTTTTCCATTTTAGGCTCTCATTTGCACGACGTAATTGTTCATTCTCTTGGATAGCATTCCGGTAAGCAGTGGAAATAGATGGCTTCAGATTTGTTGCCCTAGCCGCGAAAAGAACATCAGCTTTCTTCACAGCACCAGATGCAATCGCTACATGACCATGAGGCATGCCACCCGATGTGTTGTACAAGACCCTTTCATCCAAATCTATGTCCTGCCAATTCTCTGGATATGCTTCCTTCATACCAGTAGAATAATCATCCTAGAACAACAACAACAAACTCATGTTGCACATAAATGAGAAGCTAACACACAAAAAAAGAAGATAAGACACGGAACATACAAGGCATTTTGTGCTTTCTGGCTGCTGATTGCACCACTATTGCCATTTTCATCAAGGTTTTTCATACCAGATTTCATCACAGCAAATGTGTTCATTATGGTGGCCTTCTAAGGTCCAAACTTATGTTCCTACAAGTGCAAATAGATAGGTAAGTCAATGCATGCTACAGCCACTAAAGATAGATTGTAGTGAAACGTATATCGAGTTCATGTCTTACCAAAAATTGCCTAAACTCCGTGAATGGTCGTGAACCTCCGCGATTTTGAGCAACATCTTCAGATTGCAAGCGGGATTTTTGGCCTCTACACCTTGCGTCCTTGAACTCTTTTGAGCACCAATAACTACAAATGTGAGGCCACACAGTAGGACTAAACCAATCAACTCTGCTAGCTAAGTATTGTTCTAACGTAAGTTCCCTTGCACATGCTAGCTTGTCATCAAGCACCTCTCCTTGGTCATCATAATATATCTTGACTGCATCCACATGAGCTTGGTACAAGATGTCTTTCACTTTCCTCCTCGCATAGCTTTCTAAAATACGATCAGCTTTCTAAAATACGATCAGCCTCCACCCTATTTGACTCAGCAACTTCAAAGCAACACTAATACAACAAACACAGTATGAATTAGACATGGACTACTATTACTTGATGTGAAGTTACAAGTAAATTTTACTCACCCAAAATTCTTGCTTCACCCGATCAGCATTGGAAACACCTTCATCATCATGCACAAGATAGTAGTCCTCCCATTCTAGTGCTGGGCAGCTTCTAGTTACACATTATTGTCCATGAACTTGACTAAACCTGGATATTCCCGCTTGAGAATGACTTCCAACTGTGAACCATATTTGTATCCATTGGGAATGCCACCAAGGTATTTAAATTGCCTATACATAAAGCAAGTAAGATGTCTTAACCTTTTTCTAGAGGTAAAACCAATATATATATATTAACAGATTAAGAACTAGCTCTTTTATTGGAATATGGATATACAAAATTAGATGTCATCATCACATATGGGCATATGTCATATATGGCAGCAATTTGATAAGGTGTTGCACTAAATTTTAATTCTTCAGGAAAGAATGGATAGAAATAATTAATACTTACGTTTCACCCATAGGTTCGAGTTGGTCCTTGCGACCATTAGGAGGCATTCTTAACGAGGTCCTCGCTCTCTTTGCCCTCCCCCTCTTCTTTGGAATTGCATCATGGGCATTGATTGTTTGGCCACCACTTGAGTTATTGCTGCCAGTATTGGTCCTTTGGGGGGCATTGTTACCTGGGTTACTGCCACCACTATTGGTCCTTTGGGAGTTGCTGCCATTAGAGTTGGTGCAGCTACCATTTGAGTTGCTAGCAGCCTTGAGACGTAATCTGGTGTGCCGAATTGTGCCGGTCATCCTGCATGATTACATTTAGACATTAGATCCAGTGCATCCATAATATATACAATTACTTGCTAGCAGTAAACATAATGAAACTTAAACAAAAATATTACAGGAAACAATTCATTTTTAGAAGCACACAGTCAAAAATCATTTGGGTCATAACATGGGGTTTCATGCTCGGGGTCATTGTCTACTTCATCATCTTCATCGTCATCCTCACTGTCGCTAACTTGTACACCTTCTTGTTGCTTCTTTAACCGTTCCAAATTTTTCGGATCAGTAATCTCAATATCATCTGATATCAAGGATGTTGTAACTTCTAGGTCAATCCCTAAGTCTATCACAAAGGTGCCTTCCAAACCATCTTCTTGATAGACAAACACATCATCTCTTGGTCCTTCATGATTTCTGCCATTAGGAGGAAGATAGCCATGTGGAGGAACATGATACACAATCGACCAATCCAACAGATCTGGTCTGGTCTTACATGCGTACGGCAGGTAATAGACTTGACTGACTTGGCTTCCCATGACAAATGGATCAAAATTTGACAGTCGAGATGTGTGTTTAACCTCCACCAAGCCCAACTTCTCAGTCCGTTTAAGTCCAGCAGGTGTGGGATCAAACCAGCGACAATCAAATAAAACTAGCTCAAGTTGCATGCTTCCTTCCCAAGTTATTTTGAAGATGTCTTTAATCACACCATAGTACTCGACAAAATTGTCGTTTTCATCCAAAGAAGACACACACACACCAGTATTGATTGTTGATAACCCTGATTTCTCACTTTCATACAACTCTGACCGAAACCTATACCCATTGACATCATAGATGCCATACCTTCTAACTCTACTACAAAATTCATAAGACATTTGGCGCAAAGCATTGTGAATATTAGATGACTCCATACACTACAAGGAATAGGTATTTTTGTTAGAGCTAAATGAATTTGGAGGCTAACAATATTTGAGTTTCATATGTCCAGGAACATTACATGTGTTTTGAACCAGTCAAAAAAATCAGGACCACGGCCTGATTTCCAACCATTTAATCTTAACTCACGAATTTGCTTTGGTGTAGGTTTGGTTCTACTTTTCCATTGTGCTTTATCAAATTGTCTGGCAGTAAAAATTTGGTATTAGTTTATAGCAATAAATTAAAAACTGAGAGTTAACTTGTTTAATTTGAATACATACTTGAAGAAATCATCCATCTCTGGTATGTTGGTTAATATATATAGGAGAGCAACCTTGTACTCCTCTCTTGTAAGAGTACGATATCCACGAGAGCTAATGCATCGTCCGGAGCATTGAAATATATCAAGATCACACGCAGGGGCAAACGAAGAGGCACCATCATCATATCGAGATGCCTTATTTCTTACTGAATAGGCTTTAGGATTGAAGTACAATGACAAAAAATTTGTGGTCTCCTCAACTAGATAAGCTTCAACAATAGAACCCTCAACGCGAGCCTTATTACGTACTTTTGGTTTAAGATTTCCAATGTATCTACACGTACAGATCAACAACTTAGCATTAAAATGTAAACATGCACATTGTATTTTGTATGAGGAACTAATAGTTCCAGATTTACCTCTCATAGGGATACATCCATCGAGATAGGACAGGGCCTCCTAGTCGAGCCTCACAGGGAAGATGTACGATTAAATGTTTCATGGGATTGAAGAAACCAGGAGGGAAGATCTTATCTAATTTGCAAACAAGCACAACAATATTCTCTTCCATTGAATGTACAACATCTCTGCTAAGTTGTTTTGCACACAGTTGCCTATAGAAAAAACTTAGCTCCGCCAAACACAACCATACATCCTCAGGAAGGAAGCCACGGAAGGCAGCAGGGAGCAAGCGCTCGATAAAGATATGGTAGTCATGACTTTTCAGACCAAACACTTTCCTTTGAAACAAGTTAACTCCACGTGATATGTTGGTTGCATATCCATCGGGAAACATCAGTTCTCGAAACCATTTGAGAATGGTTATCATGTCGTCCTTACCAACGCAAAATGGTGCCATTGGCTTAAACCACTTTCCATTGTTCTGAAGCTTCAAATGCATATTAGGACGATCACAAATATCAGCTAAATCTTGCCTTGCCTTCACATTATCTTTGGTTTTGCCAGGTATATCCAAGCATGTGTTCCATATAGCTTCAGCAACATTTTTTTCATTGTGCATCACATCAATGTTGTGTGGGAGCTTTAGCTTCGGAAAGTACTCAAGTTGGGAAAAGAAATTTATGTGGGTCCAATTGTGCAAATTGCCCTAGTTTTTTGTATCATCTACATTGGTGTACATGTGAGCACACAACTCCTCTCCCGTTAGAAGCCTTGGTGGCCCCTCAAGCACTACTGTGTTCTTTCTAAATGCATTGGCTTGGTATCTGAATTCATGATCTATAGGTAGAAAGCGTCTATGGCAATCAAACCAACAAGGCCTATGTCCATGTTGAAGCTGAAATGCATTGGAATCAGTCAAGCATATGTGGCAGGCTAGCTTACCATGGGTGCTCCATGCAGCAACCATACCAAGAGCAGGGAAATCATGGACTGACCATAGATATGCAGCCCTCATAGGGAAGTTCTGCTTCAGAGAAGCATCCCAAGTTTGTCGTCCCTCCCATAGTTCCATAAGTTCATCAACTAAAGGCTGCATCAGGACACTAAGTTTCTTCCCAGGATGCTCAGGACCTGAAATAACAAGGGATAGGAATATTTACTCTTTTTTCAAGAGCTTGCCAGGAGGGAAATTTAATGGAGAAGCAAACACTGGCCAACATGAGTACGGAGCAGCATTTACACGAAACGGTGTGAAACCATCCATTGCAAAAACTAATCTCACGTTACTTGGGTCTCCCGAAAACGAGGGTAAATCCTTATCAAATTGTTGCCATGCTTCCCCATCACATGGATGAACCATGTTACCAGAAGTAGAAGGCCTATGTGATCGCATATCTTTTGCTATCTCCTCATGTGCATATAGCCTTTGTAGTCTTTCTGTAAGTGGGAGGTACCACAGAATTTTACGTGGAACTTTATTTTGGCCTTCTTCATAGCGGGAGGTACCACAAAAGTCACACTTTTCTTTATGCAAGTTATCTTTGTAGAACAACATACAATTGTTTTTACATACATCAATTTTCACATATGGCATACCTAGGCCCTCGATTAATTTCTTGGAATGGTAGAAGTCCTTCGCCATATTAGACTCTCCGGGGAGAAGTTCATGGATAAGTTGCAAGACAGCATCATAGTTTGCAATGGACATGTTGTACTGTGACTTTAAAGCTAGCAAACGAGCAATAGCAGAAAGATGTGAGTATGTTGTGTTCTCATGGAGTGGTTCGTCGGCACTAGCAACCATCCTATAGAAGGCTTGGGCAGACGCAGATGGCTCCTCCTCAATAGGTGGGGGGTGCGGACCAGTCAGGTCAATTAACATTCTGTCCATCCGGTCAATTAAGATATCCTCATGATCTAATGAAGGCCCAGACTCTTCACCCTTAACACCACGGCTCTCACCATGTGCAGTCCATATTTCATAGTTTTCCTTAAACCCATTGTAACACAAGTGCAACTCTATTGTGTCCTTGTCATGCCTAAAGTGGTTCCGACACTTCATGCATGGACATGGACACTTGATGGTGTTACCTTCAGCTACACCGACAATAGAGAAGGCTTGATCCAAGAAATGTTTAGTATTTTCAATCCATTCATTAGAGGGGCTTTACCATGTTGCCAACCACTATACATCCATGTACGGTCTGCCATAAATAGCTCTGTGTTCGTAGATATAAACACGTGAGTTACAAATTATCTCATAACAATGGGACACAACACACAATATAACTTGCTTATGTAACAAGCAACAAGCAGTTCATCAACTGAGAAATGACAATGACTAATAATTAGGTAACAGCCAACACATCATCTTATTCATGCGCAAATTACCAAGTCAAGAGAAGCAAATAGACTGCTAAGGTGTAAGAGGTACCTTGGGGTTTTCGTTGCACTTCACTGCAGCTATGTTATATGGCTTCCTTCCTTCCTTCCGCCACAAAGATTTCTCAATGTGAAAGCAATAGTTACAATGGGCTGGCACCATTAAGCAAATGATTACTTTCATCTCCACAAAATAGAAGAGGAGCAACTTGCTTCTTAAACTGAATGCTTACCGCAAAAATAATTTGTCAAAGGAGGCTTGTACCAGTGGCCTACAACTTCAACCACGGATGGATATTACGACAGGTTCAAGCTACAACACATCAAGCATGGAAAACGAGTCAACATTTGAGATATCAAGTTTCAAGACATTATACTGCAATTCACTCATAAAAGTCATGATCAAATGTGCATAACTACCACTGAGAAAATAATATGTCTCATCTTCACATACATACACTACATATCCAGAAGGAACATAGCTAGTAAGGGTAAATATATTACATGGATATTAACCATTCCAGTTTTTCAACGACTTGACAATTGGATTGCTAACATCACACATAACAGTACCACCCAAACTTTGAGCTGGCATACAAAGAGCAGTGCCATTTTTGCAGCATCAAAACTTAAAAATCAATACACTTCAAAGGTAAACAAAGAAAGCCATTCTCATGCATAAGATTAATCTTTTAATCAATGAGCCAACAGAAAAAATAGCATTAGCCTTGCTGTTGTCGGACCTATAAGCAAGTGAATCAAGCAATATATCACGTATTCTTTGCTTTTGACGACCAAGGCACAGACTTACCACAACAAATGGAGTAGTTGTTCTGGACAAAAGGGAAGATTATGCAATTCCCGGATGAAAAACAACCCCACAATGGCCAATGGATCCTTGCAAAATAAGGTGAATAGAGCAGCAGCACGTCAGCAAGATTTCTACAATTACCCTCTCTGGGATGACCAAAGAGAAGAAATTAAGGGAAGGAGCACGGCAGAGGGGAAGAGCAAAGTTACCTTGACGAAGTGGGAGACGATGGGAGGCGATGAGGACGGGAGAAGCGAGACCAGTAGTGTTGGGGTGTATCCGGTGATGGGGGCCGGAGAGAGGTGACCGGAGACAGGAGACCGGCGGTGGTGGCGGGAGGGCCGCGGTGGAGACCAGCGGTGGTGGTGGGAGGGTCGCGTTGGTGGAGGGGCGGCTGTGTAGGTGGGTGGGGTGGGGCGTCGCTGCAGGTGGTGTAGGGGCGGCAGTAGGAGGGCGGCGGTGCTGCAGGTGGTGGTGGGAGGGTTGCGGTGGTGGCGGGACGGCTGTGTAGGTGGCTGGATCGGGGGCGGCGGCGGCAGACTGCGGAGTCACGGTGGTGGTGAGAGGGGGCGTCGTTGGAGGTGGGATGGGGCGGTGGCGGCAGTGGGATGGCGGCGACGGCGGCAGTGGGGGCGCGGCGAGGTCGCTGGATCGGGATCGAGGCGGCGGCTGGATGTGAGCTGGGAGGAGACGAATGGGGAATGGGGAATGGTTTCTCTAGGTTTCTTTTTTCTTGTTTTTTTATCTTCCGTGGGCTTTTACGCACAGGAAAATGGAACCCACGGGAAGCTTCCAGTCTTTTGGCCCGTGAACCTTCTTGTGTATTGGCGCGAGAGGTACAATTTTTTCGCGCGCACAGCAATTGTTTTTGCGCGAACACATGCTTGTTTGCGAGAGGGCTGAGCTGACTCTTTTCCCGTGGGCCAACTCACAGCAAATGAGTTATTTTCCTCGCCGCTAGAAAAAGCCCGCCAGGAAAATACATATTTGTGTGAGCTGCTGCGGGCCTCACAGAAAAATTGTTCACCATGAGGAAAACTTCAGTTTCTGGTAGTGATCATACATGATTGCTCCTAGGGCATATCTCCAACAGAGAATGCATTACTGTAAAGGCTGAGTGTACTTAATGCCAACTCGATATTAATATATTATCCTTTATCAAAGAAAATAACACCTCCACAAACATTTTGTTAGTGTCACCCTTACTATAAAGCCCATTGGATTCATGTTTCGCTTCTTTCTTTGCATGCGCTTCTTATCGGATAAGTGTGTGGGAAGGTGTATAGAGAAAACGTATTAGTGCGATGGGAATGGAAGGCATTTAGGAAGATATCCTCTGTGGTGATGTTTTTCAAGTTGCCCCATCTCCACCTGCCATAGATCTACAAGATAAAAAGGTTAGAGGGAAAGCTAAGGAGAGCCGCCATTTATGGTCCGGGGAGTGTGTAAGCGTCATCTATAAGACTTAGAAAATACCAGTATGTAGACTGAGCAACGCGAGGAACTTGTATATCACTTGCACAATGTACTACAGCATGTCTGTGCCATATGAATCTTCCCATCCCGCATTAAACACTTATCTTTCAATATCTCAATTTCTCTCTATTACACTAGCGAGCAAGAGGTTGCACGGCTTGAGGATTTCTATACGAGGTGATGGTCATGGAGATGGAGGCGCAAGATCTTGCATGCGACCACAGCAGGTCTGCCAGAGAGGCGCTGAATCAGGCAGTGCTCGACGTACCGTGACGTCCAGGGCTGGTCCTTGGGGGCTGGAAGGAAGACAATAACGCGGGTTATAAACATAAATTGCTTATCTTAAGTTTTAATTACCACAATAATACTCAATGCAGAACCAAAAACAATCATTAGAGATATTTAGAATACTATAGCACATGATTTCATTTAGGCTACTACCAATGCAAAGGTGCTTACATGAGGTGCTAAGTGTATTAAATATCTTAGCAACTAGTCTTCCCAATGCCTAGTTGCTTAGCTTTTATAGCTAATATTGGTTGGTAGGTCCACGTGCTTAGCACTGTTTCCTCTTGGGGTCATCATAATGTTCTCTCTCCTCTTTAATTGCTTTGCCACATCACATTTTTGCCTATGTGGCATCCTTAGCACCTGTACACCGTGGAGCATTGGGAGGGGCCTTATATGGTAGGTGGATTGCACTCAAGATCTTACTTGGTTCTCACGCAGGTGCTTGCGAGCTATCTTGTGGACCTGAGTTACACATATGGGCTTGGGCTCGGTGTTTGGAACGAGACAAGCCTTATCATTTTAGTAAACAAAGCAGGTCCACTAAAATGAACAAATGAGGTGGATTAGTTCTTCTAATCATAGCCACTAGTTTGCTTTAATTTTCATGCCAAAAATTGCTGGAAAACAAAAATACAGAAGAGCTTCTTGCAAATAAACTCTACCTATTTACACTATCATGCGTCGTGTCACATGCCCACACTCCGTTGGCACATGTTGTGTTATGTGCTTGATGACACATTTCGTGTAGCTCTGTTCTGTTAAGGATTTCTCGTTTTGGTGATCAACAACATTGGTACTCCGTGGAGTATTTTCTTTTCTTTTCTTTCAGTAGGAAATGAGGAGTTAGTATGTCCAATCCACATAGGGCCATGCTCTCCCAGAACGTTTGATACTTCTTTGTTAGCATGTGTAATCAGTATAGGTTCATGTTGTCCCAGGACTTTGATTACTTTTTATAAGAGTACAAGGCAGATGTATAAGATCGAGACTTCAAGTATACTTATTCTTCTTACCTCACCTATGCCATTATGGGGATACTGTGGAGGAGTGAAAGAATGGGCAATCCACCTTGTGTGGTACCGTGATTGATCTCAGCTTATATAGTTTACATGTACAGGGGGAGCGCCGAGCGCTAGCGAGCGCGCGTGATCGATCGTGGAGAACGTGTATAGAGACGTGCTAGACGTGGGCGATCGGGGGTTCTACCTATACAACTAACATCTCGTCGCAGTTGAAGCATCCGGAGGACGGATGCATAAACTGGAACGAAATTCCTGAGATGCCGCGGTCGGGAGCCCCTTGGTGAGCACCTCCACGAACTGTTGCTTGGTTGGTACATGAAGGACACGGAGCTTGCCGAGCGCCACCTGTTCACGCACGAAGTGGATATCCAGCTCTATGTGCTTTGTCCTTCGATGGTGAACCGGGTTGGCAGCCATGTACACCAAGGAGATGTTGTCGCAGAAGACCACACTCGCCTTTAGCATGGGAATGGAGAGCTCCGCGAGAAGTTGATGAAGCCAGCAACATTCGGCAACGGCGTTGGCGACGACGCGATACTCAGCCTCTGCGCTCGATCGGGACACGGTGGCCTCTGTGTTTGGAAGACCAGGAGATGAGGGAGTCCCACGGTGACGGCGCGATACTCAGCCTCTGCGCTCGATCGGGACACGGTGGCCTGGCGTTTGGAAGACCAGGAGATGAGGGAGTCGCCGAGGTATACTGCATAGCGGACGTCAAACGACGCGTGTCGGGGCAGCCGGCCCAGTCCGCGTCGGAGTAGGCCACGAGGTCGAGCGACGGCGGCGCGCGATGTAGATGGAGACCATGGGACGTGGTGCCTCGTAGGTAGCATAGCACCCTTTTGGCAAGGGCAAGGTGCGGTGCACGCGGATCATGCATGACCAGACAACACTGCTGCACAGCATAGGCGATATCGGGGCGCGTCATGCACATGTACCGAAGAGCGCCCATGATGCTACGGTACTCGATTGGGTCCGAAACGGGGGCACCATCGACAGCAGAGAGCTTGGCGTGTGTGTCAACCAGGATAGACGCTGGCTTGCAGGGCGTCATGTTGGCACGGTCCAGGAGCTCCTCGGCGTACTTCTGTTGAGAGAGGAAGAAACCATGCTCCGTGCGTGTGACTGCGATCCTAAGAAAGTAATGGAAGGGGCCGAGGTCCTTCATGGAGAACTCCCTGGAGAGTTGCCATTGAAGCTGTTGGAGTAGTGTCATCGACGAGGCCGTGAGGATGATGTCGTCGACGTAGAGTAGGAGATAGGCGTCGCTGGTGCTGCTGTGGAGCACGAACAGCGAGGGATCGGCCCGCGAACTGATGAAGCTGAGCTGGTGCGCATAGGCCGCGAACCAGGCGAACCATGCACGCGGCGTCTGTTTGAGGCCGTACAACGACTTGTCGAGGAGGCACACGTGCTCGGGGTGGTTGGCGTCGACGAAGCCCTCAGGTTGTTGGCAGTAGACTCGCTCGGCGAGACGCCCGTGGAGGAAGGCGTTGTTTACGTCCATTTGATGGACCGGCCAGTTGCACGTGGCAGCAGTGGTGAGGACGACACAGATCATGGCGGCCTTGACGACGAGGGAGAACGTCTCGTCATAGTCCACACCGGGTTGTTGAGGGAACCCGCGTACGACCCACCGCGCCTTGTACCACTCGAGCGAGCCGTCTGTCTTGAATTTGTGGCGAAACAACCACGTACCGGTGACGACATTCAGGCCGGGGGGGGGGGGGCGGCATGAGCCGCCAGGTTGCACTCTCCATCAACGCCCTGTACTCCACCTGCATGGCAGCCAACCAACATGGATCTTGCGAAGCAAAATGCACCAATCAGGGAATGGGTGAGATGGTGGTGTTGGTGACAGTGGCAGTGAGCTTGCCAGCCAGAGCACGCGTGATCATGGTGTGGGTGGGGATGGGCGCGTCACGACGGTGCGGACACGACGTGGCGGTGGTGGGCTGGTGGTGGGGGTGGGCTGCAGGTGGGGGTGTCTATTGCATGGGTGGAAGAACTAAAATAGAGGCCAAACATGGACCTTGAAAGATTTTATGTGCGCAAAGGATCGGATCGGCTGGTGTAGGTGTAGGAGTCGGGAAGGGTTGGTGATGGCGGCCGGGGGGGAGCGATCGACTGCGTCTAGGCTGGGTCGTGGAGTGTGAGGTTGTCGGGGAACGATGGGGAGGACGAGCTCTTCGTCCAGGGAGGGTGTTGGTTCGGGTGGTGGCGAAACTAGCCTGATCACGGAAGGGAGAGCGATGCTCGTCAAATACGACGTGGCGGGAAATGATCACACGCCCGGTGGCTGGGTGAAGGCATCTATATCCCTTGTGGTTAGTGGCATAGCCAAGGAAGATGCACGGCGCCGATCATGGAGCAAGCTTGTGGGGTGTTGTGGACGAAAGATTGGGGAAACACGGGCACCCGAAAACACGCATGGCTGTGTAGTCAGGGTAAGCATCGTACAAGAGGAAGAACGGTATCTGGTCGTGGCGAGGCCGACATGGCCGTCTGTTGAGGAGGAAGGTGGAGGTTTGGAGAGCTTCAACCGAGTAAGAGAAAGGCATATGGGCATGGGTTAGGAGTGCGCATGCGATGTCATTGAGAGTACAAAGCGGGTGCTCTGCGCAACCGTTCAAAGGGGACGTATATGGACACGGCATGTGGAGGGTGATCCCAAGCGAGGCGAAAAGTTCGTGGGAAGCAACATTGTCGAATTCTTTTCTATTTTTCTGTTTGGATTGTGAGTATATGGAGATTGAAATGGTGTCTGGTGAATGTGATGAAGTTTCGTATGGTAGGAAGAACGTCTGATTTGTGGAGGAGAGGAAATTGAAGGAAATATGCCCTAGAGGCAATAATAAAGTTATTATTTATTTCCTTATTTCATGATAATTGTTTATTATTCAT
Source organism: Aegilops longissima (assembly GCA_021605205.1). Classification (NCBI taxonomy): domain Eukaryota; kingdom Viridiplantae; phylum Streptophyta; class Magnoliopsida; order Poales; family Poaceae; genus Aegilops; species Aegilops longissima. The sequence continues at coordinate 743,834,122 of CM038678.1, read as the reverse complement.
GCTAGAATTGTATTAACCGGAAACTTAGTACATGTGTGAATACGTAGACAAAACAAAGTGTCCCTAGTATGCCTCTACTTGACTAGCTCGTTTATCAAAGATGGTTATGTTTCCTAACCATAGACATGTGTTGTCATTTGATGAACGGGATCATATCATTAGGAGAATGATGTGATGGATAAGACCCATTCGTTAGCTTAGCATTATGATTGTTACAGTTTCATTGCTACTTCTTTCTTCATGACTTATACATGTTCCTCAGACTATGAGATTATGCAACTCCCGAATACCGGAGGAACACCTTGTGTGCTATCAAATGTCACAACATAACTGGGTGATTATAAAGATGCTCTACAGGCCTCTCCGATGGTGTTTGTTGAGTTGGCATAGACCGAGATTAGGATTTGTCACTCCGTGTATCGAAGAGGTATCTCCGGGCCCTCTCGGTAATGCACATCACTATAAGCCTTGCAAGCAGTGTGACTAATGAGTTAGTTGCAGGATGATGCATTACGGAACGAGTAAAGAGACTTGCCGGTAACGAGATTGAACTAGGTATTGAGATACCGACGATCGAATCTCGAGCAAATAACATATCGACGACAAAGGGAACAACGTATGTTGTTATTCGGTTTGACTGATAAAGATCTTCGTAGAATATGTAGGAACCAATATGAGCATCCAGGTTCCGCTATTGGTTATTGACCAGAGCTGAGTCTCGTTCATGTCTACATAGTTCTCAAACCCGTAGGGTCCGCACACTTAACGTTCTGTGACGATTTGTATTATGAGTTATGTGATTTGATAACCGAAGTTTATTCGGAGTCCCGGATGAGATCGGGGACATGACGAGGAGTCTCGAAATGGTCGAGACATAAAGATCGATATATTGGAAGGCTATATTCGGACATCGGAAAGGTTCCGAGTGATTCGGGTATTCTTTGGAGTACCGGAGAGTTACATGAATTCGTATTGAGCCTTAATGGGCCATACGGGAAAGGAGAGAAAGGCCTCAAAGGTGGCTGCGCCCCTTCCCCATGGACTGGTCCGAATTGGACTAGGGAAAGGGGTTACCCTTTCCTTCCTTCTCCTTCTCCCTTCCCTTTTTACCTATTCCATGTAGGAGGTGGAATCCTACTAGGACTAGGGAGTCCTAGTAGGACTCCACACTTGGGCGCGCCCTATGAGAGCCGGCCTCCTCCTCCCTCCATCCTTTATATACGTGGCCAGGGGGCACCTCATAGACACACAAGTTGAGCATTGATCTCTTAGCCGTGTGTGGTGCCCCTCTCCACCATAATCCACCTCGGTCATATCGTTGACGTTAGGGGTAGGGATATTAACCGAGAACCGTTGCACCGAACCGAAAGAACCGGGACCAAAACCGAATGGACCTGAACCGAAAAGTTTGGTTCCTATTTAGGTTATTAAATCTATAAAACTGAAATTTACTCTCTAATTTCGGTTTTAAAACTTGGTTAACCGAAAAGACCTAATAACCCGAAACTACAGACCATGCCTCACACCTCCGTTTTTTTCTGTGTCCCCGCTGTCCTAGGCCAGCTGGCCCAGCTAGCCCAACACGGCAGCTCCATCCAAGTCTCTCTATGTCTTTTTCACTTATCTCAGTTTAGCCACGTATACGTCTGGTATGGCCCAAAAAGTGTAGCAATCGGCCCATGCAAAAATAGGTTTACTGTAGTACGTCAGCTTGTGGTTTAGTTCCACATAGGATAGCCACTGAGAAAGGAAGCGTGTGAAAGACTATAAAAGGTACTAGCTAGCTAGCCATTTGTTTCATGTGCCTGCTCGTACGAAAACGTGCGGAAGAAAATGTATTCGTGCGCATAAAGTTCGGATCTGTTGTGTTGGAACCGATGACAGAACCAAGAAAATTCGGTTACCTAATTCTGCAAGAGCCGATCGGTCTGCAATTTTCAGAAACCGAAGAACTTTGTGACCTAGAAAACCGAACCGATCGGTCCGGTTAGACCGAATGCCCAGGCTTAGTTGCAGTGCTTAGGCGAAGCCGTGCACCGATAGCTTCATCACGCCTCGTGTTGACGAAGCTCTCCCTCGACATTCTGCTAGATCGTGAGTTCGTGGGACGTCACCGAGTCGAACATGTGTGGATCGGTCGATCGTGAAGACGTACGACTACATCAACCGCGTTGTCATAACGCTTCCGCTTTCGATCTACGAGGGTACGTGGACAACACTCTCCCCTCTCGTTGCTATGCATGACCATGATCTTGCGTTTGCATAGGAATTTTTTGAAATTACTACATTCCCAACAGTGGCATCCGAACCATGTTTATGCGTAGATATTATATGCACGAGTAGAACACAAATGAGTTGTGGGCGATAATAGTAATACTGCTTACCAGCATGTCATACTTTGATTCGGCGGTATTGTTGGATGAAGCGGCCCAGACCGACATTATGCGTACGCTTACGTGAGACTGGTTCTACCGACGTGCTTCGCACACAGGTGGCTGGCGGGTGTCTGTTTCTCCAACTTTAGCTGAATCAAGTGTGACTACGCCCAGTCCTTGTTGAAGGTTAAAACAGCACATACTTGACAAAAACTCGTTGTGGTTTTGATGCGTAGGTAAGAACGGTTCTTGCTCAGCCCGTAGCAGCCACGTAAAACTTGCAACAACAAAGTAGAGGACGTCTAACTTGTTTTTGCAGGGCATGTTGTGATGTGATATGGTCAAGACGTGATGAGATATAAATTGTTGTATGAGATGATCATGTTTTCTTCAAGTTATCAGCAAATGGCAAGAGCCTTATGGTTGTCTCTTTATTGCATAAAATGCAAGCGCCATATGATTGATCTACTTTATCGCTATGCGATAGCAATAGTTGGCGAGACGACCATGTGACGACACGTTGATAGAGATCAAGATGATGGAGATCATGGTGTCATGCCGGTGACGATGGAGATCATGACAGTACTTTGGAGATGGAGATCCAAGTCACAAGATGATGATGGACATATCATGTCATATATTTTGATTGCATGTGATGTTTATCTTTTATACATCTTATTTTTCTTAGTTCGGCGGTAGCTTTATAAGATGATCCCTTACTAAAATTTCAAGGTATAAGTGTTCTTGCTGAGTATGCACCGTTGCGACAGTTCTTCGTGCTGAGACACCACGTGATGATCGGGTGTGATAAGCTCTACGTTCACATACAACGGGTGCAAGCCAGTTTTGCACACGCAGAATACTCGGGTTTAACTTGACGAGCCTAGCATATGCAGATATGGCCTCGGAACACTGAGACCGAAAGGTCGACCGTGAATCATATAGTAGATATGATCAACATAGTGATGTTCACCATTGAAAACTACTCCATCTCACGTGATGATCGGACATGGTTTAGTTGATTTGGATCACGTGATCACTTAGATGATTAGAGGGATGTCTATCTAAGTGGGAGTTCTTAAGTCATTTGATTAATTGAACTTTAATTTATCATGAACTTAGTCCTGATAATATTTGCATAACTATGTTGTAGATCAATAGCTCGCGATGTAGCTCCCCGTTTATTTTTGACATGTTCCTAGAGAAAAACTAGATGATAGTAGCAATGATGCGGACTAGGTCCGTTTTCTGAGGATTATCCTCATTGCTGCCCAGAAGAATTTTGTCCTTGATGCACCGCTAGGTGACAGACCTATTGCAAGAGCAGATGTAGACGTTATGAACGTTTGACAAGCTCGGTATGATAACTACTTGATAGTTTAGTGCACCATGCTTTACGGCTTAGAACCGGGACTTCAAAAATGTTTTGAACGCTATGGAGCATATAAGATGTTCCAAGAGTTGAAATTGGTATTTCATACTCATGCCCGTGTCGAGAGGTATGAGACCTCTGATAGTACTTTGCCTACAAGATGGAGGAGAATAGCTCAACCAGTGAGCATGTGCTCAGGTTGTCTAGGTATTACAATTGCTTGAATCAAGTGGGAGTTAATCTTCGAGATAAGATAGTAATTGACAAAGTTCTCTAGTCACTATCACCAAGTTACTAGAACTTCGTGATGAACTATAATATGCAAGGTATAACGGAAACGATTCCCAAGCTCTTTGCGATGCTGAAATCGGCGAAGGTAGAAATCAAGAAAAAGCATCAAGTGTTGATGGTTGACAAGACCACTAGTTTCAAGTAAAAGGGCAAGGGAAAGAAAGGGAACTTCAAGAAGAATGGCAAGCAAGTTGCCACTCCCATGAAGAAGCCCAAAGCTAGACCCAAGCCTGAAACTGAGTGCTTCTAATGCAAAGGAAATGGTCACTGGAAGCGGAACTGCCCCAAATACGTGGCGGATAAGGATGGCAAAGTGAACAAAAGTATATATGATATACATGTTATTGGTGTGTACTTTACTAGTGTTTATAGCAACCCCTCGGTACTTGATACTAGTTCAGTTGCTAGGAGTAGTAACTCGAAACGGGAGTTGCAAAATAAACAGAGACTAGTTAAGCGCGAGGTGATGATGTGTGTTGGAAATGATTCCAAGGTTGATAAGATCACCATCGCACACTCCTTTTACCTTCGGGATTAGTGTTGAACCTAAAATAAATGTTATTTGGTGTTTGCATTGAGCATGAATATGATTTGATCATGTTTATTGCAATGCGGTTATTCATTTAAGTAAGAGAATAATTGTTGTTCTGTTTACATGAATAAAACCTTCTATGGTCATACACTCAAAATAAATGGTTTATTGAATCTCGATCATAGTGATACACATATTCATAATATTGAAGCCAAAAAATTTAAATTTGACAATGATAGTGCAACTTATTTGTGGCATTGCCTTTTAGGTCATATTGGTGTAAAGCGCATGAAGAAACTCCATGCTGATGGGCTTTTGGAATCACTTGATTATGAATCACTTGATGCTTGCGAACCATGCCTCATGGGCAAGATGACTAAGATTCCATTCTCCGGACAATGGAGCAAGCAACTGACTTGTTGGAAATAATACATACTGATGTATGTCGTCCGATAAGTGTTGAGGCTCGTGGCGGGTATCGTTATTTTCTGACCTTCACAGATGATTTGAGCAGATATGGGTATATCTACTTGATGAAACACAAGCCTGAAACACTTGAAAAGTTCAAAGATTTTCAGAGTGAAGTAGAGAATCATCGTAATAAGAAAATAAAGTTTCTACAATCTGATCATAGAGGCAAATATTTGAGTTACGAGTTTGGTCTTCATTTGAAACAATGTGGAATAGTTTCGCAACTCACGCCACCGGGAACACCACAGTGTAATGGTGTGTCCGAACATCGTGACCGTACTTTATTAGATATGGTGCGATCTATGATGTCTCTTACCGATTTACCACCATTGTTTTTGGGTTATGCATTAGAGACAGCTGCATTCACGTTAAATAGGGCACCATCTAAATCCATTGAGATGACACCGTATGAACTGTGGTTTGGCAAGAAACCTAAGTTGTCGTTTCTTAAAGTTTGGCATTGCGATGCTTATGTGAAAAAGTTTCATCCTGATAAGCTCAAACCCAAATCGGAGAAATGCGTCTTCATAGGGTACCCAAAAGAAACTGTTGGATACACCTTTTATCACAGATCTGAAGGCAAGATCTTTGTTGCTAAGAGTGGATCCTTTCTAGAGAAGGAGTTTCTCTCGAAAGAAGTGAGTGGGAGGAAAGTAAAACTTGATGATGTAATTGTACCTTCTCCCGAATTGGAAAGTAGTTCAGCACAGAAATCAGTTCCAGTGATGCCTACACCAATTAGTGAGGAAGTTAATGATGATGATCATGAAACTTCAGATCAAGTCACTACCAAACCTCGTAGGTCAACCAGAATACGTTCCACACCAGAGTGGTACGGTAATCCTATGCTGGATTTCATGTTACTTGACCATGACGAACCTACGAACTATGAGGAAGCGATGATGATCCCAGATTCCACGAAATGGCTTGAGGCCATGAAATCTGAGATGGGATCCATGTATGAGAACAAAGTGTGGACTTTGGTTGACTTGCCCGATGATCGGCAAGCCATAGAAAATAAATGGATCTTCAAGATGAAGACGGGCGCTGATAGTAGTGTTACTAGCTACAAAGCTAGACTTGTCGAAAAAGGTTTTTGACAAAGTTCAAGGTGTTGACTACGATGAGATTTTCTCACTCGTAGCGATGCTTAAGTCTGTCTGAATCATGTTAGCAAATTGCCACATTTTATGAAATCTGGCAAATGGATGTCAAAACTACAATCCTTGATGGATTTCTTAAAGAAGAGTTGTATATGATGCAACCAGAAGGTTTTGTCGATCCTAAAGGTGCTAACAAAATGTGCAAGCTCCAGCGATCCATCCATGGACTGGTGCAAAGCATCTCAGAGTTGTAATATACGCTTTGATGAGTTGATCAAAGCATATAGTTTTATACAGACTTGCGATGAAGCATGTATTTACAAGAAAGTGAGTGGGAGCACTACAACCTTTCTGATAAGTATATGTGAATGGCATATTGTTGATCGGAACTGATGTAGAATTTTCTGGAAAGCATAAAAGGAGTGTTTGAAAGGAGTTCTTCAAAGAAAGACCTCGATGAAGCTGCTTATATATTGAGCATCAAGATCTATAGAGATAGATCAAGACGCTTGATAAGTTTTTTCAATGAGTACACACCTTGAATTTTTTTTTGAAGTAGTTCAAAATGGAACAGTCAAAGAAGGATTTCTTGCCTGTATTGCAAGGTGTGAAATTGAGTAAGACTCAAAGCCCGACCACGGTAGAAGATAGAAAGAGAATGACAGTCATTCCCTATGCCTCAGCCATAGGTTCTATAAAGTATGCCATGCTGTGTACCAGATCTATTGTATACCCTACACTGAGTTTGGCAAGGGAGTACAATAGTGATCTAGGAGTAGATCACTGGACATCGGTCAAAATTATCCTTAGTGGAATAAGGATATGTTTCTCGATTATGGAGGTAACAAAAGGTTCATCGTAAAGGGTTACGTCGATGCAAGTTTTGACACTGATCCAGATGACTCTAGTCTCAATCTGGATACATATTGAAAGTGGGAGCAATTAGCTAGAGTAGCTCCGTGCAGAGCATTGTTGACATAGAAATTTGCAAAATACATACGGATCAGAATATGGCAGACCCGTTGACTAAACTTCTCTCACAAGCAAAACATGATCACACCTTAGTACTCTTTGGGTGTTAATCACATGGCGATGTGAACTAAGATTACTGACTCTAGTAAACCCTTTGAGTGTTGGTCACATGGCGATGTGAACTATGGGTGTTAATCACATGGTGATGTGAACTATTGGTGTTAAATCACATGGCGATGTGAACTAAATGATTGACTCTAGTGCAAGTGGGAGACTGAAGGAAATATGCCCTAGAGGCAATAATAAAGTTACTATTTATTTCCTTATTTCATAATAAATATTTATTATTCATGCTAGAGTTGTATTAACCGGAAACTTAGTACATGTGTGAATACATAGACAAAACAAAGTGTCCCTAGTATGCCTCTACTTGACTAGCTCGTTTATCAAAGATTGTTATGTTTCCTAACCATAGACATGTGTTGTCATTTGATGAACGGGGTCACATCGTTAGGAGAATGATGTGATGGACAAGACCCATTCGTTAGCTTAGCATTATAATCATTACAGTTTGCTACTGCTTTCTTCATGACTTATACATGTTCCTCAGACTATGAGATTATGCAACTCCTGAATACCGGAGGAACACCTTGTATGCTATCAAACGTCACAACGTAACTGGGTGATTATAAAGATGCTCTAAGGTGTCTCCGATGGTGTTTTTTGAGTTGGCATAGATCGAGATTAGGATTTGTCACTCCATGTATCGGAGAGGTATCTCTGGGCCCTCTCGGTAATGCACATCACTATTAGCCTTGCAAGCAATGTGACAAATGAGTTAGTTGCAGGATGATGCTTTACGGAACGAGTAAAGAGACTTGCCGGTAACGAGATTGAACTAGGTATTGAGATACCGACAATCGAATCTCGGACAAGTAACATACCGACGACAAAGGAACAACGTATGTTGTTATGCGGTTTGACCGATAAAGATCTTCATAGAATATGTAGGAACCGATATGAGCATCCAGGTTCCGCTATTGGTTATTGACCGGAGATGAGTCTCGGTCAATTATACATAGTTCTCAAACCCGTAGGGTTTGCACGCTTAACGTTCTTTGACGATTTGTATTATGAGTTATGTGATTTGTTGACCGAAGTTTGTTCGGAGTCCCGGATGAGATCGGGGACATGACGAGGAGTCTCGAAATGGTCGAGACGTAAAGATCGATATATTGAAAGGCTATATTTGGACATCGGAAAGGTTCCGAGCGATTCGGGTATTTTTTGGATTACTCGAGAGTTACGGGAATTCGTATTGGGCCTTAATGGGCCATACGGGAAAGGAGAGAAAGGCCTCAAAGGTGGCCGCGCCCCTTCCCCATGGACTGGTCCGAATTGGACTAGGGAAAGGGGGCGCCCCCTTCCTTCCTTCTCCTTCTCCCTTCCCTTTTTCCTATTCCATGTGGGAGGTGGAATCCTACTAGGCTAGTGAGTCCGAGTCCTAGTCCTAGTAGGACTCCACACTTTGGGCGCGCCCTATGAGGGTCGGCCTCCTCCTCCCTCCATCCTTTATATACGTGGCCAGGGGGCACCCCATAGACACACAAGTTGATCATTGATCTCTTAGCCATGTGCGGTGCCCCCCTCCACCATAATCCACCTCGATCATATCGTTGCAGTGATTAGGCGAAGCCTACACCGGTAGCTTCATCATCACCGTCATCACGCCGTCGTGCTGATGAAGCTCTCCCTCGACACTCTGCTCGATCATGAGTTCGTGGGACGCCACCGAGCCGCACGTGTGCCGATCGCGGAGGTGTCGTACTTTCGGTACTAGTATCGGTTGATCGTGAAGACGTACGACTACATCAACCACATTGTCATAACGCTTCCGCTTTTGGTCTACGAGGGTATGTGGACAACACTCTCCCCTCTCGTTGCTATGCATCACCATGATCTTGCGTAGGAATTTTTTTAATTACTACGTTCCCCAACAGAAATGTCCATGCAAAGTGGCTATAGTCATCGAGCAACAGTAGATAATATTGATATCCAGAATTACTAGGTACAGGGGAGGTCCAAACATCACTGTGTACAAGCTGAAATGGAAAGAAAGATACATGCCATGACAAACTAAAAGGTAGCCTAGTGCTCTTGCCGAGCTGACACGCCTGACACAAGCCGGTGGTGCTGGGTGCTGGGTTGATGGAAGAGGGACGCAGGGTCTGGTCGAGGGCGTCGACGGAGGGATGACCCAGGCGTTGGTGCCACAGGTCACGAGGGACCGCGGTGAGCGCGTGGTGAGTGTGGGTCGGCAGCGTGTACGACATGGGGTAGAGCTCGTCACTGGCATCACTACAAGGAAGGATCACCTTCCTTGTTCTTCGATCCTTGAAAGAGAAACCAAGATCATCAAATTCCACATTAACTGGTTATCGCGGATGAGGACAGACAACAAGTTTTTGATGAGGTAGGGAGAGACTGAGACGTTGTTGAGGTGAAGAGGGGAGGTGGAAGGGGGTATGGTGGTGTGACCGTAGTGCGTTACTGCAAGCGAGGATCCATCACTGTGACGCCCGGGTAATTAAGCTACAGTAATCCCCGCTAATGATGCCACATCACCTCGGTTACTGTGGATAAACTCGCGTTAGTTCGGAACCTAGTTCGAATTTCAAATTCAAAATCGAGCAAACAATAAAAGTTTCAAATATTAAAATTTAAATGTTCGGAGTGAACCAAATAATACATAGGTAATTATGGTGGAGAAACCAAACTTTGATAAAATGTTTAAAGGCCCTAAAAACAATTAAAACAATAGTGAAAACAATTAAACAAATGCCTATTGAATTTATAAAATGCTAACACTATTTTATTATGGGTTAAGAAATAATCTCGTAGTAGTTTATTGGTAAATACAAATTAGGCACTAGTGGTAATTTTATAAAACTGAAAATAAAAGAAACTACAAATAAAAAGAGACAAGAAAATATAAAAAAAAGAAAACAGAGAACAAACAAACAAAAAAAAGAAGGAAAAGGAAGAACCCCCCTCCCCCTGGGCCGAATGGCCTAGCTAGCCAGCAGGCCATCAGGCCAATAGGCCCAACCGGCCCACCCCCACTCCCATTATCCCTGGACCCCGAAACCCTAGCCCGCTACCCGTCGCCCCACTCCCCCACCCCCCCACGCCGCTCCTCCCTCTGCTCCCCGATCTGGATCGACCCCCCTCCTCCTCCTACGCTGGCCACCAAGGCCGCCGCCGCCCATGCGACCTCCGCATCTCTGCTGCTGCTGGTGGCGCCTTGCCTTCCTCGCCCCCCTGGCCAAGCTGTGGTCGTGCCTCGGCGAGCGCGCCCATGCTCGAGGACCGCCGCCACGACCCCGACGCCAGCGCCACCCGGATCGCCACCTCGCCGGACGCCATCGACGGACTGCCTCCCCGTCGTCCTCTCCGTCGCCTACTCGTCCCCGTCGTCTTCCCCACGTCCCGTTGCCCCGAACCCTACGAAACCGCCGTGAGCATCGCACCTCCCTCCCTCTTCCCCTCTGGCCTCGCGCGTCGTTTGCCGCGTCGCGCCGCGTCGTTCCTCCCCCCCCCCCGCGCGCTCACCGTGCACACTCGCATCGGTCGCGCGCCCCCAGCGCCTCGCGCCCCTCCTGGCCTCCCCCTATTTCACCTCCCTCACGGCTACCGCCGGTGGCCTCGGCAGCGCCCGCGAGTCCGCGCGACCGCTGTGCCCCGCGCCCACTCCATCGCCCCCTGCGCCCGGCCGGCCTTGTCTAGCCACACGCGTCGCCCGCTCCGGCCATGGCGGCGGCGCGAGCCACGCCACGGCGCCCTTCGCCTCCTGGCCGTGGTGCCCTGTCGGGCGGGCTGGCGCCCGACGCCCGGCTCCGCCCAGCGCCCGCACGCCCGCTAACCGCCCCCGTTTGGCCCTCTAGGCCACTGCCAAACTGGGCCCACTGCCCAGATCAAAAAAATGAAAAACAAATATAAATAGAAATAATAATAAAATAAATTTAATTAATTAGTAAATTAATTAAGTTAATTAATCCTACTTAATTAATCTAATTAACTTGTTAGTCTAACTAAGCAATAATTAGTTTAACCTAACCCTAATTAACTTAACAGTGAATGAGAGATGGGTCCCACGGGACCCGCACGTCAGTTGACCAGTCAAGACCCCTGTTGACTGCTGACGTCATGATGACGTCAGCAGACACTGTTCTGGATAATGTTGAATTAAAATATTTAAATTAATCCTAAAAATGATTTAAAACTTTAAAAATTAATATAAAATAAACCGTAGCTCAGATGGAAAAACTTTCTACATGAAAGTTGCTCAGAACGACGAGACGAATCCGGATACGCAGCCCGTTCGTCCGCCACGCGTCCCTAGCATAGTGAACCTGCAACATTTCACCTCCGGTTCATCTGTCCGAAAACGCGGAACACCGGGGATACTTTCCCGGATGTTTCCCCCCTTCACCAGTATCACCTCCTACAGCATTAGGTCACCTCTAGCACCGCGTATTGCCATGTTACGCTTTGTGATACTTTGATTGCTCTGTTATTTATTGTGTTCCCCCTCCGTTACTTCTTTCCGGTAGACCCGAGACGCGCGGCGACCCCAAGTTCGACTACGGTGTTGACGATCCCTCCTTGCCAGAGCAACCAGGCAAGCCCCCCTTTGATCACCAGATATCGCCTACTCTTCTCTATACTGCTTGCATTAGAGTAGTGTAGCATGTTCCGCTTTCGATTAATCCTATCTCGCTGCATAGCCTGTCCTTGCTACTACTTTGTTGTTACCTTTACCTGCTATCCCATCGCTTAGTATAGGATGCTAGTGTTCCATCAGTGACCCTACACTCTTGTCCGTCTGCCATGCTATACTACTGGGCTGTGATCACTTCGGGAGGTAATCACGGGCATATACTATATACTTTACACTGTTGCATTACCTGTGATACTGTTCGGAGATGGGGGCTGAAAGGACAGGTGGCTCCATCCCGGTAGAGGTGGGCCTGGGTTCCCGACGGCCCCCGACTGTTACTTGTGGCGGAGCGGCAAGGCAGGTTGAGACCGCCTAGGAGAGAGGTGGGCCTGGCCCTGTTCGGCGTTCGCGGATACTTAACACGTCTAACGAGATCTGGGTATTTGATCTGAGTCTGGCCATTTGGTCTATACGCACTAACCATCTACGTGGGAGTAGTTATGGGTATCCCGGCGTCGTGGTATCAGCCGAAGCACTTCGTGACGTCGCCGATCGAGCAGCAGCAGCGCGCGGATTGGACCGAACGCCACTAGGCTAGGTCTGCTTCGGCCGTGTACATAGCGTGCAGGTGTGCTCAGGCGATGGGCCCCTGCCCTGCGCGCTTAGGTTTAGACCGCGTGCTGACCTCTCTGTTGAGCCTAGGTGGGGCTGCGGCGTGTTGATCTTCCGCGGCGGGCATGACCCAGAAAGTGTGTCCGCCAAATGGGATCAAGCGTGTTGGGTTATGTGGTGCACCCTGCAGGAAGTTTAATCTATTGAATAGCCGTGATCTTGGTAACAGGGCGACTTGGAGTTGTACCTTGACCTTATGACAACTAGAACCGGATACTTAATAAAACACACCCTTCCAAGTGCGGATATAACCCGGTGGTCGCTCTCTCTCGTGGTTACGAGGAGGGATCGCGGGTAGGATTATGCTATGCGATGCTACTTGGAGGACTTGGTCTGCTCTCTTCTACATGTTGCAAGACGGAGGCTGCGAGCGTAGTCTTGACAGGATTAGATATCCCCTCTTATTACGGCATTCTGCAGTTCAGTCCATCGATATGGCCCTTTACACATATATCCATGCATATGTAGTGTAGCTCCTTGCTTGCAGTACTTTGGATGAGTACTCACGGTTGCCTTGTTCCCCCTTTTCCCCCTTTCTTTACCCGGTTGCTGCGACCAGACGATGGAGCCCAGGAGCCAGGCGCCACCGTCGATGACGACTACTACCCGGAGGTGCCTACTACTACGTGCAGCCCGCTGACGATGACCAGGAGTAGTTAGGAGGATCCCAGGCAGGAGGCATGCGCCTCTTTCGATCTGTATCCCAGTTTGTGCTAGCCTTCTTAAGGCAAACTTGTCTAACTCATGTCTGTACTCAGATATTGTTGCTTCCGCTGACTCTTCTGTATTCGAGCTTATGTATTCGAGCCCTCGAGGCCCCTGGCTTGTAATATAAAGCTTGTATTATTTTAATTTGTGTCTAGAGTTGTGTTGTGATATCTTCCTGTGAGTCCTTGATCTTGATCGTACACATTTGCGTGTATGATTAGTGTACGATTGAATCGAGGGCGTCACAATCACCGACTATGATGCGGTGTGTGTAACAAGGGTTAGCAGAGGAGAGTATACCTAACGACAACGCCATGTGCAACGAGACGCCTGTCTCCAGGTACCAGTTGATGCTCGGGGGCACCGCCTGTTGCTGCTGCATCGTCAGATTGTTGAGCGCTGCGATGAGAGTGTTCTGGTCCCACGCCGGAGTTGGTGATGAAGACATGGGCGCAGTCGGGGCGTTATGGAGTGGGTGGGCGGGCACGGCTGGGTACCAGACAATACGCGGTGGAGAGTTGTGGGCGTCGGGCGCTGTCGCGTGGAGCGTGGCCAGGAGCAGCGGGACGTGGAGCTTGGACGGCCCTGCCGGAGTTGGTGTGCTGCCCCCCGCCGGAGTTGTTGCCCCTCCAGTGACTGCGTTGACGACCGTCGCTGCCACCACTATGGTTGACGCCGCCCTGTCTAGCACTGGCGTGGCCCCTAGAGTTGTTGGCGTTGGCGAGGGCCCGAGCAGCATGGAGGGTAGTCTTGGTAGTGGTGTCGGCGGATAGCCGGCTCTCCTAAAGGAGAAGAAAGGCATGGCACCGCAGGAGCGATAGGAAGGGTGACTGCATGGTGAGGATTGGCACGGCATACCTGAACTGGGGGTGAAGCCCGCGTATCATGTTGAGAACTTGGTCGCGGTCGTCGACGGTGGCGCCGAGTTCGGCGAGATGATCAGCGCAGTCTTTGAGTCGCACGAAGAAGGAGAGGATGGAGGAGCCCCTTGTTCGATGCGCCTGAACTCGGTGGAGAGGAGTACCACCTGATGCTTGGTGTTTTCCAGGAAGAGGCTGCAGATGGAGCTCTAGACGGCGGCGGCCGTGGCCCCGCGTTGGTGGATCAGGCCGAACACCTCCGCACTAACGCGATTGACAGCCAAGATACGACGTGGGCATCATCTTGAAGCTAGTAGGGATCCTGTGGACGCGCCGTCATGGTGATGTGGTCGCCGACGGCGTGCTTCTGGCACATCACCTCAAAGAGGGTGCGCTAGTGAGAGAAGTTGGGAGGGTTCAGCGAGAGCTAAATGGGAACGTGTTGCTTGATGAAGACGCCCGCCAACAGAGAGATAGCAGGGGGTGCCGTGGAGGTGGAGGCGCGAGGGTCGGGGACGAAAGGGCCCCGCGGTTGAAGACGGAGGGGGTCAGGAGAGGTGGGTTGGGTCGCATGGCATAGAGTAATGATGCATTTATCATTTCCGTGCACGTCATAGACCATAATACTCATTCTGAGGTAATTACCATTTTTGTGAAGCTATATAGGTAATTACTTTGGTTTCTAAAGTTGTTATTAATGTTTTAACTAAGAAAAAAGGATAGTTTCCCAAATAAATATGAAACATCAAGCTAAAGCCGATACAACCTTTCACACCAGCCTCGGAGGTATCACCGACCAATCTAGCACACGATAGAAAATGTCATGCACATCGTACCATCATCGTCATCACTCACCACGAGCGAGCAGCTCTGGCTTCACCACAGGCGACCAATGGTGACACCGCCCTCCCCCTGCTCCCATCCCCACCGCCCACAACAACAACACCGTGGTTACTCCTCCACCAGCAAGACTACAGTGACTTTGCCACATACGACCACCCCATCCCCCCCCCACAACACACACACACACACACACACACACACACACACACACACACACACACACACACACACACACACACAATCCTCGCCGCCCACAATAGCAACATCGTGGTTACTCCTCCACAAGCGATACTGCACTGACTTTGCCACATACGACTACCCCCATCACCCCTCCCCCTAATCCCCGTCGTCCATCCTGGTTACTCCTCCGCAAGCAAGACTGCACTGACTTTGCCACATACGACACCCCCGCGTGCACGTGCCGCACACAACAACGTCATCATCATTACTCCTTCACAAACGAGATTGCTTTGACTTTGCCACAAACGACCAACTGCCCGCCGCGCGCAACAAATGTGTAAAGCCACAACAACGCCATCATCATTACTCCTCCACAAGCGTGACTGTTCTGACTTTGCCGCATACGACCAACCCCTCGCCGCACGCAACAAATGTGTAAAGGCACAAAAACGTCATTGTTATTACTCATTCACAAGTGAAACTACTTGACTTTTCGCGCACAACCAAACCCTCCTCCATGTGCAACAAATGTGTGAAGCCACAACAACGCCATCACCATTACTCCTCCACGAGCGAGGTTGCTCTGGCTTTGGCACAAATGACCTCCCCCCCCCCCATCATGATGTGCGTAACAAATGTGTGAAGCCACAATAATGTAATTTCCATTACTCCTCTACAGGTGACGTTGCTCTAATGTCGCACCGACGACCACCAGTGACCCCCTCCCCACCGTGCTGCGCAACAAATGTGAGAAGGCACAATAATGTCATCATCATTGCTCCTACAAAAGTGAGGCTACTTTGACTTCGCATCCATGACCATCGGTAACCCCTCTGGGGGAGGGGTGGGGGATGGGCGTGTCGCACGCAACAAATGTGTGAAGTCATAGTAACACCATTGTCATTATGACTCCTCCACAAAAAGAAAGGCTCAACCTTAATCACAAACGACCACCGATGATGCCCTTCCTACAACGGATGTGTGAAGCCACTCAAAATCCGCACAACCAGACAACACCAACCCCGAGGGTAGTTACATATCAAGGAGAGGTAGTAAATAATAGAAAGGTTCGCTCCTCGCTCAACCACGCTACAATAAAATATAACTAAAAAACTGGTGCCATATGTTGGAATGAATTTGATTTTTTTCATTAATCAATGGCCCCTACCAATGAACTTCCCAACACCATGAGGCACCAAGGCATGACGGAGACAAGGACATAAATTGATTCATCACTGCGAGACACACACTAGATAAACTGAAACTTCCATTACCAGTCATTCCCGAAGAAAGCTGTCGTGTGGGCTCCAAAGGAGATGAAAAACTTGCTCAATTAGATTTGTGGAACCTCTGCATATATAAACTATGTGGGACTAGAACCTGACTTTTGGTCAATTATCCACAAAAACACCACATGTCAAACATGTGCAGCTTCACATAGGTAAGAAGATGTCGATCATGTGGTATCACCTCCAAAAGAAAAAGGAACCAAATTAACATTTACCGAAAAAGGGTTTCCCCCCGCTTTGTATAGAAAGCAACCAACCGAGACAACCAACGATAGGTGCTGGGGCGGAAGCAGCACAGTCACGCCCAAAAGAAATGGAAGAGAAAATACAAGAGAAACAAATGCCGATAACGGCGGATCGACGAAAAACGAAGAAGCCTCGTGGCCGCTGCATCCACCGGAGATCGCCCACCAAGCTCCGAGCCTCCGAAGCACCGGTACCAATCAACACCTCCAAGAAGGGATGCGATAATGACGACGCTGCTGCCAAGGGTTTCCCCCGGTACGCGGTGAGGAGAGAGAGGAAGGGTAGCCCCGACGCCCTCCAGGAAGGTCCGGCGGCACCCTCATGCGCCACCGCGTTGGTGTCGGCCAAGCCAGCAGGGATTTCTCCCGATCCCAACCTTCACCTCAGGCACTCCAGAGCTCGCCACCAAACGGACCACCACCCTGCGCCAACCCGGTCAAGAAGCTTCCCACGCTGCCTCACCACGGCACCACGAAGCATGGCCTGCACAATGAAGAAGAGGAGCCGGGACTAGGGTTGCAGCGCCGTCGGCACGCAAGAGGGCCCCACCTCCACCGTCGATGACGGTAGCTGACCGGACGCAACAGCAGGAACATACCAGGCCCGTGGCCACAAAGGCCCGGCCGGGATCAAAATATGGAATTCTCTGCAGTTTAGCACGGCTTTAGGTTACAGAGGACTTGATATAACATTTTAGCACTGCTACCTCTTGAGCATGCGTTGGTTTTCCCTTGAAGAGGAAAGGGTGATGCTGCAAAGTAGCGTAAGTATTTCCCTCAGTTTTTGAGAACCAAGGTATCAATCCAGTAGGAGACTACACGCAAATTGCCTAGTACCTTCACAAACAATCAAGAACCTTGCAACCAACGCGATAAAGGGGTTATCAATCCCTTCACGGCCAGTTGCAAAAGTGAGATCTGATAAAGATAATAAGATAAATATTTTTTGGTATTTTTGTTGTATACATTGAAAAGTAAAGATTGCAAAATAAATAGTAAACTGGAATTGTAGATTGGAAACTTATATGATGTAAAGTAGACCTGGGGGCCATAGGTTTCACTAGTGGCTTCTCTCAAGATAGCATATCTTACGGTGGGTGAACAAATTACTGTCGAGCAATTCATAGTAAGGTGCATAGTTAGGAGAATATCTAGGCATGATCATGAACATAGGCATCACGTTCATGACAAGTAGACTGAAACGATTCTGCATCTACTCCTATATTACTCCACACATCGACCGCTATCCAGCATGCATCTAGAGTATTAAGTTCATAAGAACAGAGTAACGCATTAGGCAAGATGACATGATGTAGAGGGATAAACTCAAGCAATATGATATAAACCCCATCTTTTTATCCTCGATGGCAACAATACAATATGTGTCGGTTCCTTTACATCCGGGATCGAAAGCAATCGCAAGACTGAACCCAAAGCTAAGCACTTCTCCCATTGCAAGAATACAATATGTGTCGGTTCCCTTTCTGTCACTGGGATCGAGCACTGCAAGACTGAACCCAAAGCTAAGCACTTCTCCCATTGCAAGAAAGATCAATCTAGTAGGCCAAACTACCGATAATTCGAAGAGACTTGCAAAGATAATAAATCATGCATATAAGAATTCAGAGAAGAATCAAATATTTTTCATAGATAATCTTGATCATAAACCCACAATTCATCGGATCTCGACAAACACACCGCAAAAAGATTTACATCGATTAGATCTCCAAGAAGATCGAGGAGAACTTTGTATTGAGATCCAAGGAGAGAGAAGAAGCCATCTAGCTATTAACTATGGACCCGAAGGTCTGTGGTAAACTACTCACACATCATCGAAGAGGCTATGGTGTTGATGTAGAAGCCCTCCGTGATTGAATCCCCCTTCGGCGGAGCGCCGGAAAAGGCCCCAAGATGGGATCTCACTGGTACAGAAGGTTTCGGCGGTGGAAAAGTGGTTTCGTGGCTCCCCTGGATGTTTTCAAGGTATAAGAGTATATATAGGCGAAAGAAGAAGGTCGGTGGAGCTACGAGGGGCCCACGAGGTGGGGGCGCGCCTACCCACCTGGGCGCGCCCTCCTACCTCGTGGCCGCCTCATTGCTTCCTTGACGTCCACTCCAAGTCTCCTGGATTGTGTTTTTTTCCAAAAAAGATCCTCGCGAAAGTTTCATTCCATTTGATATTCCTTTTCAGCGAAACACTGAAATAGGCAAAAAAACAGCAATTTACACTGGGCCTTCGGTTAATAGGTTAGTCCCAAAAATAATATAAAAAGGTATATTAAAGCCCATTAAACATCCAAAACAGATAATATAATAGCATGGAACAATAAAAAATATAGATACGTTGGAGATGTATCAGGCACGGCTCTTACTTATAGATCAAAAAATGGAATTATCTGCAGGTTAACTCAACATGTGCATCATCAGCTTTGTATCATGACAGAGCACCATCCCAAGGTAAAGGAAATCAGTTCTCAAAATATGCTTCAAGCATTGATAGATTCTACTAGGTTTTTGAAACTTATTCTAGCAGATTTTTTATGCCATTTGATGGAGCATGAGAGTGCTCAGAGTATTACTATTACTGAGCGGGTGTCCTTAGTTTCATGAAAATAATAAGTGGAATCATTCGCTAGCAAAAAACAATAAAATAAGGTGAACCATTCCCTTTTAGAAAAGTGGAATTGCTACAACGACAAAGGTGATGCATGTTAGTCTCCACATTTATTAGCTATTGTTATTCCTCCTATCATATGCTATTATAATTTGCTTATATGTTGCTTACATGAGAGATGATAATGAATTTGCTTATTGCTTCAATGCCTATGGCCGATGTTGCTTGGCAGTCGGGTCTGCCATTGAGTGGTGATCGGGATAACTGGCGTTGTTGACAATGTTTGGCGTACGTTCGTAATTTTTTTGTAACATTGACTGAATGTATGGAGGTTTGGATTGGTAAAATTGTACAAGTAAAGTCGTGCTAGTTTCTTCTTCAGAGACTTATAGATCTATAGATTTGGACTAGGTACTATGTCTGCCATCTGCTGGGATAACTTTATTTTACTTTAGGATTCTTTTGCCAGTCAGTAAATAACAATGTGCAGAGTGCATAATAATTATTTATTCTCCATTTTATTGTGTTACTTCTTCTGTTATGTATGCTGTAAATTTTGGTTTGTGACGGTAGATTGGCATTATTGTTCCATAGATAACACTTCCTATTTAGCGGCTAGTTAAAATTAATAACAAATATATTGAGAAAATAATTCATGCACAATGGCAAAAATAAAATGGCGCGGCTAAGCGCGCTTTTCCTTCTAGTTGATATGAATCTAGGAAAGGGTAGCTATTTATTGAATCATGATACCGATAGGTCAAAGCATATCGAGCCTCGTAGGGCTGGGTAAAAGGCTCAAGGTGCATAAAAGAACTAGAGATAAACTACAAACCCGAAACTTTGTACGATTAGCTCGGTTTACATGATTGTAAGAACCTACACTATAAAATGATGAAAGGGGATCTCTCCATCTAAATTTAACTCCATGTCCGTTGATCCAACAATCTAACTCCAAAAGTTTTGGTTTTCAATGCCTCTCCATTGGACACAAATCATCGACTTCTGTATAGGAATTTTCTTCCAAAGATAGTATGTATTTCTATGTTACTTTATTTGCATAGAAATTAATCACCCTTATCTTGTTGAGGCCGGTGGTGATCCTCCTTTTCTATAAAAATACTCACATAATTGTATACATAGATGTATATTAGAAAGAAATCTTGATGCACCTAAACAACGACAAGATAATCTGGTGGATTTCGTACCATCACCTTTAAATGATAGAAGAACATAAGAAACTATTTGTGAGGTACACAAGGTTGGTCATCTTCAATCATATGATTTTTTAATCACAAAATATCATAGAGCAATGGTATCCTCTGAATTTCCATGGAGCTTGAATTGTTGGTTTGTTGTACCGACATCGTAAAAAACACGCACATGGATAATTTTGTTATGAGATACAATCATATGATATCTCAAACCCTATTAATTTGATTTAAGGGACGCATTGTTGAAAATGCTTACGCAAACTTAAAAAAATGCATATGAAAGGAGTCAACGTGCCAGACGACAAACGGAGATGAAATTAAGGAATTAAAGTGCCACACGACAAAAAGGAAATGGAAGTAGTCAATGCGACATGGGATAAAGAGAGATGAAATGAGTCAGCACACTACACGCCAAATGGAGAAGAAAGGATTCAATGTTACACATGACAAAAGGAGATGAAATGAGTAAACACACTATGCAACAAATATATATCTTGAGAACCAAAACGTTTAGATTTGGTGGTTAGATTGGCACTTAACGATCTGTATTTAGGTAGATCTAGGGCACCACATAAGCTCATTCTTACAAAGAAAGTCCAGAATGATACAATGCTCTACAAGAATTACTACTAAATGTGTTGCATGGTGAATTTGATACTAGGTTGTTCTCCCCCATATACTTTCTAAAGGGGAAACAGACCAGAGTTTCATGAGCCAACCTATGGTCTTTTCGTTTTAGAAAAAACATGGAGGGAATAATATCCCATGACTTTCAATGAATATATTTGTTTTTGGATGCATCGAGAGTGTGGATTGTCAATATCCTGAATTCTCATGTGAGTTATGAGAACTATTGACTGTGATATGACCTGTAAAGTATTTATTATGAGAATGAAGAAATAATCCAAGGCATACAATCTACATAATAATTTCTTTTATGAAAAGGGAGTCTATGCACCATGCAAAAAATGGAGAAGCAATGTAAAAAGTAGAAAATTTCCATTTCCATTGGGTGGGTCATCATCTTCTTCAAAAACAATTTCCTAAAAAGAGAAAACCATTATATCAATGCATCCTGTTGGACTCCATTTAAAGCAATGAGCTTAAGTGGTGCCTCTAGGTCTTTCTATATAGAAATCATTGGCTTCCAATCTTGCCCTCCAAATCCAAACTTTTTCATTTTCACGACATATATTAGTCGCATAGTGCATTATCTCCTTTCATCTTCATTTGTCATGTGTAGGGTTGAATCATTTCATTTCCATTTTTCACGTGGTGTGCTAACTCCTTTCATCTCTCTTCGTCAAGTGGTGCTTTGACTCCTTTCTTCCCCTCTCTCATGTGGCTCATTGTGTTCTTTCATCTCCAACTGTCATGTGGCACATTGACTCCTTTCATCTCCATTGGCCAGGTATTTTTAAGCATTTTTCACAATGATAGTAAGCGCTACTGCATCCCTTAAATCATTTTAATAGGATTTGTCAGATCATAGGTTGGCATTTCATAATGTAACTATTCATGTGCATGAATAATGTGAGCTCCAGGGAAGTTCGTAGGATATAGTTGCTCTCTAATATTTTGCAAAAAAGAACGAGAAACGGCAGCCATCACATGCCTACTTCTGCAAGAATGTGTTTTAAGTGGTTGGGAGTTCCACTCGCCTAAATTACACCATATGATTTTGGTCCAACACTTAAAATTTAAATTTAAATTTTTTCATTGCTTCTCTATTTATGTGTGATGCGTTCAGAATCAGTAAGCATTGTCATGTTTCCTTTTGTGCTTGCTTCAAACTGATTGCGATAACGTTTGATTGGATCCTGGACTCCGTCGAGTCTGGGTTTTTGAAAATAGTTGAGGTCTATTTTTGTTGGAAATGCTGATATAGATGTCATCTACTGCGCCTAGAATTTTTCATGTAACATGTTTATATACAGAAAAGAACCAAGATCTGCATTTAGAAATAGCACACATCACCTACATACAAATCCACTACACTGTAAAGTATATTTTAAGAGAAGTTTACACATATGTAAAATACATCAATTACAAGTCAAACTATTTCAGAATCTATTAAAACTTTTAGTTAGGATTCTTTATTCTTTAAAAATATCTTGGTTCACTGGGCCGGGCCTCCAAATCGCCTAACTCATTCAACGTATATATCACATTTTGCAATTAGTGAGACAATGAACATACGCTTTCAGTGCACTGAAACAAATTTCATGAGAATAAAGGTGAGGTATTAATTTGAGATATGACATGAACATCGCCAAAAGCCACTTTTGGAATACAGACGATATCATCTAGCTCCAATGTTGGACCACAAGAAAGTTGACATTTGACAATGGAATGGAAACAAAAACGGAACTTTTTTATGGAGGGTAATGAAAATAAAAATGGCAGAAACTACAGACATCCATCGCCTGGACCACAAGAACTCCACTCTTCCATCCCTGTATTTCTTTCTCTCTTCTTTGTAAACGATATATTTCTTTCTTTGTTGAATACATAGGCCTGACACCTCATAATAAGGATCAAAGCATAAGTAGTCATTTGGTTCCAATTTGTGTGTTACTCACTTATTCTCGCCCTTAGCTAGGGTGCATCCGGTACTCCCTAGTCTGAAACACCCTTGAACTTATTTTCTTGAAGTGTTTTTCTTCAGATAAAATGCCCTTGTCATATTATTTTTCCACAAAGTGATAAGTGGAAAAAGACTTCCACTCCTTGAGTTTAGGCCTCCACATTTTCATTTTCACGTTGCCATGCAAAGGTAGGTAGGAATCTGACGATTGACACATGAACGCTCTCTCTGGTCCCGGTCAAAGGAAGCAGGAGCAGGAGCCTCTCCTTTTTGTAATTCAAGATCATAACATTTGTGTTCCAACATTAAACATTTGGTGAGAAAAGAACAAAAAAGCAAAAAACAGCACCACTACCCGTGGTTTTGCTCACCTCTCATGGAAGGAACCATGGGCCGATGGCACAAGAAGACACGCACATTGACATCGCCAGATCAAATAGCGTAGCTGCAGAAATTAAGGAGTAGGAAGTGGCGCATGCACACACGCACGGTGAGAGCAGGACTTCCACTCCTTCCTTTGACCCCTCTACCCCTATAAATAGACGCCCTCCATCCTCCAGCCCTTCTCACCACTCCTCTGGAATCCGGATCGTTCAGTAACTTCAGTTGTGTCCTGAGACGAGGAAGCTAATAGAGGTTTTGGGTTGTGTTCTTAGCTACGTAGATGGCTGTGAGGTTTGTGGTTATTTGTTTTTTAATCAGTATTTTTCTTGATGGCGTTTGCTTTTCCAGGTGGGAAGAAGTTCGGAGAAGATGGCCACGATGGATGGGGACCGAAGGCAGATGATGGAGGATGCGGCGGAGGACAAGTTCCCCGAGGGGTTACGCATCCTCATCGTCGACGACGACCGTGTCTGCCTCAAGGTACTAGAAGCCCTCTTGCGCCGTTGCAACTACCAACGTGAGTCTCTTGATCCCTCCACTTCGCCATAGTCCATTAGAATCGGGGCCTTGTGATTTATTTGTTTCTCTGCGAATAATGCTTGCCGCTATGCAGCAACGCCGGTGAGGGATGCAAAGACGGCGCTGAGGATGCTCATGGCGGGGAAGCAGCAATTTGACCTGGCACTGGTGGAAAAAAGGCCTTTGGTCGCGGTTCGCAACAGCCATTAGTCGCGGTTGGGCAACCGCGACCAAATAAGCGCGACTAAAGCCCCCCACCTTTAGTCGCGGCTGCTTAAGAACCGCGACTAACGGCCCGTCCACGTGGGCGCCAGGCGGCCGTCGGGGCGGAGGACCTTTAGTCGCGGTTCTTCTGGCCAACCGCGACTAAAGGCCGCCACAGGTTTAGGGTTTTAGCCCCCCCCCCCTAAACCTGTTTTCTGTTTAATTTATATTGTTTTATTTCTTTTGTGCTTTATTTTAATTTTGAAGGAGTTTCATATATTCTACGGTACTACATACATGCATATGAATGTACAATTTCAAATAAATTTGAAATTAGAACCAAAAAGAATTCAAGAGGAATATACAATATATATTCAATATCATCGGATGACCATATACAATTTTGAACAAGTTTCCATACATGATTTAATGCATATAAAGTTCTACGTCCTCGTAATAGTGTTCTCCTTTAGGATGGAGGACTTCCCTGCTGAACCATCCAGCTAGTTCCTCTTGAAGTGGTCGGAAGCGAGCTTCGGACTAAGCATCCACGGAGGTTATTCCTCCGAGCATTGGTATCACTCGAACCCGCCAGAGGTGTATCTCCGGATCATCTCACAGACATAGTATCCACATAGATTGGTCTCCGGTGGCTGAATATCCCCAGCATTCTTAGCCTTTGACCTTTTGAATTCTAGCTCTTTTTTGAATTCACCGACCTTTGTATCTACGAACCGTCTCCAAACCCTACGAGGCAAAGAAAATTAAATGAACAAGAGAGTTATTAGTTACTTGATATTAGGAAATGAACTAAATAGGCCGATCGATATAGAGCTCAAATGAATGAAACTAATTACTTCTGCAGCATTCTTCTCATGCCGCCCCAAAGCTTTGGATCCATATTCAGAGAGTCGGACGAGACATTCTGAGGTGTTAACTTTAATTACTAGCAGAATCCAGTGGAACCTGCGGACACGATACATGCACAGACGTCATGCATAACTCATCGATTAGCCGCCACATACCATGCATGGAGTAAACAAAAGAGAATGTGCTCAAGACAAAACACTCACCCAAAATGGTAAGGAAATAGAATATCACTTTTGAGTTCCTGCTTTGTAAGAAACTGCCACAGGTCTGCCTCCATGTCGGTGGGTGACGCCCAACACATGTCCATTAACGATGTGTGGGTCAATGAACCCAACATCATGGATGTTCCTTACTCTGCATTCCTTAATCTTCATTCTGCATGTATAATAGCGGACACAACAATATAGTTAGGACATATATATAGTGCAGGCAATATGAACGAGATGGGCTAGAAATTAATAAATCACTTACGTAACGTAGCAACCGATGATAGATTTGTCGAGCTCGCGAGATTGAAAAGCTGGAACAATTCACTCAGTTCAATTTGTACATAGTAATGTTTGAAGTGATGCTCATGTCTAACTTCCGCATAAATATTTTCTTTCGCTTTTATTTTTTATGTAACCCTTGTACCATTTCAGCAGACCTTTCATTTGTGGAGGTAGATCCTTTTCTCGCGCAGGCTCGACGAGAGGCCCATTCTTGACATATGTAATTACTACCTCCTTCACTGGCGCCTCATCAAGGCCTAACAGTTCACGAAGAGTAATACCTAAGTTGGCCGCTTGTTCTCTCGCACTCGTTACAGTCAATCCCTGTGCTGCCGCAGCTTGTATGATCTCGGGGGCATCCGGACCGGCGGCTTCCACTATAAGCGGGGCAATCGATTGTTTACTTTGTTCCCCGAGCTGGGCAACTTGTTTCCCGCTTTTTTTACTTTCGGCCTTCTCCCGCTCTTTGTTCTCCTTGAACATGAGTGCCTGCTGCAAGTTCACGTGCATAGTCGTTAGGCAGATTCTTCATGCTTGGGACGGTGTGCTCAAAATGACTTAGCCCACTTCTTTTGCTCATCGAAAATACTGGCTTGGGCTCGGGCTCTCTTTTCTTCTTGCAGTCCGCCTTCCATTTCTCCAAATCAGCAGCAGCGCGCCGACTTCCTCGGCACTACGCTCCCAAGGCCTTGTGGGAGAGGCTTCATGATGGCTCCGTACCTTTGTGGTCTTAGGTACATAAGGGTCCGGGTTAATAATCCAGGACTGCTTCGCTTTGCCGGAGGTGGATTGGGGCGGCGTCGATCACCCGCCGGACGAGGATCGGGGCGGCGGCTGATCACCCGCGGACATTGTGGATCGGGGCGGCGTCGGCTGACGTGACGGAGGAGTAGGTGAACCGCCACCACCACCACCACCACCACCACCGCCACCGCCACCACCACCACCGTAGGGGGTGGACTTGTTGTCCTTGGCGCCTCCTCGAAACTTGATAAACTTCTTTTGCCATAGAATGAAATGGCGATTGACATCTCCAAGTCTTTTCTCCCTTCAGGTGTAGCAATGTCAATCTCAGTGTCCTCAAACCCTTGGACTATGTCCTCCACCGTGACACGAGCATAGCCATCTTGAATGGGGTTGTTGTGGTGGAGTGCTCCTGTAAACATGGTAAAGCACTCGCCGATGGCTACCTTCATGGACATGTTCCCGATAGGATAATACAGATGACATTCTTTCATCTCCTTTATATCGCCCACGGGTAGCGAGGAGGCTCCGTGCAGTAATTTCGACCACCGAGGCTCCGTGCAGTAATTTCACCACCGAGGCTCCGTGCAGTAATTTCGATCGTCGGTGCATCTGCACCAGCCGGTGGGGCCTCCGTGGAAGCCACGCTGCTTCTCCGCTGCTGGCTTCCGAGATCCGCTGGATGATCTTCATGCTGCACCCGAGCTGCATCTCTTTCGCTACTAGTACACTCATGGTTTTCTTCATCACATCCATTTCCGATGCCAACCGCGCCACAACATCTGCTTCCCGATCCATCTTTCTCTTACGGCTTCAGAATCAGACGGGTCATCGCTCGGGGAACCCTATTTTCCACGGAATGTGCCCCATGCCTCGTATACACGCCCTCCGTGTTCAGGATTCCCGAGGGCTTTTGTCAGCCGTCGTTCTCTCCGTTGAACTTGATCTTCCCTGTTGAGCATCCTCATTGCGCCAATAAGGGCTTGGGTGGGTTTAATTAATTTGCCCCGTAAACACACTCCCTGCCTCCGGTTCAGCGTTCCCCATGCCCGCATTCACCAGCTTTTGGCCCTTGGGTCCCATCCTCCGCACTGGATGGATTCTCGCGCCTCAGCTCGTTCTCCATCTTCTCCAACCTAGGCACCCAAATGCGATACCCTCCTGGCCCCATAACATGATTGTACTCCTTCTTAGCCGATTTTCCTTATTTTTTCGATATTTGAATGAACTGCTCCGATTTCTTTTGCTTCACAAATTCTGGGCAATCATGTTTCAGTTTCCCATATTGTCCTTTGAAATGGAGTCTTGTTCTGCTTGACAAAGTCACGGGCTAGATTTTGCTTGAATTTCCGGAATGCGCGGCCATCTTATGAAGAGCGAACTGTTTGACTAGCCTCCTCCTCTCCTTGTTTTCCTCAATCTTGTTACCCTCCTCATCGAATTTGTTGTATTCGGAGGTAGAACGAAATGTTCCATAAGCTTCTTGAAGCAATCTTTTTTGTTCTCTTATCGACAAAAGTGAAACCATCAATTCGTGCCTTCTTTGGCTCATTCCACTCTCGACGGTGATCGAGACGTTGTCTCTAACAATGGCTCCGCATTGGCTGACAAACTTGGTGGCGTTCTTGCGGGGCTCCAGCTGCCTGCCGTTGTAATCGTCGACAACCTCGATGGTGCATGTTTCTCCTTGTTTCATCGTCTTGGTTGCGCCACGCTTTGACGACGTACTCGATTGTTTCGACGATCCGCCGAGGGCTAAAATAAGAAAGAGAGTCGCGTTAGTACACACATATTTATTCAAATCAGTTAGTTTGTATCACCGAGGCTCAATGTATATATATACCTCGGCGCCGGAGGTGGTTGCTACTTCCATTTGAAGATCGCCATTTATCGACGCTTGTTCGGCATCATCTTGTCGACGGCGCCTTCATCTTCACCGTCAAGGTTCAGATAAGAAGAGATATCATCTTCTTCTTCTCCGGTCGGCACATATAGAATATCGCCGTTTATGATGCCGAACATATGTGCTTCACCGTCCGGATCATAGTTGTCCATAATCGGTCAGCTCTATCGTCCGCCATTATGTCAGTCCTGAAAACATGTAGTAAAAACAAATTAATTAAGTGAAGAAGGGGCGGTGGCGGTGGCGGTGGCAAAAGGGCGGTGGCAAAAGGAGGGGCGAGGAAGGGTGGGAGAGGGTGTCGCGGTAGAGCGCGAGACGGGCGCGACGACGGTGTCACGGAGAGGGAGGCGAGGACAACACACACGGAGAGGGAGGCGAGGACAACAGACAACCACGCCTTCACGAATGTCATTTTGTGAAGAAACTTTGTAAGCAATTAAACATTTGTCAATGTTTGGTAAAAAATACAGGTAGCGTCTGTTGTTCTAATGATTGGAAACGGTTTCCAATTGCCAACGAGGATTTAGATCGACTACTACTACTAGTTGCATTGCTCCCCATCGGACGATGTTGCTCCTAATCCTCCTTTGGAATCTATAGTACTAGTGCATACTAGCTGGCCGTTGACCGTTGTTGCTCATCGCGTTTTCTCAAAGTCCACTGATTTTGCTCAGGCCGTTCGAGATTTTGCTGGTCCATCGATTTTGGATCAACGCCGGATGGCATGGGCGCCGGCGATGATGCGAAGTAGACTTGCACAGCAACGGATGTACATGGATGTGTCAAGACGGTACGCCGGCGATGCCACGGTATGGATGACTTCTCGAGTGGAGATTGGAGAACCAAGTTCGCCGGTGAAACGCCGGCTCGATCGATCCGGGGCCGCGAACTAGCGATTGGATCTCGGAAGGAGTTAGGAAAGCGAACAGACGTGCGCTCAAGGCTACAACTTTTTTAGGATCTTGAAAACAACTACGCGTTCAAGGCCCGGTCCTGATTTTGCTCATCTACCCGGGGCGGCGTTCGCACTGCGCGAGGGCCGACTCCGCGGGGTGCTGCCGCGTCGCCTCGTCGACGCTGAGCGAGTTGGCGAGGACCGTGTACATGGTCGGCACGTCGCCGGCGGAGAGGGTCATGCTGTCCCCGACCAGCGGCGGCCACGGACGGGGAGGGCGGCGGCGGTGACTGGGAAGGAATGATCGGAGAGGAAGGAAGGTCGCGTGGGGTTGAGGGCGGGCGAGCGAGGCGGCAGTACCGAGGCCGGCCGGCGGCGCGCGCGCGGTGGGCGAGGGCGACGGCGGCGGCGCCGAGGGCGAGGGCGACGGCGGCGGCGCCGAGGGCGAGGGCGACGGCGGCAGCGCCGAGGGCGCGCAGAGACTTAACAGCGAGAAACGGTGGGCGGCGCCGAGGAGCCTTGTATTTATAGCCCCCCCTTTAGTCGCGGTTGGTGACGAGACCCGCGATTAAAGGTGCCTTTAGTCGCTGGTCGCCTGCCCAACCGCGACTAAAGGGTTTTTTATGGGTTTTATGCTCTCGCCTTCACCTTTAGTCGCTGGTTGGTTCGCCCAACCGCGACTAAAGGCCGCCATGAGTTTAGGGTTTTAGCCCCCCCCAAACCTGTTTTCTGTTTAATTTGTATTGTTTTCTTTTTAATTTGTATTGTTTTCTGTTTAATTTGTATTGTTTTATTTCTTTTGTGCTTTATTTTAATTTTGAAGGAGTTTCACATATTCTACGGTACTACATACATGCATATGAATGTACAATTTCAAACAAATTTGAAATTAGAACCAAAAGAATTCAAGAGGAATATACAATATATATTCAATATCATCGGATGACCATATACAATTTTGAACAAGTTTCCATACATAATTTAATGCATATAAAGTTCTACGTCCTTTGTATCTACGAACCGTCTCCAAACCCTACGAGGCAAATACAAATAATATGTCAAAAATAAAACTAATTCAATTCAATATGTTAAAATACAAATAATATATCAAAAATTCAGAAAAATAGAACTAATTCATTTCAAAATTCTAAAATACAAATAATATATCAAAAAATTCAGAGAAGTTCTTCCCGCCGCCTCTGTCTTCCCACAAGTTCTTCCCGCGATCTTCCCGCCATTTTTCCCCGCCTATGTCTTCCGCCATTTCTTCACGCCTCTATCTTCGCAGATCGATGCTCCTTTTATAGGCACGGCGCCGCTTCGCTTTGTCTTGTTCCTCCGACAGTATGCCGTGGCGCTACCCACGCGGTCTCTGTCTAACCTTTAGTCCCGGTTCTTTGAAGGAAATATGCCCTAGAGGCAATAATAAAGTTATTATTTATTTCCTTATATCATGATAAATGTTTATTATTCATGCTAGAATTGTATTAACCGGAAACATAATACATGTGTGAATATATAGACAAACAGTATGTCACTAGTATGCCTCTACTTGACTAGCTTGTTAATCAAAGATGGTTATGTTTCCTAACCATGAACAAGGAGTTGTTATTTGATTAACAAGGTCACATCATTAGTTGAATGATCTGATTGACATGACCCATTCCGTTAGCTTAACACTTGATCGCTTAGTATGTTAAAGCTTTCTTCATGACCCATACATGTTCCTATAACTATGAGATTATGCAACTCCTGCCACGGAGGAACACTTTGGTACTACCAAACGTCACAACGAATCGGGTGATTATAAAGGAGTACTACAGGTGTCTCCAAAGGTACTTGTTGGGTTGGCGATTTCGAGATTAGGTTTTGTCACTCCGATTGTCGGAGAGGTATCTCTAGGCCTTCTCGGTAATACACATCACTTAAGCCTTGCAAGCATTACAACTAATGAGTTAGTTGTGAGATGATGTATTACGGAACGAGTAAAGAGACTTACCGTAACGAGATTAAACTAGGTATTGGATACCGACGATCGAATCTCGGGTAAGTAACATACCGATGACAAAGGAACAACGATGTCGTTATGCGGTTTGACCGATAAAGATCTTCAGAGAATATGTAGGAACCAATATGGGCATCCAGGTTCCGCTATTGGTTATTGACCGAGAATGGTTCTAGGTCATGTCTACATAGTTCTCGAACCCGTAGGGTCCGCACGCTAACATTTCGATGACAGTTCATTATGAGTTTATAAGTATTGATGCACGAAGGTTGTTCGAGTCCCGGATGTGATCACGGACATGACGAGGAGTCTCGAAATGGTCGAGACATAAAGATTGATATATTGAAGCCTACATTTGGACATCGGAAGTGTTCCGAGTGAAATCGGAATTTACGGAGTACCGGAGGTTACGGAACCCCCGGGACTACATGGGCCCATAGTGGGCCTTGGAGGAAAGGAGAAGGGCAGCCCTAGGTGGTCGCCCCCCCTTCCCCTAGTCCTATTAGGACTAGGAAAGGTGGGCCGCCCCCTCTCTCTCTTTCCCCTCCGAATCCTAATCCAACTAGGATTGAGGGGAATCCTACTCCGGAGGGAGTAGGACTCCTAGTGCGCCTCCTCCCTTGGGCCGGCCACCTCCCCCTTGGCTCCTTTATATACGGGGGCAGGGGGCACCCCATGACACACAAGTTGATCTACGGATTTTTCCTTAGCCGTGTGCGGTGCCCCCTTCCACCATATTCCACTTCGGTCATATCGTCATGAGCTTAGGCGAAGCCCTGCGCCGGAGAAGTCATATCGTCGCGGAGCTTAGGCGAAGCCCTGCGTCGGTGGAGCATCAACATCGTCACCACGCCGTCGTGCTGACGGAACTCATCCCCGACACTTTGCTGAACGTGTGCAGAACTCGGAGGTGCCGTACGTTCGGTGCTTGGATCGGTCGGATCGTGAAGGCGTCGACTACATCAACCGCGTTGTTATAACGCCCGCTTTCGGTCTCACGAGGGTACGTGGACGGCACTCTCCCTCTCGTTGCTATGCCATCACCATGGTCTTGCGTGATCGTAGGAAAATTTTTGAAATTACTACGTTCCCCAACAGTGGCATCCGAGCCTGGTTTTATGCGTTGATGTCATATGCACGAGTAGAACACAAGTGAGTTGTGGGCGATACAAGTCATACTACCTACCAGCATGTCATACTTTGGTTCAGCGGTATTGTGAGATGAAGCGGCCCGGACCGACATTACGCCAGACGCTTACGCGAGACTGGTTTCACCGCCCGAGCACTCGTTGCTTAAAGGTGACCGGCGGTGTCTGTCTCTCTCACTTTAGTTGAATCGAGTGTGGCTACGCCCGGTCCTTGAGAAGGTTAAACGGAGTCTATTTGACGAAGTATCGTTGTGGTTTTGATGCGAGGTAAGAACGGTTCTTGCTCAGCCCGTAGCAGCCACGTAAAACTTGCAACAACAAAGTAGAGGACGTCTAACTTGTTTTTGCAGGGCATGTTGTGATGTGATATGGTCAAGACGTGATGCTATATTTTATTGTATGAGATGATCATGTTTTGTAACCGAGTTATCGGCAACTGGTAGGAGCCATATGGTTGTCGCTTATTGTATGAAATGCAACGCCATGTAATTGCTTTACTTTATCACTAAGGAGTAGCGATAGTCGAGAAGCAATAGTTGGCGAGACGACAACGATGCTACGATGGAGATCAAGGTGTCGCGCCGGTGACGATGGTGATCATGACGGTGCTTCGGCGATGGAGATCACAAGCACAAGATGATGATGACCATATCATATCACTTATATTGATTGCATGTGATGTTTATCCTTTATGCATCTTATCTTGCTTTGTTTGACGGTAGCATTATAAGATGATCTCTCACTAAAATTATCAAGAAGTGTTCTCCCGAGTATGCACCGTTGCGAAAGTTCTTCGTCTTTGAGACACCACGTGATGATCGGTGTGATAGGCTCTACGTTCAAATACAACGGGTGCGAAACAGTTGCGCACGCGAATACTCAAGTTAAACTTGACGAGCCTAGCATATAACAGATATGGCCTCGGAACACGAGACCGAAAGGTCGGCGTGAATCATATAGTAGATATGATCAACATAGTGATGTTCACCATTGAAACTACTCCATCTCACGTGATGATCGGACATGGTTTAGTTGATTTGGATCACGTAATCACTTAGATGACTAGAGAGATGTCTGTCTAAGTGGGAGGTTTTTAATATGATTAATTAAACTTAAATTTATCATGAACTTAGTACCGATAGTATTTTGCTTGTCTATGTTTCTTGTAGATAGATGGCTTGTGCTGTTGTTCCGTTGAATTTTAATGCGTTCCTTGAGAAAGCAAAGTTGAAAGATGATGGTAGCAATTACGGACTGGGTCCGTAATTTGAGGATTATCCTCATTGCTGCACGGAAAAATTACGCCCCTGGAAGCACCGCTGGGTGACAGCCTGCTGTAGAGATCTTGAGCCGAAGTTATGAGCGTCGGCAAAGCAAAGCTGATGACTACTCAATAGTTCAGTGTGCCATGCTTTACGGCTTAGAACCGGGTCTTCAACGACGTTTTGAGCGTCATGGAGCATATGAGATGTTCCAGGAGTTGAAGTTAATATTTCAAGTAAATGCCGGATTGAGAGATATGAAGTCTCCAATAAGTTCTATAGCTGCAAGATGGAGGAGAATAGTTTCGTCGGTGAGCACATACTCAAAATGTCCGGGTATAACAATCACTTAATTCAGCTGGGAGTTAATCTTCCGGATGATAGTGTCATTGACAGAATTCTCCAATCACGCCACCAAGCTACAAGAGCTTCGTGATGAACTATAATATGCAAGGGATGACTAAGACAATTCTGAGCTCTTCGCAATGCTAAAAGCAGCGGAGGTAGAAATCAAGAAAGAGCATCAAGTGTTGATGGTCAACAAGACCACTAGTTTCAAGAAAAGGGCAAAGGGAAGAAGAAGGAAACTTCAAAAGAACAACAAGCAAGTTGCTGCTCAGAGAAGAAACCCAAGTCTGGACCTAAGCCTGAAACCGAGTGTTTTACTGCAAGCAAACTGGACCTTTGGAAGCGGAACTGCCCCAAGTATTTGGCGGATAAGAAGGATGGCAAGGTGATCAAAGGTATATGTGATATACATGTTATTGATGTGTACCTTACTAAAACTCGTAGTAGTGCACTGGTATTTGATCTGGTTCATTGCTAATATTTGCAACTCAAACAGGAACTACGGATTAAGCGAAGATTGGCTAAGGACGAGGTGACGATGCGCGTTGGAAATGGTTCCAAAGTCGATGTGATCGCGGTCGGCACGCTACCTCTACATCTACCTTCGGGATTAGTTTTAGACCTAAATAATTGTTATTTGGTGCCAGCGTTGAGCATGAACATTATATCTGGATCTTGTTTAATGCGAGACGGTTATTCATTTAAATCAGAGAACAATGGTTGTTCTATTTATATGAGTAATATCTTTTATGGTCATGCACCCTTGAAGAATGGTCTATTCTTGTTGAATCTCGACAGTAGTGATACACATATTCATAATGTTGAAGCCAAAAGATGCAGAGTTGATAATGATAGTGCAACTTATTTGTGGCACTGCCGTTTAGGTCATATCGGTGTAAAACGCATGAAGAAACTCCATACTGATGGGCTTCTGGAATCACTTGATTATGAATCACTTGGTACTTGCGAACCGTGCCTCATGGGCAAGATGACCAAAACGCCGTTCTCCGGAACTATGGGCGAGCAACTGATTTGTTGGAAATCATACATACCGATGTTTGTGGTCCAATGAATGTTGAGGCACGCGGTGGTATCGTTATTTTCTCACCTTCACAGATGATTTGAGCAGATATGGGTATATCTACTTAATGAAACACAAATCTGAAACATTTGAAAAGTTCAAAGAATTTCAGAGTGAAGTGGAAAATCATCGTAACAAGAAAATAAATTTTCTACGATCTGATCGTGGAGGAGAATATTTGAGTTACGAGTTTGGTTTACATTTGAAACAATGTGGAATAGTTTCGCAACTCACGCCACCCGGAACACCACAGAGAAATGGTGTGTCCGAGCGTCGTAATCGTACTTTACTAGATATGGTGCGATCTATGATGTCTATTTCCGATTTACCGCTATCGTTTTGGGGTTATGCTTTAGAGACGGCCGCATTCACGTTAAATAGGACACCGTCAAAATCCGTTGAGACGACGCCTTATGAACTGTGGTTTGGCAAGAAACCAAAGTTGTCGTTTCTTAAAGTTTGGGGCTGCGATGCTTATGTAAAGAAACTTCAACCAGATAAGCTCGAACCCAAATCGGAAAAATGTGTCTTCATAGGATACCCAAAGGAGACTGTTGGGTACACCTTCTATCACAGATCTGAAGGCAAGATTTTCGTTGCTAAATTCGGATCCTTTCTAGAGAAGGAGTTTCTCTCGAAAGAAGTGAGTGGGAGGAAAGTAGAACTTGATGAGATAATCAGTATCTGCTCCCTTATTGGAAAGTAGTTCATCACAAGAAATGGTTCTGTGACAACTACACCAATTAGTGAGGAAACTAATGATGATGATCATGAAGCTTGAGATCAAGTTGCTACTGAACCTCGTGAGGTCAACCAGAGTAAAATACGCACTGAGTGGTACGGTAATCCTATTCGGAAGTCATGTTACTTGACCATGGCGAACCTACAAACTAATGAAGAAGCGATGGTGAGCCCAGATTCGCAAAATGGCTGGAAGCCATGAAATCTGAGATGGGATCCATGTATGAGAACAAAGTATGGACTTTGGTTGACTTGCCGATGATCGGCAAGCCATTGAAAATAAATGGATCTTTAAGAAGAAGACTGACGCTGATGGTAATGTAACTGTCTACAAAGCTCGACTTGTTGCAAAAGGTTTTCGACAAGTTCAAGGGGTTGACTACGATGAGACTTTCTCACCCGTAGCGATGCTTAAGTCTGTCCGAATCATGTTAGCAATTGCCGCATTTTATGATTATGAAATTTGGCAAATGGATGTAAAAACTGCATTCTTGAATGGATTTCTAGAAGAAGAGTTGTATATGATGCAACCAGAAGGTTTTGCCGATCCAAAGGGTACTAACAAAGTGTGCAAGCTCCAGCAATCAATTTATGGTCTGGTGCAAGCCTCTCGGAGTTGGAATAAACGCTTTGATAGTGTGATCAAAGCATATGGGTTTATACAGACTTTTGGAGAAGCCTGTATTTACAAGAAAGTGAGTGGGAGCTCAGAGCATTTCTAATATTATATGTGGACGACATATTATTAATTGGAAATGATATAGAATTCTGGATAGCATAAAAGGATACTTGAATAAAAGTTTTCAATGAAAGACCTCGGTGAAGCTGCTTACATATTGGGCATCAAGATCTATAGAGATAGATCAAGGCGCTTGATTGGACTTTCACAAAGCACATACCTTGATAAAGTTTTGAAAAGTTCAAAATGGATCAGCAAAGAAAGGTTTTTACCTGTATTACAAGGTGTAAGATTGAGTCGACTCAATGCCCGACCACAGCAGAAGATAGAGAGAAAATGAAAGATGTTCCTATGCTTCAGCCATAGGCTCTATCATGTATGCAATGCTGTGTACCAGACTGACGTATGCTTAGCTGTAAGCTTGGCAGGAAGGTACCAAAGTAATCCAGAGTGGATCATGGACAGCGGTCAAGAACATCCTGAAATACCGAAAAGGACTAAGGATATGTTTCTCGTATATGGAGGTGACAAAGAGCTAGTCGTAAATGGTTACGTCGATGCAAGCTTTGACACCGATCCGGACGATTCTAAATCGCAAACCGGATCGTGTTTTTATTAAACGGTGGAGCTGTCGGTTGGTGCAGTTCTAAACAAAGCGTCGTGGCGGGATCTACATGTGAAGCAGAGTACATAGCTGCTTGAAGCAGCAAATGAAGGAGTCTGGATGAAAGAGTTCATTTCCGATCTAGGTGTCATACCTAGTGCATCGGGACCGATGAAGATCTTCTCGTGACAATCTTGGTGCAATTGCCTTGGCAAAGGAATCCAGATTTCACAAGAGGACCAAGCACATCAAGAGACGCTTCAATTCCATTCGGGACCAAGTCCAAGTGGGAGACATAGAGATTTGCAAAATACATACGGATCTGAATGTTGCAGACCCGTTGACTAAGCCTCTTCCACGAGCAAAACATGATCAACACCAAGACTCCATGGGTGTGAGGATCATTACTTTGTAATCTAGATTATTGACTCTAGTGCAAGTGGGAGCTGAAGGAAATATGCCCTAGAGGCAATAATAAAGTTATTATTTATTTCCTTATATCATGATAAATGTTTATTATTCATGCTAGAATTGTATTAACCGGAAACATAATACATGTGTGAATATATAGACAAACAGTATGTCACTAGTATGCCTCTACTTGACTAGCTTGTTAATCAAAGATGGTTATGTTTCCTAACCATGAACAAGGAGTTGTTATTTGATTAACAAGGTCACATCATTAGTTGAATGATCTGATTGACATGACCCATTCCGTTAGCTTAACACTTGATCGTTTAGTATGTTAAAGCTTTCTTCATGACCCATACATGTTCCTATAACTATGAGATTATGCAACTCCGTTTACGGAGGAACACTTTGGTACTACCAAACGCCACAACGAATCGGGTGATTATAAAGGAGTACTACAGGTGTCTCCAAAGGTACTTGTTGGGTTGGCGTATTTGAGATTAGGTTTTGTCACTCCGATTGTCGGAGAGGTATCTCTAGGCCTTCTCGGTAATACACATCACTTAAGCCTTGCAAGCATTACAACTAATGAGTTAGTTGTGAGATGATGTATTACGGAACGAGTAAAGAGACTTACCGGTAACGAGATTAAACTAGGTATTGGATACCGACGATCGAATCTCGGGTAAGTAACATACCGATGACAAAGGGAACAACGTATGTCGTTATGCGGTTTGACCGATAAAGATCTTCGTAGAATATGTAGGAACCAATATGGGCATCCAGGTTCCGCTATTGGTTATTGACCGAGAATGGTTCTAGGTCATGTCTACATAGTTCTCGAACCCGTAGGGTCCGCACGCTAACATTTCGATGTGATTCATTATGAGTTTATAAGTATTGATGCACGAAGGTTGTTGAGTCCCGGATGTGATCACGGACATGACGAGGAGTCTCGAAATGGTCGAGACATAAAGATTGATATATTGGAAGCCTACATTTGGACATCGGAAGTGTTCCGAGTGAAATCGAATTTCTCGAGTACCGGAGGTTACGGAACCCCCGGGACTACATGGGCCCATAGTGGGCCTTGGAGGAAAGGAGAAGGGCAGCCCTAGGTGGCGCGCCCCCCCCTTCCCTAGTCCTATTAGGACTAGGAAGGTGGGCGCCCCCTCTCTCTCTTCCCCCTCCGAATCCTAATCCAACTAGGATTGGGGGAATCCTACTCCCGGAGGAGTAGGACTCCTAGTGCGCCTCCTCCCTTGGGCCGCCACCTCCCCTTGGCTCCTTTATATACGGGGCAGGGGCACCCCATGACACACAAGTTGATCTACGGATCTTTCCTTAGCCGTGCAGCGGTGCCCCTTCCACCATATTCCACTTCGGTCATATCGTCATGAGCTTAGGCGAAGCCCTGCGCCGGAGAAGTCATATCGTCGCGGAGCTTAGGCGAAGCCCTGCGTCGGTGGAGCATCAACATCGCCACCACGCTGTCGCGGTTGACGGAACTCATCCCGACACTTTGCTGGATCGAGTCCGGGATCGTCATCGAGCTGAGCGTGTGCAGAACTCGGAGGTGCCGACGTTCGGTGCTTGGATCGGTCGGATCGTGAAGGCGTCGACTACATCAACCGTGTTGTTATAACGCTTCCGCTTTCGGTCTACGAGGGTACGTGGACGGACACTCTCCCCTCTCGTTGCTATGCCATCACCATGGTCTTGCGTGATCGTAGGAAATTTTTTGAAATTACTACGTTCCCCAACAGTTGCACCAACCAGCCGGGACTAAAGGTTAGATGACCAGCTCTGGATTCCTCTTCTTCCCGCCATTTCTTCCCTGTCTTCCCGCCTCTTTCTTCCCGCCACTTTCTTCCCGCCTCCTGTCTTCCCGCTCCCATTTTTCCAGCCATTTCTCACTACATATATGTAGCCCGGCTTGGCCAGCATTATCACATCTCTACAATCTCTCATCACTCTCGCATGGCTTCCACCGCACCCACTCTAACCTACCAGCAGGTGGAGGAGCTTTGCGCTCGAACTACCCTTGTCCACGGGCTACAAGGTCCCCACCGGCTGGAGCCTAAGCGCCGGGCGGCGTGCAGTCCCTCCGTCCCTCGTGGTACTGCGCCGGGCGGCCATCACGAACCACTACTACCTCGACCTCACGCCGGAGCAGCGGATGAATCCCGCGGCATCCCGATAACCAGCATACTTGGGACGCCTTCTTCATCAATCGGCGTGAGAGGGCGCTCGCCAGGTATGAGGAGGACGGTCTGCCTCCTGGGAACTTCCACGAGGCCGGCCGTCGGCTATGGTGGTATGGCCGGACTCTGCAGAGCGTCATGGACTACATCACGGCCGGCGATATCCCCCGCCTGCGCTACCCTCAGTTCGAGCCATGGCGCCGCCCGGCGGCAGCGGCGACAGCAGCGACGGCAGCGGCGGCGGCGACGGCGGCAACTTAGAAGGCGACGACTACCAGTACAACGACGACGGCGGCTATGAAGACTACGAGTATGCATATTATACGCCTAGGCAGGAGTATGACTAAATCACTCCAAATTTCATGTATCATCAGTGGTATCTCGAATCATTCGAAAATGGACACCAAACACATCACGGGTAATATAATTCACATGATCCATTCAACAAAGTTTGGTACAATAAATTATTACACATCATTTCTTCCCTTGTGTCCCTGCTTGCTTACGATTGTGCCGTATCCATGGAGCATCCTCATCATTTAACTTAATGCTTGGGTCGGTGTTCACTTTGAAGGCGGAATTTCAGCAAACATATTATAATCTTGACATGTCTGTCTTGTCCTCCACTCCCACGATGTTTCTTTTCCCTGAAAGAACAATGTGGCGCTTTGGATCATCGCATGATGTCTTGATCGTTTTCTTATCTTTCCGTTTCCTCGTTTTGCTACTCATGTCCTTCACATAGAAAACCTGAGCGACATCTTTCGCTAGGACGAATGGTTCGTCAAGGTAACCAAGATTGTTGAAATCCACCATTGTCATTCCGTATTGCTGGTCCACCTTTACCCCACCTCCTGTTAGCTTGAACCATTTGCACCGGAACAAAGGGACCTTAAAGGAGGGTCCATAGTCAAGTTCCCATATCTCCTCTATGTAACCATAATATGTGACCTCTTGCCCATTCTCGGTTGCTGCATCAAAGCGGACACCACTGTTTTGGTTGGTGCTCTTTTTATCTTGGGCGATCGTGTAAAATGTATTCCCATTTATCTCGTACCCTTGGAAAGTCGTTATAGTCGAAGATGGTGTCTTGGCCAACATGTACAGCTGATCTACAACATCATTGTCATTCATTAAATGTTTTCTCAACCAACTGCCGAAAGTCTCCATGTGGGCCTTCCTAATCCAGGATTCAGGCTTCCCCGGGTTGTCGAGCGTAAAATATTCTTGTGTTTCTCAAAGCACGGAGCCACCAAGCTGGAATTGGTCGATCAAAGTGTGGTGTGCTTGATCGGAGAATGGCCGTCCATACATATCGTTGATTTCCTTCCGATCGTGCCTTTTCCACTTAGTCTCCCCTCGTGCCGCGATCGAGGAAGACCAATCGGCTTAAGGTCAGGAACAAAGTCAACACAAAACTCAATTACCTCCTCATTTCCATAGCCCTTGGCGATGCTTCCTTCTGGCCTAGCACGGTTACTGAACATATTTCTTTAATACTCCCATGAACCTCTCGAGGGGAACATATTGTGTAGAAATACAGGACCGAGAACGAAAATCTCTTTGACTAGGTGAACCAGGAGGTGCGTCATAATATTGAAGAAGGATGGCGGGAACACCAACTCGAAACTGACAAGACATTGGATCACATCGTTTTGTAACCGTGGTAGAACTTCTGGATTGATTACCTTCTGAGAGATTGCATTGAGGAATGCACATAGCTTCACAATGGCTACTCGAACATTTTCGGCAGGAGCCCCCTCAAAGCAATCGGAAGCAATTGCGTAATAATCACGTGGCAGTCGTGAGACTTCAGGTTTTGGAACTTTTTCTCCGCCATGTTTATTATTCCCTTTATATTGGACGAGAATCCAGACGGGACCTTCATACTGCTCGGGCATTCAAAAAGATGACCTTCTCTTCTTTGGTCGAGGCGTAGCTGGCACGACCTTGAAACCATTCCGGATGCGGTCATCGTGGTCTTTCAAACGTTGCTGGTTCTGCCGTGCTTCCTTTGTATCATTTGTCTTCCCATACAAGCCCAAGAAGCTTAGGAGGTTCACGCAAATATTCTTCGTAACGTGCATCACGTCGATTGCAGAGCGGACATCTAGGACTTTCCAATATTCTAGCTCCCGAATATAGATTTCTTCTTCCACATGGCTGCGTGCCCGTCGGCTCCTTCGAACTGATTGTCCGCGGGACCCTTTCCAAAGATGACTTTCAAATCCTTGACCATATCAAATACCTCAGCACCGGTCGTTCCGCAGGCTTCGGCCGGTGATCTGCCTTGCCGTTGTAATGCTTGCCTTTCTTTCTTACTGGATGAATTTTCGGAAGAAATCGACGATGCCCAAGGTACACGTTCTTCTTACAATTTGGCAAATGTACACTTTCAGTCTCATGTAAGCAGTGCGTGCATGCATTGTATCCCTTATTTGACAGTCCCGAAAGGTTACTAAGAGCAGGCCAATCGTTGATGGTTACGAAAAGCAACGTCGAGGTCAAATTCCTCTTGTTTGTGCTCATCCCACACACGGACACCACCCCACAGCTGTAAAAGTTCATCAACTAATGGCCTTAGGTACACATCGATGTCGTTGCGGGTTGCTTCGGACCTTGGATGAGCACCGGCATCATAATGAACTTCCGCTTCATGCACAACCAAGGAGGAAGGTTGTAGATGCATAGAGTCACGGGCAGTGCTATGGCTGGAGCTCTGCTCGCCAAAAGGATTCATGCCATCCGTATTTAGAGCAAATCTTATGTTCCTTGCGTCGGCTGCAAAATCTTTGAACCATCTGTCGATCTTTCTCCATTGCGTTCCATCTGCGGTGTGTCTCAACTCCCGTCCGACTTACGGTCCTCTTTGTGCCATCGCAAAAACTTGGCATGCTCTTTGTTCCTGAGCAGACGTTTCAACCGTGGTATTATAGGAGCATACCACATCACCTTGGCGGGAACCCTCTTCCTGGGTTTCGGCCCTCAACATCGTCACCGGGGTCATCGCCTCGATCTTATAACGCAATGCAAGTGCATACCGGCATTCATTCAAATTCTCGTATTCACCGCGGTAGAGGATGCGATCGTTGATGCATGCATGTATCTTGAACCTCTAAACCTAGAGGGCGGACAACCTTCTTTGCTTCAGACGTCTTGGCGGGCAACTCGTTATCCTTTGGAAACATATTCTTCAACATTTTCAGCAAGTTTTCAAATGCCGAGTCAGCTACACCTGCCTCTGCCTTCCA
Organism: Aegilops longissima; assembly: GCA_021605205.1. Lineage (NCBI taxonomy): Eukaryota > Viridiplantae > Streptophyta > Magnoliopsida > Poales > Poaceae > Aegilops > Aegilops longissima. The sequence continues at coordinate 743,791,330 of CM038678.1, read as the reverse complement.
TTTCAGCAAATCCATGTGCAGCCCAGCTTTTTCAGACCATCATCGCATCCGGGTACAGCGCCTTTCGTGATCCTCTAACATGCGATCCAAATTCTCCCTCTCCTTTTCAGTTTAGCAGCGTCTCCGTGCATCAGCAATGGTCCGACCAAGATCATCAACGGGATCATCACGTGCCTCTTCTTCACCTTCCCTTCACCTTCAAGCATCCTCCATGAAAGTATCACCGAAATGAGCAAGATAGCTTTCATCGATGAAATCATCCCCTTCTTCATCTTCTTCCATTATAACCCCTCTTTCTCCATGCTTGGTCCAACAATTATAGCTTGGCATGAAACCGTGCCGAAGCAGATGCATGTGAACATCTCTTGAGGAAGAGTAACCCTTCGATTCTTACAGATAACACATGGACAGATAACAACCCCCCGCTTGTTCGCATTAGCCACTACGAGGAAATCTTTCAAACCCGTAGTGAACTCGCCGGAGAGTCGGTTACCGTACATCCATTGCCGATTCATCTGCATTATTATAATATAAAATATATAATTAACCATCATGCATTTATTAAACTAACTAGCTACAAACAATATGAATTAAACAATGAACTACACACATGCATATTTTATCAATGACACATCAAAGGTTCATCAAGTTGCTAACGCGATCGAGGAGTGTGGCTCCAACACTTCATGTCATGTTTGTTTCATGCTCTTGGGGCATTTCATCAAACACCTTATGTGCATAAGAGGAACCAAAAGCAAACCTACACCCACTTGTGAAGAGAATGGCTCCAAATGGCTAAGTGTTGGCTGCTGGATGGGTATATATAGGGAGGGCTTTAGTTGCGGTTGGCACGGCAAACCGTGACTAAAGGTGCCGAAGGCCTTTAGTCGGGTTGTCTCGCCAACCGCGACTAAAGACCCTCACGCGCCACTGGCCACCGAGCGCCTGGCCCGGGCCTTTGGTCGCGGTTCACCTCGAATCATGACTAAAGGTCCCATTAGTCGCGGTTCCTACAGCTTCGCGACTTATGGGGCTGGACGGAAGCCTGTTTTTCCACCAGTGTGGTCATCACCGACGTGCGCATGCCGGACATGGACGGCTTCAAGCTCCTCGAGCTCATCCGCCTCGAGATGGATCTGCCCGTCATCAGTACTCTCACTTCTCTCAAGTCTCAATCCAAAGTCCAATTTTTGTGTTTTGCATCCATGAGCACTGACGATTGTTTTTACCAACGTGCTTTTACTCCTCAATCTTGGAGTTACCCTGAGAGGATATTAATTTCTTTGGGCAGCATGTGAGATCCTTTATATGAAGGACGATTTTATGAAACCACGTACACATGCACGGCACCCGCACTCTATTTCTAACCTGGAAGAGTTCTAAAGAACGGGATCCCCATTGAGTCCGAACCAACGGGGTGTCGGGGTCCCGTCTAACCGTTCATCCGTCCGATCGGATGGCGAGTGGGGTAGGAGAGCGGAGGTGGAGCGACACATGAGTTAGTAGGGGACGTATTGTCGGTTTCTAGCCCAAACCAATGGCATCCTATCCAGCCATCCGTCCGATCGGATGGCGAGTGGGGAGGGAGAGCGGAGGTGGAGCGACACATGAGTTAGTAGGGGACATATTGTCGGTTTCTAGCCCAAACCAATATCATCCTATCCAGCCATCCGTCCGATCGGATGGCGAGTGGGGCGGGAGAGCGGAGGTGGAGCGACACATGACTTAGTAGGGGACGTATAGTCGGTTTCTAGCCCAAACCAATGGCATCCTATCCAGCCATCCGTCCGATCGGATGGCGAGTGGGGCGGGAGAGCGGAGGTGGAGCGACACATGAGTTAGTAAGGGATGCAGTGTCGGTTTCTAGCCCAAATCAACGGGATCATATCTAACCATCCATCCATCAGATCAGATGGATGGTGGGAAAGGGGAACAAACGTGGATAGCACGTGATTATGAGATCCCAATTATTGTTTTTAATAATTAGGTTGATAGTGTTTAGTAGGCTAGAGACATGGTCACTCCAATGGCTAATTTGTCCTAGTGAGAGTCTGTGTCACTCCAATGTAACATAGTTTCCACATCCACGTGTTCGATGGGCGTCTTTTATGGACTATCTACAATTTAATTTTATAAATGAGTAGTTTGGCTTAATGAGAGTCTCTATCACTCCAATGTAATGTAGACCCAACTATCCATGTGCTCGTTGGTTGTATTTATGGACATCTAGAATTAATTGTATATCATCTCAATTAATTGTAAAATCCTACCAATAAGAAAAAAACTATAATCTATTCATATTTCATGATATGACCAAGTTATATTTAGTTGTTTCCAAAGCTAATATTAAAATTCGTGTTCTACCAATCACACAAAGTACACAATTGCACCATATCTGTTTGCTAGGGTTGCATGAATACTACAATTATACCTATGTTGTATTGATATTATTAAGATTGAGATTACTACTCATCTTCATTCTCCTTAAAGTTGTTACTCCATATGACTATTTACTCTTGAGAATAGCATATAAAGTAGGAGTGTCACTTTTAAGTACATACATCGAGTAGGTTAACCATGGGTAATACCTACAATACTGCATATTTGTTGGCTTTGAACCAGCACACTAATTTTTAGTCAAATTACTTTCATAGAAAGTGCAAACACACATACTTATTTTCCTGAATCTCTACTATTAATGCCCAAAAATCGTCCCAGATAATTCTTGCCCAATCTCTGCCTCGCCCACAGCTGCATGTAATTAATTAGCTATATAGTTATTTACACATGTCAATTATCTAGACATTAATTTATGGAAAGTATCATCAAGCATTGGACGAGAGGACCATGTTAATTATGGAGAGTATCATTCTTTGGACGGGAGTATCACATTAATTATAAAAAGTATCATCGATCACTGGACGAGAGGACCACATTAATTATGGAAATTATCATGTAGAATATGTATGCCCCCGTGGCAAGCACAAACTATTAGCTAGTTGCAATAAAAAAGCTATTGACAATGGTGATTAACGTCTAAAAACTAATATGAGTGTGATTACTTAAAATGCTTAGAGCGTTACGTGGGCTGATAGATGTTACCTAGTATGCTAGAGAAACATGGTTGACTTCAAATAATATTACTTGATCTTCAGGTTCACCAATAGTTAGACATGATGATGTGTTTTCCCTACACGGAACATGTCATGATATGGCTTACGCATTGTGTTACCGTTATTGTTTTAGCCATTGTTTCCGTATCTTCCTATTGAATGTGTGAAATTTTTCCAATTTAGTCTGCATAGAAGCAGAATTATAAAATTGAACATTGAAATGCCTTTTTTGTCTATAGGCACTTTGACCAAAACATATGTACACTTCATAGATTTTTGTGAATTTCTAAATTCTAACTCTAAGTCATTGGTCATATGGCATGCAGTGATATCCGTCGATTGCGACAAGAAGGTTGTGATGAAGGGGATAGATCATGGCGCGTCTGACTTTATGGTGAAGCCAGTGTGTACCCATGAGCTCAAAAACATATGGCAACATGTTCAAAGGTGGAGAAATCCTAAAGCAATAAGCCACATCAGCGATCATGACAGTGATGTCCAGAGAGTTCAACCAGCGACTGCTGACAAGAGTAAGTTATCGGGAAATAAGAGAAATGTTGGAGATGATTCTAACAAGCACAATGAGAGCACATGTATATCCGCCACCCACAGAAAGCCCAGGGTGACATGGACAATTAAGCTGCATAACAAGTTTCTAGAAGCTATCAACCAGATTGGCCTTGATAGTAAGAATTCACATCTTGTGCCTCATTCATCGACAATGTTGGCTGCTCCATATTTTCATCGTAATTTTTATTACATAATTGTAGGGGCTGTTCCAAAAAAGGTATTGGAGCTAATGAATGTGGATTGCCTCAGTAGAGAGAATATCGCAAGTCATCTACAGGTTTATTTCAACCTTTATGCTTAATTTCTATGTTTTTCTTACAATTATTCATAGTCTAACATTTTGTCATATATAAGTGCAAGCTTTTATTTTCTGGGGAACATATCAGTCAAAGCTCTAGTAATGCAACTATCATGAAGTGTAATTTTAATTAAATGTTTCCCTTAAAATGCGAGGCTTATCTCATATAATGCATGCCTCATATTTTTAGGAGTATTTTTACCCATGCAATATCTTTAGTTCTTTTTGTACTCACATATTTACCGTTATTTTTTCCGATGAGCATCCATCTCATACCTTGTTATTTTGTCTATCTTTTTATTTCAGAAGTATAGATTGCACTTAAAAAAAGTCAAGTCAAATCACTCTGGTGATGCATATGAAAGATGGAACTCATCGTACAACATGAACAACAAGGGCAATTTCATGCATAATCATGAACATGGAAGATGGAGTGCGTCCTCTAGTGACACTTCCTCTTGGAGTACAAACAACTATGGTGCAACAGGTCACTTGGCTCCGGCGATGAACACCCAAAGCAACTTCTACATGGGGTCATACCTCCATGATGGTAGAATGCCGAGGTATGTTGGGAAACAACCGTCGGATGCAAGAAGATTCACAGGTTTTGGTGACCCTCCTGTCAGCCTATACAACAACATACCCAATGAGATAATGTTAGATGAATTTCCATCAATCAATCTTCAAAGTTCCTATGCTGACCTCATGTGTGGCAAGCTAATGGAGATAAGCAAAGGCAAAACCCCTTCCAGTCGTCAAAGTTCATTTGCAAATACAACAGTTGGTGGCGGGAGGTCTCTTGTCGCATCACAGGTGAACTTCCCACAGATCAACCAACTAGAGAGCTATGCAATGTCATATGGCCGGTTGCCTCTGCAAAATGAAAAGGCACCATTCATAAGCAACACCACATCAGTGGGAGGCTTCACTGAGCAGATGGCACCATTCAACATGGCAAGCAACACAAGCTTAGTAGGAACGATGTTGAATGGTAGCTCTGCACTTGATGCTTCAACTAAAGATACTCATCTGGTCAACAGTGAAAGAACTACTTCGATGCTTCACAACCTTCAGACAGACGATTTCTTCTCATTGACTCAGCTACTTGATGGCGGGGATGGAGCTAGCATTATTCCTATGCAAGAAGGCACACTTGATCAGCAACCTCTTAATGATCAACTCAATGAAATCAATGCCTTCTCAGTGGATGATATATTTTCCAACATGAACCTGGAAGTAAGAACTTTTCTCATTTGTATGAATCTATGTGCTGCATATGAATTGTTGAGTTGGACATGTGTACTTAAATAACACTTTTCTCTCAATGTAGGATTTCACGGGAGATGACTCTATCGTGGAAGAAGCATGATAGTTCTGCATGTTAGCCTGCCCAACGCATGAGATGCTTGATGAAGAGTCTCATGCTCGAGGGGGCTCTTTAAAGCAATAGAGTGCTTTGACAAGTTTGCAAACATAGTTATATGTGTAGCCATTTTCATATACCAGTGGTTCTTTGAGAAACACTTCCTCTAGCATAACATTGAGAATTGGCCTGTTCTGCACAACAAGCATAAACACCACCCTTTGGAGATTGTTGTGCGTAATACAATTCTTATGGTGGTAGCTTTTACAATAGGGCTAGCATCCTGATAATCAAAACATTAATGCTTCTTGAAGCCTGTAGTAACAAGGCACACTTTATACCTGGGACAAACTTGTTTGTGGCCCATCATATTTTTACCTCGAGGTGGAGTACTAAGTGCCAGGTGTTACTCTTCATTACAGCTGTATATTCTTCATCCACAGCTTTTCTTCAGTTTTCACTAGAAGCCACAACTAAAGACATATAGACATTTTGAAAATGCAGCTATCTGGTCATATTATTCCGCGCCGTCCCACAAAGGACCAACAAAGCATCGAAATCATGTCCAAATCATGTTTCAATGTAAAGAGGGAACACTTTGGCCAATGCAAAAGAAACCAGTGAAGCTAGAGGTTTTCTAGGTAAAATTATGAATTTTTCTAACGCTAGCCCACATGATCTTCATCGGGATACATGAGAAAAAGATATGGTCAACGTTTTCTCCCTCCCCACGGGGAGCACATAAGCCATTAGAAGGGCCATATCTCTTAGCCACCTGTTCACCAGTAAGCAACGTTCCCAGACAGCCTCCCAAGGAACACTTTAGTTTTAAGTGGAAGTAGGATATGCTAAGGGAGGCAGAAGTGCTCTAATACCGACCATCGAGAGAGGCGTAAACATAATGCCTGCAGGCCCTTGAGAACTTCTATGAACCCTTGAATTAAGTGGCATGCTTAGTTCTGACCCTCTCGCATATGGTTTCAGACGGTGCGCTAATCCATGGGGCCCGATCTGTGTAGGGCTTTGACCGGACGTGAGAGGGGACAGACCATGGTAAATTCATTTTGGTTTGTGTTAGGATAGGTCATAGTGACTAAGTGTTGAAACCCACAGGGAGTGAATTGGAAGGCACTACCAACCCCGCAGCTATGTTGTCTGTGTAGCTATATTCGCACCCAAACCATAATTTGGAAATGGTCTGTTCTATCTGTTGCTAGGAAACGAGAATAAAAGGAGTTTCAACTAAACTACAAATTAGAACGCGAAAATAAACTAAGTTAGAACATAAAGTAAAAAAAGGGGCTTGAAACTGTAGGATTGAATGGAACGAAAGGTGGTGTTTAGGCTTTGGTCTCACTAGTAAACACTATACCTCAAACATGTGCAGCTTCACATGGGTAAGAAGGTGTAGATCATGCGATGTGGTTTCTCGTCCAAAAGTGAAAGGAACCAGATTAACATTAGGATCTATGTAAACTTGCTAGGCTCTTTATCTGATTTTAATAATAGGATGTGTCTGAATGATTTGAGGCACTCTGCTACATGAAACATACATACCCAAAGCGCCCCTCCTCTTTCATGATACAAACATCTTTAGCAAAGCTAATCAATGCCGTGCTTAGGCAATCGGCATAAACAATATCTTACGCAGCTTCGATTCACCCCAAACTAGCCACATTATCCAAATTCATACCAATTTTATGTCACATCATAGGTACTGGTACATTAATCTTCACCTCCTCAAGACTAAAAATATTCTAAGTTATCTGTCTCCTCTTTTTGTAAAATGATCCACTGCAACTTCTTACTCTGGAAAGATGCGACTAAAATCACTCTAAATTAGTTTAAAATCTCCTAATTCTTTGTTCCCTTTTTGGGCAGAACTGATCCAGATGGCAGCTTGCTTACTGTGGAAAGGAACTAAAAAAAGAACCTGCAGACACAGGTGCCACATACATATTCTCCCCTGTAGACAGAGCCAGCAGCTGCCTTTCCAGAAAGCAATTGTCTTTACCAGATGTGCTGCATCAATTATGGCACAAGAATCACACAACTACGGGGAATGCCCATCTATTAGTGTACTAGTGTATTGCTCCCAGCTAGCAATAGCTTCCTCCATGCCCATGTGCACAACATAACTGGAGAATACTGCCCAGTGACAACAAATCTTGCCCAAAAAAGGACTGTCCAGTGCCCAAAACTCCAGACAGTAGTGATTAGAAATGTTAGAGAGAGAGAGAGAGAGAGAGAGAGAGAGAGAGAGAGATCCTGGCAAGCAGGCAGGCTGGAGTTATAGAGAGAGGACGGTGGTGCTTAATGGCTGTCCAGTCCAGAGTATTTTTCTAGGCTGGCTTCCAGTGCGGCCACATGCTCCGTGTCTGCCTCTGCCTGCGCCCAAACACCCAATTATAACCACCCAATTTGTCTGCTCCTCCATTTATCAATCCAAAACTAGTTGTAGCATGCCCGCCTAAACTGCGAATTTTGGCACGCAGCGTACCATCATTGCAGAATTTCCATACAGTTGGATCTTGCTTTTCTTGGCTCTCGAGTGCGTTGCCGTACAGACAAACCTCTGGTTAGCATCTTCTGCAAAACTGTACTACAGACAATAGAAAAAGAAACTAGCCACATGGACGCCCATGATGACGCCACGGTGCAGACCAGCATCAAGCTTACCAGCAGAAGCCACCTGATGAGCCTGGAAAACCGTGTCAAGTGCCGGAATGCCAGATTCAGAATTGCAGCTGTATTGTCATAGGCAGAATGGTGCAAAGTTGGCTTATCACAAGATTGCCTCTATGCATACTGAATACTGATGTCAGAATATATTCCGTGAATATGAGATAAGATTAAATGGCTGGTTAACAGGACCACCTACATGAAACAAACGGTTGTTTAAGATGGATTTCATGCTAGAGTGCCGGTAACACTTGTGAAAAGTAATCTAGATGAGGTAATGAAGGGCGTCCAAAAAAACAATAAGACATATAAACACTTGAGCTCATTAACATACTTCGTTTCAACTTTTCTTTGTCACAGGCATAAGCTTGTTTGGCTCAGAATAATAACAGAGTAGTATGATATATCACAGTTTGCCCTCCGTTTATTTTATTTAATTTTCTAGTGCTTAAAGCGAAAACCTTTGGAGTAAAATCTCATTTTGTTTTGCTTATCCCCAGTAACATACTTGCAAAATTAGTTCAGGAATGAAAAATAGTTCAAGAGTGATCAATCCACAAACAACAAACAATTATAAAAGTTCAGAATTTGAACAAAATTTGAAGGCCAAACGAGGAAATTCATCCAACATACTATGTAAATAGGTTCGATCACTTCATTACTATTCAAGGAAAAGTGTGTAACCAGAAAGAGTTAAGCCAACTAGTCAGATACCTGCATCGTGCTTGAGCGAGTCTGCATGACAAAAAATAGTGAAGGGAACGTGCACCTTTGGTGATTTAGTGGAAATTTTTCTTGGACAGCATAGCTTCCATGGTTCCTTTGCCACCCTTTATCCAACAATACTGTGACCATGGGGCTTCATCAATCCTTTATCTTGCAAAATGTCCCTAACCTTGACTGCACCATCCCACATGTCTTGATTTGCATACAGGTTAGAAATTGTCACATAATAACCACTGTTTTCAGGCTCCAGGCAGAGCAAATGCTTTGCAATGGACTCACCCATCTTCAGTTCAGCCTTGTTACTGCAAGAACTTAACAGTGCACCCCAAACTCCATGTGCTTCCTTGGATGGTAAACTCTCCACAAATTTATGTGCTTCCTGCAGCCGACCAGCACGTCCAAGCATGTCTACGATGCATACATGGTGTTCGGCTGTTGGAGTAATCCCAAATTTCTCTGACATAAGGTGGTAATACTCCCATCCTTCATCAGTGAGTCCAGAGTGACTGCAAGCTGACAAAAGAGCAATAAAAGTACTTCTCGTGGCTGTCATCCCAGACTGAATCATCTTGCAGAAAAGTTCTATTGATCGCAACCCATGCCCATGAAATCCTAAAGCTGATATCATGGAGTTCCAGCAAGCAATTGATTTTTCAGCAGAGGATTCAAATACTCTGACAGCAACGTCGAGTCTTCCGCATTTACTGTACATATCAACTAGCGATGCTGAAACAAAAACATTATTTTGAAGATCAGACCTGAACACATGCCCATGTATGCTCTTTCCATATCTAAGATCCCCTAGTTGAGTGCAAGCACAGATGATACTGACTGTACACATTTCATCAGGCACGAAGTCTTCAATCTTCTGATAGAACTGCAATGCTCTCCAGCCATCGTTATTCTGTGCAAAGCCAGAGATCATACAATTCCAGGAGCACAAATTTATATCTCCGGGACTATAAAAGATTGATTCGGCACTTTCAGTATCTGCAAACCGGAAATACATGGTTAACAGGGCATTCTTCACCCTCAAATTGCATGCAAGCAAGTGCTTCAGTGACATGCAGTGGATGGACTTTCCTAGGGATTGCAGTTTAAGAGTTCCACATGCTGATAAAACACTAACTAGTGTAATGCTGTCAGGATTTACTGCCAAAGATGAATGCATGAACCGAAATACTTCCAAGGCGTCACCATGTAGTCCATTATGTACACAGCCTACTATGGCTGTATTCCATGAAATAATATCTGATACCAACATTTTTCTTTCCAACAGCGCTAAGGCAGCCAGTGTGTCCCCGCAGCATATGTACATGTGCATCATCGCATTAAAACTGAAACTGCACTCACAAATCCATACTTCAGGATAACAGAGTGAACTCCTTTGCCAAAGCTAAGGTCTTCTGGACAAGAGCATGAAGGTAGAACAGCAAGTATAGTGGTCAAAGTGCACTTTAAACCTTGAGAAAGCAGCTCTTTGAACATAGCTTGAGCCTCTACTCCCAGTGAGACATCTCTTGAGTAACCAGAAAGCATTGTGTTCCATGAGATGAGGTCTCTTACTGGCATTGTCCTGAACAAAAGCTTAGCAGTAAATGAGTCATGACATTTCATATATAAGCCAAGTAAGCTATTTCCTATAGAAGACTCCTCATGCAGAAGGCCTTTTCTGACTATGTATCCGTGGATTTCTTTCCCTTCACAGAGTAGTCCTTGATCAGCACAGCCAGAAATTACAGTCACCAAAGTGGCATGATCTGGCTGGTACCTGGATATCATTTCATGGAAAACAAAAAGGGCTTCGCTGACCTTTTCATTCTCCACCAATCCCTTGATCATAGCATTCCATGATACCAAAGTTTTACTTGAAATGCCTGCAAAGACATTCTCCGCATCGTTGGAAAATCCAAGCTCTGAATAAAATGTTATCAGAGAATTCGCCACCGAGCAAGATGCAGTGTCCTCGTAACCAAGCTTGACCACACAGCCATGGACAGACTCCCCAAAGGACAAAAGATCATCTGCGCGAGAAGCAGCTGAAAGGACTGAAGACAGGGTCACCTCATCTGCCTGAACCGCCAAACGGATCATCTCCCTGAAGTAACAAGCTGAAACTTCAAAAAGTCCATTGAACGCGCTTCCACCTATCATAGAATTCCACGAGGTGGTGTCCCAACACGGCATCCTCCAAAACACAGCCTCCGAAGCGCAGAAACGCCCACACTTAGCGTACATGTCCACAAGAGCATTCTGAAGGTTCAGGTCGGTGTCTAGGCGTCTCTTCACGGCCGCGGCATGGAGCACCATCCCAAGGTCCATGCCTCTGGCGCGCGACGCCCCCGACAGCATGATGACCACGGTGGCCGAATCGAACGCCTCGAGCACGCACGCCATCCGCCGGAACAGAGCCACGGCGTCGCCGAGATGGCAGCTCCGTGTCATAGCATCGAGCGCGGCGTTCCACAGGATCAGGTCCGGGCGGGCGGCCTCGTCGAGCAGCGCCAGGGCGGCACGCACGTCGCCCCTCCTCCTGGCGTAGGCCGTGAGGAGCGAGGTGCGCACGGGCGGGTCCAGCACCGCGCCGGACTTGAGGGACGCGCAGTGGAGGGCGGCGACGGCGTCTGCGGCGGGGCGCGCGCCGTCCCTGAGCGCGCGCACGATGGAGCTGGCTCGTGTTCCGTGGGGCATTCCGTCGAGCAGGTGGCGGGCGACGCCCTCGCCCTCGGCGGACGCATGGTGGAATAGTGCTATTGCCACGCGAAGGCCCGGGTAGGGAATGCGGTCGAGGTTGGCTGTGGCGGGGAAGGTGAGGTTTACGGCGGCGAGAAGCCTGTGAGCTCGGCGTAGCATCCACCGGCGTCCGGCGCGGCGGCTCTCCACGGAGTTCCGAACTGTGTCAACGCAAAGGAAGGAGAGAAAGAATGAGTTGGAAGTTTTCTATCCTTCCGCTCACACATGTTATTTGGATAACGTTTCCTGGGAGGCCAACCCCAGTGAACGTTCCCATCACCGTCGCACGCATCTTGATGCCATAGCATTTTTTAAAGTAGCATCGCCATTTTATAAATCAACTTGGCATTTTCCATAAAGTAGCGTGACATTTTTTTTATTTTTCTAATATTCATGGCAATTATACAACTTTTTTTGTTTGTGTTTACAAGAAAAATATGTATTTTGTATTCATGGCATTAAAAAATCAGTAAACTAAACCTCTGGGCCATTGTGGGTTTGCCTTGTCCCTTCCCCTGCAGAACGATCAGGGAGGGCTGATTCGTTCGCTGGGAGCAGCTCATTCTAGAAAAAAAAAGAATATTTCGATAGACCCTTTCCGTGGCGACCGTTCCAAGTTATTGGGGTTAGTCCTTTTCAAGTTGTTTGGAAAGGCTTCATTTTTCTAAATGAAGGCTTTAATCCTTTCTCTAAATAAACTTAGTATTAAAACTTCTCTTCTCTAGCTTTCAAAGTAGTTTCAGCGATATGTAGTCTTCCCAATTGAAAAGTGTATCATAATAGTTAGCCCTCTCGTATCATGTGTGATTGGGCAACGCATTTCATACTATTTATCCATGCGACCATATGCAGTTTATCATGCATGCTTGTTCTGTAGTGATCATGAGCGATGAAAAAGCTATCACACACGGTTTGCATTCAGGCATAAACCATAACTTTTGTAACATGTGCCCATGTGCGCAATAAGAGAGGCTTAACAGCACCATTATGCACCTCTGCGTAGTACTGAATGGAAAATAGCTTTTACTATACAAGCTCATATTCCATTCCCAGTTTTCATTATAGAAAGACGTGCCAACATAAAAAGAGTCATGGTTTTCTTTTTGCACGGCATCCCTGGCTATATGCGGTTTACCTTAATTTTCTTTTTGGCACTAGTCGAATTAATTTACCAGGTCGTCTCATCTAGATCCAATGGATGGCGTGCCTTCCTCCTCCTCCTGCCATCTTCTTCATATTGTCGCCCTTCGACGTCTGCCAAGGCCCATGTCGATTCCTCTAAACCAACCCATCTCCCCTTCCTCTTCGACACTGGTAGCCCCACTCTGCACCTGAATTGTCAAGCCTCTGATTACTCTCCACCAGGTCATTGGTGGCATTCGCTATGAGACCCCTGTGACGCTCGGATAATCAAGCTACAGTAACCTCTGCTAATAACGCCACGTCACCTCCGTTACTGTCGCTAATCTCGCGTCGAAACCGATTCAAATTCAAATTTAACATATTGACAAACAATAAAAGTTTTCAAAATGGTAAACTAAAATGTTCGGAGTGTGCCAGTAAATGCGGGGCAATTATGGTAAAGGAATCGTGCTTTTATAAAAAAGGCCTATATATTTAAAATGAATGAAAACACGAAAGGAAATAAAATTAAAAAGAAAAAAAAGGAAAAAGAAAAAAAACAAAGCTAAAAAAAGAAGAAGAAACAACAGACCACCATTGGCTGGGCCTCGTGCCCCGGTAGCCCTGAGCACGGCGGCCCAACCGCCGCCCACCCATGGCCCCTTAACCCCACTCCCCACCGAACCCTAGCCCCGACACCACCCACTCGCCCCACTCACCCGTCTCTCTCCTCTCCTCTCGATCCCATCCGGATCGGGAGGCTCAACCCGCCGCGCCTACGCGCGTCGCCCGACAACCGCCTCGTCTGCCGCCGCCGATCAAGGCCTCCGTCATTGGAGCCACCACGCCACCGCTTCCGTCTCCTCCCCAGACGCGCTTTGCCCCCTCGACCCGTCTTGGATCGAGCTCGACCCCGCGCCCGATGCCGCTCATCCTCGTCAGCCGCGACACGCCCGAGGATCGCCACCTCCGCCCATGACTTCTTCGTCGTCCCCACGCCGCACCTACAACACCACCGCCGCCCATCGCCACCCGCGAAGCTCACCACCGCCCACGTGCCACGGCTTCCTCCTCGCCCGTTCGAGGCCGTCGATCACGCGCGCCACCCCAAGCCCTCTCTGCTGCCACACGCTGTCGGCCCGTCCGTCGCGGACCTTGCCGCGAGGTTCCTCCACCTCCTCGAGCCTCCTCTGCAACGATGTGAGCATTCGGCTCAACCTGGCCTCTCCCCTCTCTTTCCCATGCCCCGTAGACGCCCTGCCGACGAGGTCGTGCCTCTGCCGCCGCTCGACGCCGACGTGGTGGTCAATTCTGACCGGCCCAGCAACTGCTAGTAGTTCCAGTGGGTGCATGACGAGTCCCTCGCCCGATCCCGGCGCTGGGCTCGCCCGATCGGGTGCGCCAGAGGCCACGCCATTGTGCCCACTCTCGGTAGCAGCGCCAAGACGCCCGTTAAGTCCACCCTGGCCCAATGACATGTGGGGCCCATCCCCTTGAACGTTAAAAAAAAGATATAAAAAAAGAATTAAAAATAAAGAATATATTAATTAATTAATTAACTAACTAAATTAATTAAGTTAATTAAATCCTGATTAGTTGACTAGTTAAATTTACTTAACCTGCTAATTAAACTAAGTAACTGTTAATTAGATATCAGTCAATGACAGAATGGACCCACGCGTCAGTTTGACCAAGTCAACTGACTGTTGACTGCTGACATCACCCTGATGTCATGCTGACGTCATAATGACATTTCCTAATTAAATTAATTCTGCTAATTCAAAAAAAGGATTTAAATCTTTAGAAAATCATATCTTTTAATCCGTAACTCGGATGAAAATACTTTCTACATGAAAGTTGCTCAGAACGACGAGACGAATTCAGATACGCAGCCCGTTCGTCCGCCACACATCCCTAGCATAGCAAACCCGCAACTTTCCCCCTCCGTTTCATCCGTCCGAAAACACGGAACACGGGGATACTTTCCCGGATGTTTCCCCCCTCCACCGGTATCACCTCCTACTGCGTTAGGTCACCTCTAGCACCGCGTATTACCATGCTATGCTTTGTGATACTTTGATTGCTCAGTTATTTATTGTGTTCCCCCTCCGTTACTTTTTTGGTGAACCCGAGGCGCCGACGACCCCCAGATCGACTACGGAGTTGGCGACCCCTCCTTCTTGCCGAGCAATCAGGCAAGCCCCTTTGATCACCAGATATCGCCTACTCTTCTCTATACTACTTGCATTAGAGTAGTGTAGCATATTCTTGCTTCGATTAATCCTATCTTCTTTGCATAGCTTTGTCCTTGCTACTCTTGTTGTTACCTTTACCGCTATCCTCTCGCTTAGTATAGGATGCTAGTGTTCCATCGGTGACCCTACACTCTTGTCAAAATCGCCATGCTATACTCTTTGGGTTGTGATCACTTGGGAGGTGATCACGGGCATATACTATATACTTACACTGTTACATTACGTGATATCGTTAGGAGATGGGGCTGAAAGGACGGTGGCTTCATCTGGTAGAGGTGGGCACTGGGTTCCGACGGCCCCATTGTTACTTTATGGCGGAGCGGCAGGCAGGTTGAGACCACCTAGGAGAGAGGTGGGCCTGGCCAGTCGGCGTTCGCGGATACTTAACACGCTTAACGAGATCTTGGTATTTGATCCGAGTCGGCCATTTGGTCTATCGCACTAACCAACTCTGCGAGGAGCAGTTATGGGCACTCGGCGTCGTGGTATCGGGCACTTCGTGGCGTCGGCCGAGCGGCGGCGCGGATTGGACTGGAGCGCTGTTAGGCTAGGTCGCTTCGGCCGCGACGCAACATGCAGGTGTGCTAAGGCGATGGGCCTGCACCCTGTGCGCTTAGGTTTAGACCGGCGTCTTGACCTCTCTGTTGAGCCTAGGTGGGGCTGCGACGTGTTGATCTTCCGCGGTCGGGCATGACCCAGGAAAGTGTGTCTGGCCAAATGGGATCAAGCGTGTTGGATTATGTGATGCACCCCTGCAGGGAAGTTAATCTATTCGGATAGCCGTGATCTTGATGGGACGACTTGGAGTTGTACCTTGACCTTATGACAACTAGAACCGGATACTTAATAAAACACACCCTTCCAAGTGCGGATACAACCCGGTGGTCGCTCTCTCTAAGGGTTACGAGGAGGATCGCGGGTAGGATTATTGCTATGTGATGCTACTTGGAGGACTTGATCTACTCTACGCTACATCTTTGCAAAGGCGGAGGCTGCGAGCGTAGTCTTGACGGGATTAGCTATCCCCTCTTATTACGGCATTCTGCATTCGGTCCATGATATGGCCCTTTACACATATATCCATGCATATGTAGTGTAGCTCCTTGCTTGCAGTACTTTGGATGAGTACTCACGGTTGCCTTGTTCCCCTTTCCCCTATCTCTACTCGATTGCTGCGACTGACGATGGAGCCGGAGCGACGCCACCGTCGATGGCGACTACTACCCGGAGGTGCCTACTACTACGTGCAGCCCGCGGCGGCGACCAGGAGTAGTTAGGAGGATCCTGCGGGAGGCCTGCGCCTCTTCGATCTGTATCCCGGTTTGTGCTAGCCATCTTATGGCAACTTGTTTAACTTATGTCTGTACTCAGATATTGTTGCTTCTGCTGACTCGTCTATGATCGAGCACTTGTATTCTAGCCCTCGAGGCCCCTGGCTTGTATTATGATGTTTGTATGACTTATTTATGTTTTAGAGTTGTGTTGTGATATCTTCCCGTGAGTCCCTGATCTTAATCGTACACATTCCCCCCCCCCCCCCCCTCTCCGTCTTTCTATCGGGTATATGCTCTAGAATTCGACAGACTGAATTTAAATTTCAGGCAACTTGCCGATGCAAGTATGACTTAAAACATATTTTGTCGGTGCAGCGTGGCATACCCTCCTCCTTTTTAGGGAAGCATGGTTGCTTACTATGTCCACCGCGAAAAATCTCTGGGCCTCTTTATGGCCCTACATGGCACAACATGAAGCCCATAGAATAAACTGATGTCGGTTTTCTACCTCTACTTGATTTTCAATATTCCCCTAAAAAAACTTGATTTTTCAATATGCCTTCAATCACGACTGAGAAAAAGGGCATTTCCTAAAAATCATTAAAAAGGTGTCTTAGATTACCTTTCTTAAAGGTGTTCCGAGAACGCCTTCAAATGTCCCTTGTTAGCAGGTATCTACGAAGAACGCCTTCGTACATGCTCAATTAATGACATCTGACAAAAACACAGTAATATATAATATTATATGGAGCATTTTGCAAAATGCCATCATAGATTTACGAAAAATACTAACACCCACACGTATGGGCGTTTGCATCTCGCCCACACGCGTGGATCCACGTCCATTTGTGGTTGCACGAATCTTGGCATGTTTGTGGTGCCACGTAGGACTGGGCTAGTGTGTGGGCATTCATCCGGTCGCGCACACGTCCGTTTCACCACACAGAGGGACGGGCGTGTGGGCGTTTAGCAGTTCGCCCACACGTCAGTTTTCACTCACACACAGGGGCTAGTGTGTGGGCATTTATCAACTCGCCCACACGCCCGTCTCCTCTCCCACACCCAAACCTGCCAGTTGTCATGTGTTTTGCAGGGTACATGGCAACTGTCCTACTGTGCTTGTAAGCATATGACAACTCTCTCTTTTACCCAAATATGTCAGTTGCCATATGTTTTGCAGGGTACATGGCAACTGCCCTAGTGTGCTTGTAAGCAGATGTCAACTCTCTCTTTTACCTGAACATGTTATTTTGCCATGTCTCTTTGTAGCACTACACGGCAACTGCCTAGTGTTAGTAGGTGACAACTTCTAAAGTTTTCAAATCATGGCAACTGTAGTAAACCAGACCATACATCACAACTGCCTAGTGTTAGTAGGTGACAACTTCTAAAGTTTTCAAATCATGGCAACTGTAGTAAACCAGTCCATACATCACAACTGCCTAGTGTTAGTAGGTGGCAACCCCTAAAGTTTTCAAATCATGGCAACTATAGTAAACCAGACCATACATGGCAAAAGCTGCAGTTGTCCAAAAATGGCATCTGGCACTTGACCTGAGATGGCAACTGCAGTTGAGCAACCATGGCAACTGTAGTTGTCGGACATGGCAACTGTAGTTCAGCGACATGGCAAGTGCAGTTAAATGAACATGGAAGAGGGTCCGGACCATGGCAACTACGGGGCACGTGTGACAGTCACGTGGGGCGTGCGGGACCATGAGGTAGGAGGCCTGATGTACGGGCGTGTGAGCGTTATCTATTTTGCCCACACGTAGGCGTGTGAGAGGGACCGCGAGGAAAAAAAGAGGCGTATGGGCATTACTTGTTTTGCCCACACGTAGGCATGTGGGTTGATTTTCTTAAACACCACACAAAACATGTGGACAGACCCCTTAACGCTCACATGTGTGGGCGTTATCGGCGTCCTTTTTTAGTGGTGTTTTCGAAAACACCATAATATATCAGCACAACTGGCGACCGATCTGGTGAGACAGATTTAATGATGATGCTTCTATCTAACACATAATTTGGATAGTTGATTGGTTGCCAAACTATGTTACGAGAAACCTGAGGCCGTGGTTCGAATCACATTTCACATTTTTTTTTTCAATTTAGTGTGAGCCATTCCATTCTCAGAAACAACATAGTAATTTATTTAGCCCCATACTACCGAGCTAAAATTTTGTTCCTATTTAGCACCATACTACCGAGCTAAAAATTTGTTTCTTTAGATGGAGAGCCGCGTGATGTCTCATAAAATTTTTTTAACCTAAAAGCAAAAAATGACACTGTGCGGCATAATGCCGTTCGGCTTATCATGTACTCCCTCCGTTCCCAAATATTTGTCTTTCTAGCCATCTCAAATGGACTACAACATACGGATGTATGTAGACATGTTTTAGAGTGTAGATTCACTCATTTTGCTCCGTATGTAGTCACTTGTTGAAATCTCTAGAAAGACAATTATTTAGGAACGGAGGGAGTACTAGCTCTAATCTTCCCTTTTCCAGTCCCCAGTAGCACATACTACAAAGATTCCTACACGCTTAACATGCGTTCCCTGGCAGTTGGCCAGACATGCCGGCAAACGGGCTCACACCGACTGACAAATGGGTCCCATGTGGCTTATATAGCCCCAGTCAACCGTAACCCTCCATTTTCAATTTCTAGTGGGCAGAGGATTTAGGGAGACCACCTAATCCCCGTGCATGGGCCGGCAGATAACCTCAAAACACGCAACCCCTACCCACATAAGCGCTTTCGGGTCGGCCCATTTGTGGAGGGTCCTTGTTTTTTTCCTTTATTTTTTCTTTTTGTTTTTTCTTTTTTAACTTTCTATTTTTTTCCTTTTTACTTTTTTTCCTTCTTGAAAAATGATTGGATTTAAAAAAGTTCTGAATTTCAAACAATAATCATGAATTCAAAATATCTTCATTAATTTATAAAATGTGTACATAATACAAAGCATGATCCGGATTTCCAAAAAGTGCACGTATTTGATAAACGTTCCCGGATTTTTTTAAAATAAAGTATTTCAAATAATGTCCAAGTATTACAAAAAATTCCAAAACAATTTAACCAATTTTCGAACTTAAAATAAATGCTCATGAATTTGACATATATTTCCAGAAATTCAAAAATGTTCATAAATTTCAGAAAATATTCCCATATTACAAAACGTGCTCAGAATGCATTTATTTTCTAATATTTCCAAAACTGTTCATGAATTTAGTTTTTGTTGCAACTCAAAAAATTATATTTTCAAAATAGTCACAGATTTGAACAAAATATTAGTGAGTTCGAAATTGGTTTGTGAAATTAAAATTGTTCATAATTTTAGAGAAATTCTAAGAAGATTGAAAACTGTTCATGATGTAAATAATTGTTCCCGACTTTTAAAATAATATTCATGGATTTGGTAAAGTTCACGAGTTTGGAAAAAAGTTCGTGGACTGAAATCACAAGAATAACAAAAATACTGGAAGAAAAAACTATAGAAAGAAGAAAAAGTCGGTTCTGGGGAGACAGAAGTCCACTAAATGGGGCGGCCCATATCACGTCGTTTTGTTCCCAGCGTGTATGCGCGATGGAAAACCCTACTTGACGCTCGCTGCGTCAAAGTGTCGGGCGATCGCACAGGGGCGCGACAGGTTGGGCCGGCCCATAAACCACGTTCGCATCGCTTGCCAGTTCCGATTTTGTGAAACTCCTAGAAGATTCCCAACCGGTTTTTCTGGTTTGGGAACTTCTAGAAGGTTCCTTTTACGGTTTGTTCTTTTTTTCTTTATTCTTTGTTTTTGTTCTTTTCTTTTACAAAATATCCTGCCATTTTAATAAATTGTTCACAAATCCATAACAAGTTTTGGACATTAAGAAAATGTTTGCATTTCAAAACAATTTGTCAATAAATCCGAAACATGTTACCAAATTTCAAAAAAATGTTCCCGTTTCTAGAATTTGTTCACATATCCAAAAATTATTCCTGAATTTTAAAAAATGTTCCCATTTCAAAAAATATGTTCACAAAATAGAAAAATGTTCAGGAATTTCAAAATGTGTTCCAATTTTTCAAAGATTGTTCTAGTTTTCAAAAAACTCTCATTTTTGGAAAATTGTTAACCAATTCAAATAATGTAGTTTCCTTTTCTTTGTTTTTTCCTGTTATCTTTTTTTTCTTTTTTTGTCTCTCTGTTTGTTTTTTATTTTGTTCTGCTTTTTTCATTAAAATGTTCAAAATTTGTTCGTGTTTCCAAAAATTGTTCAGAAGTTTCAAATATTAGTTCTCAAAATTGAAAAAATGTTCGTGTTGTTGCAAAAAATGTCTAGAAAATAAAAAATAAAAAATGTGCAAAATATTTGAAATTTGTTTGCCTTTCCAACAAGTGCCAGGATTTTTCACATAAAAATTGCATTTTTATAAAAATGTTCGTGTTTAAAAAATTTATACAAAGTTTTTAAAAAGTTCTGTATTTCAATTTTTTGTTCACGTATTCAAAAATGTTTGTTCTTTAAAATTTGTTCGGAATTTTCAAAATTGTTCTCTGTTTCAAAATTTGTTCTGAAATTCAAAAAATGTTCATGCTTTAGAAAATTGTTCATAAATTCTGAAAATGTTCACATTTTCAAAAAAAATTTTGGGATATTCAAAATTTGTTCGCAATATCATAAATTGTTCCCTTTTGTCAAAACAAAATCGTACGTTCAAAATTTTAACTAAAATTTGGAAAATGGTAAAGGATTTTTTTTCAAACAGTGTTAACTCTTATACTTTGGTTAGTTCTTGTAGATTTTCGCTGTACATTGGTCTTGTAAGCTCTTCCATCGTAGTGGCTAGTACTCAGCGAGCACAAGTAGGCAGTCTGGTGTTCGATTCCCAGCTATCGCGACCTACCTTTTTAGCGATCTTTTTTCGACTAGGTTTTTGCAGCGCACTGCAATGGGCCGGCCCAATCAATGCACCACGAGCGATGTGCCTGTGCGAAAGCGCGGCAATTTGACGCAAAATGCGTCACATAGGAACTCCCATTCGCGATATAGGATCCAGCGGATTGAGAGATGCCCTAAGAATTCTTAGTGGGCTGTTGGATGGGATATAGTTTTCGAGAATGCGATATAGTTTTTAGTTTTTATTTCGTATTTTTTACCTTTTCCCTTTTTTCAGCTTTAATTATTTTGTTTTCTATAATCTTTAGGAATTACAAATATTAATTCAAAATTTCGAAAAAATGATTTAAAAAAATTATTTTATGGAAAATATTTAGAATTTCAAAATTTCCTGCTTACAATTTTTTCTTAAGTTCAGGAATATTTATGTATTTTCCAAAATGTTTAGGAATTTCGGAAAATACTTTTTCAAAAACATTTCATGCTTTTCTTCCACATATTCCAGAAATATCAAAACGGGAATTTCACAAAATGTCCGTGTTCACAAAATTTCTTCAGAATTAAAAAAATAAATCCTGTTTTCAAATTTCGTTCGCAAAATTCAAAATATCATTTATTATGGAATTTCAAAAGGTGTTCTCATTTTTCAAAAATTGTTGAAAATATAAAAGAAGACAAAAAAAAACTGACATGCTACGAACTGCACAATGAACTCGGCTGTTACAATACTGTACCGCTACAGTGGCAAAGACCATGCTACACTATAGAAACCAACCGTGCAACCATGAAAAACCTCCACTACAGTACCGCGTGCTGCACCTAGAAATGGGCCTGCCGAGTCAGGCACCACTGTGTGCGTCACTCCTCTATTTGCCGCAAAATGCGGGAAATAGTATATCCCGGTTTGAGTACAAAGGTGATCTGCAAAAGGACCATCAAAGATCCAAGCATCAAAAAAGCCAAAATAGGCATTTCCCTTCAAGATTGTCCCTATTGTTTTCCTGAAACACCTTGTTACATCTTCGAAGTGTTTTTTGGCGTTTTCAAAGGCGATTCTTAGTGCCTTCATATCTTATTGCTTCCTAATTCACACGGTGTTGTAGTGGGAGCCACCGACAAGAAGTGACGGGTAACCATGATTACTCAACGCATGGGAGGTTGTAGCCAGATTAGATATGCATGATCCCACTACATAAGTCAAATCTCAACTTAAAGACTGAGCATTTTCCAGAATAAACTATCTTGACTTGTAGATCGAGAATTCTCGAGAAGGAATGTTAGTGCCATAGTTACCTACAGATGTGAAATGTTGGGAAGATAGTAGGATGCCTATTATAAATAGTCAAATGTTTGGAGTAGATCTCACTACAAAAAAAAAATTAAGATCAGTGTAGGCTAGGTGATAAGATGGAGGAAAGACGTTACGGTCTAGAACCTGTCAGCCAAGTGCCCGAAAAGTACCCACAAACTTAATAACGTGAAAATAACCCAACCTCACATTTGCTGGTTAATGCAATGGCAATATAGAACACCAGACAGTATTAAACGTCGACAACTTAGTTGTATGAGCACTATGTTGCTGTACACAATTTTTTTTTATTAAGAGATTTGTATTAACATTTTCGTTTTATGTTTTATGTGGTTCCGTTGTCCAAATTTTAAAGATTTTGCATGATGCTATTGATGTCAATGGAAGTTCTTTCATATACAGTTTAAACACATACCCTGTTTTTGTCAGTTTGAGAGGATATTGTATAACTGGAGGGTGTCATCGATGGATCATCATGATGATCACTGGTGCGATTAAGCGTGCTAATCCCTCAAGTCTCTTCTTTGTAAAAATACCCAGAGTATTACTTACATGGTTGCACTATCATGTGTTGCGCCACACTCTGATGTGACATTTTGTGTAGTTGGGTTCTGTAAGGATTTTCCGTTTTGGTTATCAATAAACGGGTGCTTTCCTTTGTTTTCTTTTTTGTTTTGGTTTCTCACTTTGGTTAAGAAGCTAGTTACATCACCCCGTGAAGCCGACGGTCGTCTAATTACAATGAGGCCAAAATTCCTCCCAATCCCTGTCATAGAAAGGACGGCAAGCCACCGGTACTCATCTCGCCCTTTGGACTCCTGCCTAGAGAAGACATAAGGCTCTAAGGACACTCATAATAACACTGGAGGATATATGTGGCACCTAACCGGTTCTTTTTTTGCGGGTTGTCCTTTTTTTAGTTAATCTGTAAAAGTAGATCGCAAAATTGGAAAGACGGTCATCATTTTTCTTTTCTTGTGCAACATATGTCTTGTCCTTTTTTTGTAAAGGAGCATAAAACCTTCGGTTAACATGTAATAGGAAGAGCTCCCGATTTGATGTCTCGACTAGCTCTTAAGAATGCACTATTGTGAAGGCTGAGTGTACTTAAAACCAACTTGGTACTAATATATTGCCCTTTATCAAGAAAAATAACACACCCACCTACCTTTTGTCAGTGTCACCCTTATTATATACCCCGTTGGATGCATGTTTCCTTTCCATCCTTGCATGCACTTCTTATATTCCCTCGCCTACTTAGTCCCCTTTACCAGACCTAAAATTGGTCATATATCTTTAACTTTTAACCAGAATAATACTCAATGCAGAACAAAAACAATCATTAAAGATATTTAGAATACTATACCGAAAAAGGCTTTCGCCCCGCTTTATGGATAAAGCAAACCGCCACAAAGCACCCATACAATGAGAAGTTCACAATGCACACACCCAAGTCTCACGACAAGTACAGAAGGTTCTGCTGAGGGCACAACTCAACAAGCCCAAAGATACAAAGAAAAAAAAGGCCGATCGCGGCCAGAAACAAGTCGGGCTCCTAATCCGGCTCGGGGGGAGGAGGAGGAGGCGGCGGCAACAGACGGGCAGCCATCGAGTGGAGGTCGGCGATGAAGGCGGAGATGGCGTTCTGGTCCTGGGGGCGGCTAAGCGGCCGCCAAAGTTGCAAGTAACCAGACAATTTGAAGAGGGAGCACATGATTTCATTTATATAGTAGCTGGTGGATTGCACCTCAAGATCTTACTTGGTTCTCACGCAGGTGGTTGCGAGCTATCTTGTGGACATGAGTTACACATGGGCTTGGGCTCCGTGTTTGGACCAAGATAAGCATTGTCATTTTAATAAACAAAGCAGGTCCGCTAAAAATGAACAAATGAGGTGAATTAGTGATTTAAAAAAAGGTGAATTACTTCTTCTAATCACAGCCACTAGTTTGCTTTAGTTTTCATGCTTTTCATGCCAAAAAAACTCCTGGAAAACTTATATAGAAGTACTTCTTGCAAATAAACTCTACCTATTTAATCTATCACGTGTTGTGCCACACGCCCACACTCGGCTGGCACATGTTGTGTGCTTGATGACACATTAGGTGTAGCTCTGTTATGTTAAGGATTTTTGGTTTTGGTGATCAACAAAATTTGTGCTTTCCCCTTATTGTTTCTTTTCGTTTAGTAGGAAATGAGAAGTTAGCATGTCCAATCCACATAGGTTCATGTTGTCCCAGGACTTTTGATACTTTATTTTAAGAGTACAAGGCAGATGTATATGATCCAGACTGCAAGTACAATTATTCTTCTTACCTCACCTATGCCATTATGGCGATATCTCTTATATAATTTAACTGGGCGTGGAGAACATTGAAATATAGTACACCTATGTTCTGACTTGATTGGAGTGCACCAATGGGTGTTAAGACTCGAGATATTCCTTTTCCTACTAGAGGATATAGTCTTAATTTAGGTTTAATGGGTAGCTATTGCACCCCCCAACCTTACCTTTAGTTCAATATGACCCTCAATTATAAAGAAGGCACCCTATTGCGGTTGCAGTCTTCTAGCTCATGCCTCATACACGCGTTAACTTTTCGTGCCCGTACAGAGTTGAGCATCCATATAGAACAGTGGCTACTAGGAGCAATTATACGTGCGCAACATCATATTGGGGATGAGTGGGATCAAGAAGCGGCCACCCTGCACTTGTCAATGGTGCAATGCAGTTCCAACTCCTCAAGCTTTTTGGTTGCAGAAGATAAGTGGTCCACGTACTGGTTTTGTCAGTGTGGTTGGGAGGCAGTCAAGCTGCCCACACATAAACCACAAAGTAGAAAGCTCTAGGGAGGCTGAGTTTCTTTGACAGAGAAACCATCTCTAGGCAGAGTGCTATTGATCAGACAAGGAGTGATGAGATTTTGGTTGAACACACTTAAAATTATACATGAAAATACACAAATATAGGTTGTGCTTCTTCTTTCTATTTTAAGATCTAGGAAGAAATTTGTGTGTACAATTGCATAGCTCTGTGCTTATTATATAGTTATTTTTTGAATAAAGGAAAAGACTACTAGGAGGTACTGAATCCTAATGAAGGGTACATTTTTGGACAAATGATTTTGGTTTTAGTGACTACAAAATTAGTTTTTTTTTTCTTGAAAAAACACTAGACATTACCGCGTAAACCATATAGAAAGTATATCATGTTTCAATTTCGACATCAATACACACCTTAAATTAATCCCATCTTTTAGGTAAACAAGCAAGAAATTGTTAGAGAGACTGTTCACACGGAGATAAACTTAAAACCAAACAAAAGTAGGAGAAAAAAATGACCTCCAATCATCAAGGGGCTGGTTATGGACTTCATCAGCCTATGGCACAAGCTACAGTGAGGTTGAATTCTGCCTAACTTCCTAACGTAAGCGCAAGCTAGTGCTAGAGAATCCGCTGCACTTGAGCTCTTGTACTTTGTTGTTCATATCTGTTGAGCAACAATGACGATCCGCATCATGGGCTAGTGATACAGTTGTTTTTGTCATCAGCTAACATTATGTTTGCGGACTCATATCATGATTGTTTTTTGGTCTAGTAGCACTTGCAGGCCTGCTCATTCGAACTCTGCTTGGTATGCGTCCGCTCTCTACATATACTCGTATCCTGATGTTGTTCACACTTTTTTGCAAGCAATTTAAAGTTCCAACGGGCTTGAAGATTTTGTAGAGACTAATCCCACGAGGACTACGTTCTGATGTGGTTATAGCCAATTTTTTCTATCATAAAACTATAAAACATAGTCAACACACCACCCCAACACACACTCACACATCGGCTACTCAACACTAGAGTTTTGGAATTTTTGTATTTGTAGAAGTGACCACATTAAACTACACTATCGACATAACCGTTGTCTACCACCAAAAGAATAATCCACTCCAGTAGCTGCACAAGACATCAAATTTAGGATCACATGAGTATCAAAATTAGGCTTACACAAGGCATCAAAACGTACGGGCGTCCTCATGGCATCAGGTACTACCACCTTACGAGCCACCCAACTGATGGTTGGTTCTTTTATTTTTCGAGAATGAGCACAAGCATATCTATCATATCTCCTAAAACTCTAAGCTCCCAAGAAATCCTCTCTTCTGGTGCTCATTCTCGAAAAATGCAAGGAGTGTTGAGGCAGGCTTCTTGTGCTTACTTCCGGGCTTTGACTTTCTTTTGTACTATACTCATTTGTTTCAGCATGGCTTCACTGGTCGGCGGCGGTGTCTCTCTTATGTCTTTCCTTCCAAGTTCCAATCGCCATGACCTGGCTTCGTGGCCGCAAGGCCATCGTGCATCTCCTCCTCGATCGGCCACACCTTCTTGCCCCCACGCACAGGTTGAGTTTTTCCCCATCTGCCATTGACTCTGCTGCTCTGACTCCCATCGGTCATCCTCGTTCCCACGGTCACTGTCGACAATGACCTAAGACTAGAACAGTTGCTGAACCCTAGCGCCGCCGCTGCCAGGCCCCCCGCTCCTCTGATCCCCCGCTTCGCCATCGCTGGAGGGGCCACCGGCGAAGTCCGCATGTGCCCCAGGGAAGGTGGCGGTGGAGCGTCTCCCCTCTCCGCGGCGTTGCGCGTGCACACGCTGCCTTCGTCGCCTTGAGCACGGGTGAGATGTAGGGCTGCAGGAGCGGCGTCAGTGCGTGGAGAGGTCGGATCCTGGTCGGGCTTGGCCGGATCTAGCTTCTTCGCCTTCGTTGACCGCCCTCGATGTGGTGCGCGCTGCGTTGGCAGGCAGTGCTCAGCGGCTCTGCTACTTCTTGAGGTTGTGTTGGTTTTTCCCTTAAAGAGGAAAGGATGATGCAGCAAAGTAAATATAAGTATTTCCCTCAGTTAGAGAACCAAGGTATCAATCCAGTAGGAGGTACAAGCAAGTCCCCAATATATGCACCTACACAAACAATCAAACACTTGCACCCAACGCGATAAACGGGTTGTCAATCCCTTCACGGTCAATTGCAATGGTGAGATCTGATAGTGATAGATATAAAAGATTACTGAAACGTAAATTAAGGTAAATGTAAATAAAGTGCAGCAAGGTATTTTTGGTTTTTTTTGGTTTATAGGTCTGAAAATATATGATGGAAAATAGACCCGGGGGCCGTAGGTTGCACTAGAGGCTTCTCTCTTGAAGGAAAAAAATACGATGGGTGAACAAGTTACTGTCGAGCAATTGATAGAAAAGTGCAAAGTTATGACGATATCCAAGGCTACGATTATGAAATATAGGCATCACGTCCGTGTCAAGTAGATCGACTCCTGCCTGCATCTACTACTATTACTCCACACATCGACCGCTATCCAGCATGCATCTAGAGTATTAAGTTCATAAAGAACGGAGTAACGCCTTAAGTAATATGACATGATGTAGAGGGATAAACTCAAGCAATATGATGAAAACCCCACCTTTTTATCCTCGATGGCAACAATTCAATACGTGTCTCGCTACCCCTACTTTGTCACTGGGTGAAATCACGCAAGATTGAACCCAAAAGCTAAGCACCTCTCCCATTGCAAGAAAAACCAATCTAGTTGGCCAAACCAAACCGACAATTCGAAGAGAAATACAAAGATATCAAATCATGCATATAAGAATTCAGAGAAGATTCAAATAATATTCATAAATAAGCTGATCATAAATCCACAATTCATTGGATCTCGACAAACACACCGCAAAAGAAGATTACATCGGGTAGATCTCCAAGAACATCGAGGAGAACATTGTATTGAAGATCAAAGAGAGAGAAGAAGCCATCTAGCTACTAGCTATGGACCCGTAGGTCTGTGGTAAACTACTCATGCTGCATCGGAAGGGCAATGGAGTTGATGTAGATGCCCTTCGTGATCGATTCCCCCTCCAACAGATTGCCGGAAAAGGTCCCAAGATGGGATCTCACGGGTACAGAGACTTGCGGTGGCGGAAAAGTATTTTCATGGACTCCCCTGATGGTTATGGAATATTTGGATATTTATAGGCCGAAGAATAGGGTTAGGAGGGCCTCGAGGCAACCACAAGGCAGGGGGTGCCCCCCTAGGGCGCGCCCTCCACCCTTGACGTTGCCGCGGGACTCTTCTGTCTTGGTTCTCAAGTCCCACGGGTGTCTTCTGGTCCAAGAAAAATCATCGTAAAGTTTCATTCTATTTGGACTCCGTTTGATATTCTGTTTCTGTGAAACTCAAAAACAAGGAAAAAACAGAAACTGGCACTGGACTCTGGGTTAATAAGTTAGTCCCAAAAATAGTATAAAATAGCATATTAATGCATATAGAACATCCAAAATATAAATATAATAGCATGGAATAGTAAAAAATTATAGATACGTTGGAGACGTATCAAGCATCCCCAAGCTTAATTCCTGCTCGTCCTCGAGTAGGTAAATGATAAAAACAGAATTTTTGATGTGGAATGCTACCTAACATATTTATCCATGTAGTTTTCTTTATTGTGGTATGGATGTTCAGATCAATAAGATTCAAAACAAAAGTTTAATATTGACATAAAACAATAATACTTCAAGCATACTAACAAAGCAATCATGTCTTCTCAAAAAACATGACCAAAGAAAGTTATCCATATAAAATCATATAGTCTTGCTATGCTCCATCTTCATCACACAAAATATTTCAATCATGCACAACCCCGGTATTGGCCAAGCAATTGTTTCACACTTTAGTATTCTCAAACTTTTTCAACTTTCACGCATTACATGAGTGTGAGCCATGGATATAGCACTATATAGGTGGAATAGAATATGGTGGTTGTGGAGAAGACAGAAAGAATGAGATAGTCTCACATCAACTAGGCATATCAACAGGCTATGGAGATGCCCATCAATAGATATCAATGTGAGTGAGTAGGGATTGCCATGCAACGGATGCACTAGAGCTATAAGTGTATGAAATATCAAAAGAAACTAAGTGGGTGTACATCCAACTCACTTGCTCACGAAGACCTAGTGCAATTTGAGGAAGCCCATCATTGGAATATACAAGCCAAGTTCTATAATGAAAAATACTCACTAGTATATGAAAGTGACAATATAGGAGACTCTCTATTATGAAGATCATGGTGCTACTTTGAAGCACATACAAGTGTGGAAAAGGATAGTAACATTGTCCCTTCTCTCTTTTCTCTAATTTTTTCTTTTTTTCTTTTTTTCTTTTTGGTGGGCTTCTATGGCCTCTTTTTTTATTTGGGCTTCTTTGGCCTCTTTTATTTTTCATAAAGTCCGGAGACTCATCCCAACTTGTGAGGGAATCATAGCTTCCATCATCCTTTTCTCACATGGGACAATGTTCTAATAATGATGATCATCACACTTTTACTTACTTACAACTCAAAAATTACAACTCGAAACTTAGAACAAAGATAAGAATCTATATGAATTCCTCAGGCGGTGTAGCAGGATGTGCAATGATCTAGCATAGCAATGACATCAAAAAATGGACAAGCCATGAAAACATCATGCAAAGCAATATGACAATATGATGCGTGTCATAATAAACGGAACGGTGGAAGTTTGATAACCCACAAGTATAGGGGATCGCAACAGTTTTCGAGGGTAGAGTATTCAACCCAAATTTATAGATTTGACACAAGGGGAGCCAAAGAATATTTGAAGGTATTAGCAGCTGAGTTGTTAATTCAACCACACCTGGAGATTAATTATCTATAGCAAAGTGATTAGTAGGAAAGTAGTTTGATAGTTTTGATAGTAGTAACAGCAGCAACGGTAATAGTAACAGTGATAACAGTATTTTGTAGCAAGTGTAACAGTGATGATAGCAATAGTAACGCAGCAAGATAAATATAAATAAATTCGTAGGCACTGGATCGATGACTTGTTGGATGATATTTATCATGTGACAGTTATAACCTAGGGCGATACGGCACTAGCTCCAGTTCATCGATATAATGTAGGCATGTATTTCGTGAATAGTCATACGTGCTTTATTAAAAGAACTTGCATGCCATCTTTTGCCCTACCCTCCTGTGGTAGCGTGGTCCATATTGGAAACTAAGAGATATTCAGGCCTCCTTTTAATAGAGAACCGAAACAAAGCATTAACACATAGTGAATACATGAACTCCTCAAACTACGGTCATCACCGAGAGTGGGCCCAGTTGTTGTCACTCCTAGGTTGTCGGATCATAACACGTAGTAGGTGACTATAACTTACAAGATCGGATCTAAAACATGGATATAATTATGAATTCATAAACGGTTCAGATCTGAAATCATGGCACCCTGGCCCAAAGTGACAAGCATTAAGCATAGCAAAGTCATAGCAACACCAATCTAAGAACATAGTGGATACTAGGGATCAGACCCGAACAAAACTAACTCGATTACATGATGAATCTCATCCAACTCCTCACCGACCAACGAGCCTACGAAGGAATTACTCACTCCCGGTGGGGAGCATCATGGAATTGGCGAGGGAGATTGGTTGGTGATGACGGAGAACGAAGATCCTCCTCTCCGGAGCCCCAAACGGACTCCAGATCTTCCCACCCCAGGAAGAACACGGCTTGGCGGCGGCTCCGTCTCGTGGAACGCGATAATTCTTTCTTCCTAATTTTTTTCTCCGAAAATAGGAACTTATAGTGTCAGGGTTGAGGTCTGCGGGGCCACCAGGTGAGTACAACCCACCTGGGCGCGCTAGGAGAGGGGGGCGCGCCCTGTTGGGTTGTGCCCACCCAGGGGCCCCTCTCTGGTGGGTATTGGCTCCAAAAATCCTCTTTTATTCCATATAAATTCCACACAAAGTTTCGTTTCATTCCGAGAACTTTTATTTCTGCACAAAAACAACACCATGGTAGTTCTGCTGAAAACAGCGTCAGTCCGGGGTTATTTTCATTCAAATCATGCAAATTAGGGTCCAAAACAAGAGGAAAAGCGTGAGAAAAAGTAGATACGTTGGAGATGTATCAACTCCCCCAAGCTTAAACCTTTGCTTGTCCTCAAGCAATTCAGTTGATAAATTGAAAGTGAGAAAAAAACTTTTACGAACTCTTTTGCTCTTGTTTGCATAAATAAGCTTAAACAGCACCCACGTTTTCAGCCAGCATTATAACTAACCATGTCAACAATAACTCTTAAAGATTACATTAACTCATAGCAATGACATAATCAGCTAGCGAGCAATAATAAGATATCTCAAACGGCAACACGTTGTCTAAAGAACCATGATATAATATGACAATAGTCATATCTCGCTAGCCCTTTCTGAGACCGCAAAACATAAATGCAGAGCACCTCCAAAGTTCAAGCAGCGACTCGACATTGTAATTCATGGTAGAAAAGATCCAGTCATGATGCACCCAACATTAGCTACACACAATGCATAAATCATGACAGCTGTGCTCTCGTCAGTTTCTGGCGCTTGTTTTAGAAGGTGAGGACACAACATAAAAGTAAATAGAAAGTCCCTTCGCAGAGGGAAGCAGTGATTTGTAGAGGTGCCAGAGCTCAAATTTTAAAACAGAGATAAATGACATGCACCCTTCTTAGTCACTTCACGACCATCAGTTATCAACATCTTCCATGCTAAGCATGATAGTGGCGGTTCTCAAGTGATAAAAGTAAAGGTTTACTCCCCCTCCAGCATCAATCACACTCCACGGCTTGTCCGAAAAACAAAGGGGGCCGTCCATACCAACATCAGTCCCGGGGGAGTTTTGTTTAATTATTTGCATTTTTGAGTTCGGGACTGGGAATCCCTATTACCGCCCATTTTCTCGTGCGATGGCGAGTGAATAAACACTCGACCTGAGAATAACCCGCTTAGCATGGAAGATACGACCACCTCCTGTCGTTCCATGAATGATCCAGGCACACAAAAAGGATAAATTTTAGAAGTTTTTAGAGGTGGCACATGCAAATTTACTTAGAACGGCAGGGTAATACCACATATAGGTAGGTATGGTGGACTCATATGGAATGACTTTGGTTTCAAGGTTTTTGATGTACAAGCAGAGTTCCCACTTAGTATAGGCGAAGGCTAGCAATTAAATTGAGAAGCGGCCAGCTAGAGAGCAACAACGGTCATAACCAGGCATTATGCATAAGTAACATTGGACACTAGCATGAGTAGGATATGAACACCATGAACATAAATATCATAGAGGCTATGTTGGTTTTGATTCAACTACATGCATGAACATGTGCCAAGTCAAGCCACTCGAACATTCAGAGGAGGATACCATATCATCATACTACATCACAATAATTTTAACGCTATGTTGATATCCAAGATAATCATTATTCATTCCTAGCTACTTATGCATGGCATGAGAAACTATAATCTCTAATTGTCATTGCAAACATGTTAAATCAAAATGGGCTGAAGCCTGGATACTAGGTTAAACATATTTACACAAACAGAACAAGTCGAGTTCATACTGGTTTTTCTTTGCCACGGCCATTTCATCGAATATCGTCATTGTTGCCTTTCACTTGCACGATGGAATGATATGAAAATAATAATAGTGCAACAGTGCCATGGACTAAGCTGGAATCTGCAAAGCATTTTATTCAACAGGAGAAGACAAGGTAAAATGGGCTCGGTAAGACTCGAATAAAAAGAAAAGAAGTTCAGAGAAACACACTAAAATGTTTTTGGAGTTTTTGGTTTTCTTGAACAAGCAAATACAAGGAAAAACAAAAACAAGAAAAACTATTTACACGGGAAAGCTCCCAACAAGCAAAAGAAGAACAAAGAAATCTTTTTGGGTTTTCTTTTTAGTTCTACTATTAAGCATGCATAGAAAGTAAATTACTACAACTATTTTTTTTGTTTTTCTAAAGTTTTTAAAACACATAAGAAGAAAGCAAGAAAATAAATCTAAGCATGGATGATACAATGAAAAAGTGTGAACACCGACAAATGGAATGATATGTAAACATGGATGTAATGTCGGTGAGAACACGTACTCCCCCAAGCTTAGGCTTTTGGCCTAGCTTGGTAGTCAATAAGTAGCCTGGATGGTAGTAGGGATCCTGAGGAGCAGGCATCCACTCATCCCACTGCTGAGGCTCCTCCACAGCCTCTGTAGCAGCGTGAGCGTTCCAGTAGGCGATGATGTCTGCAGGCATAATCCGGTATCCGCCCCTGGCAGCAGGATCAAACAAAGCAGGCGCATGCAATGGAATAACATCACGAGTTTCAATGCTATAGGCCAGGTTATAAGGAATGGCGATATCAGGACGATCATGTGCAAGAAAGTGATGGTGTTCCATGGCTGCTCGGTCTAGGTAAACCTTAGTCAGAGGGTAATCAAGAGGGCGTATCCCAACATTGAAGTGGGCCGCCAAACGAGTAGCAAAAATCCCACCATGTATTTTACCCTGGGATTTATTAAGATGCAGGCGACGAGCCATGATAGTTCCCAAGCTATGCGTGTTGTCGCCCTTAAGTGCACGAGTAAAACAGCAAGGTCCAGTGAACTAAGTGCACCCACCTTCTCCCTAGCAAGCAAGCATTTGGTAATAAAAAGTGCAAAGTAACGAACAACAGGAAAATGTAAGCCAGCGACAGTGATGGCTGACACTCCTCTCTCATCACCCACTGTCAAAGTGCGATAAAAGGCCTCAAACTCGGCCGGCCTAGGCTCAGCCAAGCTCCCATCAGAAGGGATCATGCATATGTTAAAAAATTCAGTAAGTGGTATCTGATGGCTTTCAGCATATAAATCAAAGCTCACTTCAGGAGGATTATTTCTAGGCAAGAAAGTAAAACTTTGAACAAATATGTTTGTGAGGATTTGGTGCTGGTCACACTCATCTGCAATGAAGTCGGTGAGGCCGGCATTAGCAATATATTGCATGTACTCCTCAAGAATTCCAGCCTCTTGCAAGAACGGGCTGTGCGGCCATACGCATGGCCGTACTTCCGCCTACCTCCGAGGGTGGAGATCACTGTCAGAAGACTCCCCAATAACACCCTTGGAGTTCTTCTTAGAGCCAAACTTCCTGAAGATATTCATATCCACGTACAATTTTTCCTATGAACAAAAATCTGAATTTTTAGTTCACAAAATTTTCCCAACAAAACTTCACAAAATTAATAGCAACTACTCATAGGGATACATAGAGTTCATAGCAAGCATTCAAACTACTTAGAACACTAAGAATTCAACATGCAAGTACATCTACAGCAGCACCGAGAGTAAGTAATTATTCAAAGTGTAAACCATTAAAACAAAAACTAATTGGAGAAACGGTGGAGTCACATACCAAGCAACAATCCCCCGAAACAGTTTCGGAAACGGAGCTTCGAGCAAAGTGATCGAAATCCGCGGGTTTGAGCTCAAGAACATGGGAGAGAGAGAGCAATGGAGATTTTTTTCTGGAGGTAAGTGATGATGTGGGCTAAAGAGATAAGTGAGGGGGCCCACGTGGGGACCACAACCCACTAGGGCGCGCCTGGGGGTCCTGGCGCGCCCAGGTGGGTTGTGCCCACCTGGTGCACCTCCCTCTGGTATTATTTGCACCCAAAAATCATAAATATTCAGAAAAAATCGTATGAAATTTTCAGGGTATTCTGAGAACTTTTATTTTTGGGTCATTGTTTATTGAAGGGAAATTTAGAAAACAGACAAAACATGGATTTTTATTTTATTTAACTAATGAAAACAGGAAACAAAAGGGTAGGACCGAAGGTAGTGCTTACTAAATTCATCAACTTCATACTGCTAAAAATGATTCATTAATAAGGTTGATCAGGTCTTATTAACAACCACTTTCAATTAGCATGAAACCGAAGAACTTCCGTAAATCACTAAGTTACCTCAATGGATATATGAATGTCCCCAACAATAAGCGTTTCATATTTCTTTTTGGCAGTAGGTAGAGGTATTTGAAAACTTCCAATAGTGATTGTCGGAGATTTTTCAATAACTTTAATACCATTCACTTGGAATTGTTTCTTCGGAAAGTGCACCGTATGTTCATTACCATTAATATGAAACGTGGCCTTGCTTTTATTGCAATCAATAACAGCCCCTGCAGTATTCAAGAAGGGTCTACCAAGGATAATCAACATGTTGTCATCCTCGGGCATCTCAAGTATAACAAAGTTAGTCAAAATAGTAACATTAGCAACAACAACGGGCACATCCTCACAGATACCTATAGGTATGGCAGTTGATTTGTCAGCCATTTGCAAAGATATTTCAGTAGGTGTGAGTTTATTCAAGTCAAGTCTTTTATATAAAGAGATAGGCATAACACTAACACCAGCTCCTAAATCACACAAAGCAGTTTTCACATAATTCTTTTTGATGGAGCAAGGTATAGTTGGTATACCCGGATCTCCAAGTTTTTCAGGTACTCCATCTTTGAATGTATAATTAGCAAGCTTAGTGGAGATTTCAGCTTCCGGTGTCTTTCTCTTATTAGTGATGATGTCTTTCATATACTTTGCATAAGGAGGCATTTTCAAGATATCAGTCAAGCGAGTGCGCAAAAAGACTGGCCTCAGCATTTCAGCAAAGCATTCAAATTCTTCATCATCATTCTTTTTAGTTGACTTGGGTGGAAAAGGAATAGGTTTTTGAACCCATGGTTCTCTTTCTTTACAGTGTTTTCTAGCAATGAAGTCTCTTTTATCATATCTTTTATTCTTGGGTTGTGGGTTATCAAGATCAAAAGGGGGTTCTATCTCAACATCATTGTATAGTTCTTTTTCATTGGGTTGAGCATCTGCATGAACATCATCTTTATCTTTTTCATTATCACTAGGTGGATGTTCATTACCAGATTGAGTTTCAACATCAGAAATAGAAGTTTCATTTTCATTATTAGGAGGTTTTTCTATTTCAGGTTCACTAGAAGCATGCAAAGCCCTATCATTTT
The DNA here is from genome assembly GCA_021605205.1 of Aegilops longissima. NCBI lineage: Eukaryota > Viridiplantae > Streptophyta > Magnoliopsida > Poales > Poaceae > Aegilops > Aegilops longissima. The sequence goes on along the minus strand of CM038678.1, from coordinate 743,755,080 downwards.
TCTTCTTCTTTTTCTTTTTAGTAGGAATAGGTGCACTAGTGTTATTTCTTTGTGAGTATTGTATGATTCTTTTTGGGTGTCCCTCAGGATAAAGTGGTTCCTGAGTCATTTTACCTCCTCTAGTTGCAACTCTAACAGCAAAGTCATGCATATTATTATTCATTTCATCAAGCAACTCCTTTTGAGATTTAGTAACTTGTTCTAGTTGAGTTTGTACCATAGAAGCATGTTTTCCAACACCTCTAACATCATTTGAAATTCTAAATACCAAGTCACTCAAGCGAGCAATCATATCAGAGTTATATTTCAATTGTTTCATAACATTTGCATTGAAGTGATCTTGTTTTCTAATGTAGTTTTCAAACTCATAAAGGCATTGACTAGGATGCATATTGTGAGGATTATCATTATCATTGAACTTCATTAAAGAATTTACCTCTACCACCTTAGGCAGTGGTGGTTTATCAAGCCCATGTATTTCTTTAATAGGAGGTAAATTTTTAACATCCTTAGCTTTAATACCTTTTTCCTTCATAGATTTCTTTGCCTGTTGCATATCTTCAGGACTGAGATATAATATACCCCTCTTCTTTGGAGTGGGTTTAGGCGGTGGTTCAGGAAGAGTCCACTCATCATAATTTTTCAATATATTATTCAATAATTCTTCAACTTGTCCAACAGCTCGTTCCCTGAAAACACAACCAGCACAACTATCTAGGAAGTCCCTAGAAGCATCGGTTAGATCATTATAGAAGATATCAAGTATTTCATTTCTATTAAGAGGATGATCAGGCAAAGCATTAAGTAACTGGCAAAGCCTCCCCCAAGCTTGTGGGAGACTCTCTGATACGTCTCCAAGGTATCTATAATTTTTGATTGTTCCATGCTATTATATTATCTGTTTTGGATGTTTAATGGGCTTTATTATGCAATTTTATATTATTTTTGGGACTAACCTATTAACCGAAGGCCCAGTGCAAATTGCTGTTGTTTTGCCTATTTCAGTGTTTCGCAGTAAAGGAATATCAAATGGAATCCAAACGGAATGAAACCTTCGCGATGATCGTTTTTGGAACAAACACAATCCAGGAGACTTGTAGTGGATGTCAAGGAAGCAACAAGGCAGCCACGAGGTAGGAGGGCGCGCCCAGGGGGGTAGGTGCGCCCCCAGCCTCGTGGGTCCCTCGTATACCCTGAAAACATCCAGGAGCACCACGAAACCCTATTTCCACCGCCGCAACCTTCTGTACACGTGAGATCCCATCTTGGGGCCTTTTCCGGCGCTCCGCTGGAGGGGGATTCAATCACAGAGGGCTTCTACATTAACACTATAGCCTCTCTGATGATGTGTGAGTAGTTTACCACAGACCTTCGGGTCCATAGTTATTAGCTAGATGGCTTATTCTCTCTCTTTGGATCTCAATACAAAGTTCTCCTCGATTCTCTTAGAGATCTATTCGATGTAATTCTTTTTGCGGTATGTTTGTTGAGATCCGATGAATTGTGGGTTTACGATCAAGATTATCTATGAACAATATTTGATTCTTCTCTGAATTCTTATATGCATGATTTAATATCTTTGCAAGTCTCTTCGAATTATCAGTTTGGTTTGGCCTACTAGATTGATCTTTCTTGCAATGGGAGAAGTGCTTAGCTCTGGGTTCAATCTTGCGGTGTCCTTTCCAAGTGACAGCAGGGGCAGCAAGGCACGTATTGTATTGTTGCCATTGAGGATAAAAAGATGGGGTTTATATCATATTGCTTAAGTTTATCCCGCTACATCATGTCATCTTGCCTAATGTGTTACCCTGTTCTTATGAACAAATACTCTAGATGCATGCTGGATAGCGGTCGATGTGTGAAGTAATAGTAGTAGATGTAGAATCGTTTCGGTCTACTTGTCACGGACGTGATGCCTATATACATGATCATGCCTAGATATTCTCATAACTATGCGCTTTTCTATCAATTGCTCGATAGTAATTTGTCCACCCACCGTAATATATGCTATCTTGAGAGAAGCCACTAGTGAAACCTATGGCCCCCGGGTCTATTTTACATCATAGTATTTTCCTATCAACTTGCTATTTCTGTCTCCGTTTATTTCGCCATCTTTACTTTCCAATCTATACAACAAAAATACCAAAAATATATATCTTATTATCTTTATCAGATCTCACTTTTGCAAGTGGCTGTGAAGGGATTGACAAACCCTTTATCGCGTTGGTTGCGAGGTTCTTGATTGTTTGTGTAGGTACTAGGCGACTTGCGTGTAGTCGCCTACTGGATTGATACCTTGGTTCTCAAAAACTGAGGGAAATACTTACGTTACTTTGCTGCATCACCCTTTCCTCTTCAAGGGAAAACCAACGCATGCTCAAGAGGTAGCAAGAAGGATTTTGGGCGCCGTTGCCGGGGATATTTGTGCCAAGTCAAGTCAAGATTTGATCTCCCGTCAACTAGCCATTTCTGGCACCGTTGCCGGGGAGATCTACGCACAAGTCAAGACATATCAAGTACCCATCACAAACTCTTATCCCTTGCATTACATTATTTTCCATTTGCCTCTCGTTTTCTTCTTCCCCACTTCACCTTTGCCGTTTTATTCGCCCTCCTTCCGTTCGATCTTGTGTTACCATGTGCCTTCTTTTTGCTTGCATCTTCGCTTGCTAAAAGTTTATGGATCCTCATCCCCTTGCTAATCTTTTTAAGAGATCCAATTATGATGAACCAATTTCTAGTGATTTGAGTGCACTAGATTATCTTTATGAGGTTTTGCTTGAAACTCGTGAATCTGAAAATTGTGATGAAGAAATATATGAAGAGAGTCACGATAGCTCCTTGAATAAAAAGCATGATTGCAATGATTTTACTATAAATTCTCTTGATGTCAATTGTGCTAATAATATGCAAAACCCTAAGCTTGGGGATGCTAGTTTTGATATGTCTACTACTTGTTGCAATGATCATGATTGGGGTGATTCTTCTTATGATCTTGAAAATTTATTTAAGCCCCATGATGAATCTGAGATTGATAACAGTGTTTGCAAGAATATTGATAGTGGGTTTGGAAGAGTGTCAACTTTAGACCCACATATTTGGAGAATGTTCAATCTTATGGTTTTTTGATAAAAGTGGGTTTGGAGAGGTCATGACTTTAGTTAATGATAATCCCACTATTTTGGAAGAGTGTCAACTTCGCTTGCATGTGGATTGTGTTGAGAATATGTTATGTGATAGCTATCTTGTTGATTTGCCTATGATCCCACATGTAATTATTATGAGAGAGGAAAATATGGTTATAGAAATTTTCATGTTACTAAATTACCTCTCGTTATGTTGAGATTGCTATTGTTTCTTTCCGCTTCCTTGCATATGCTAATTTTTTCTTGCTATGATAATTTGTTTGCTTATAAAATGCCTAAGCATAGGAAGTATGGTATACTTATATGTGTTTATCATGTGTTCTATGATGCTCTCTTTGTGCTTTAATTCTTGTCTTTGATGTGAGCATCATTAAAATTATTTATGCCTAGCTAGGGGCGTTAAACGATAGCGCTTGTTGGGAGGCAACCCAATTTTATTTTTGTTCCTTGCTTTTTGTTTCTGTTTATTAATAAATAATTCATCTAGCCTCTGTTTATATGTGGTTTTATGTTTTAATTAGTGTTTGTGCCAAGTAGAACCTTTTGGAAGACTTGGGTGAAGTCTTTGTGATCTTGCTGTACAAAAACAGAAACTTTAGTGCTAGGTGCCATTTTTTACTGGAGAGTGATTTTAGGTTGATCCTTTTTGCAGATGATCAATAGATAAATTCCTCACATCCACCAATTTATTTCAGAATTTTTTGAGTTCTAGAAGTATGCGTTTGATACACATTACTACAGACTATTCTGTTTTTGACAGATTCTATTTTGTGTGTGTTGTTTGCTTATTTTGATGAATCTATGGCTAGTATCGGGGGTTATGAACCATAGATAAGTTGTAATACAGTAGGTTTAACACCAATATAAATAAAGAATGAGTTCATTACAATAACTTAATGTAGTTATTTGTTTTCTTATACTAAAGGAGCTCATGAGATTTTCTGTTGAGTTTTGTGTTGTGAAGTTTTCAAGTTCTGGGTAAAGATTTGATGGGTTTTGGAATAAGGAGTGGCAAGAGCCTAAGCTTGGGGATGCCCAAGGAACCCCAAGGTAAAATTCAAGGACAACAAAAATCATAAGCCTGGGGATGCCTCGGAAGGCATCCCCTCTTTCGCCTTCGTCCGTCGGTAACTTTACTTGAGGCTATATTTTTATTCACCACATGATATGTGTTTTGCTTGGAGCGTCTTGTATGATTTGAGTCTTTGCTTGCTAGTTTACCACAATCATCCTTGCTGTACACAGAGACACACATAAATTGGAATTTATTAGAATACTATATGTACTTCACTTATATCTTTTGAGCTAGATAATTTTGCTCTAGTGCTTCACTTATATGTTTTAGAGCACGGTGGTGGTTTTTATATAAATTATTGATCTCTCATGCTTCACTTATATTATTTTGAGAGTGCTTTAGAACAGCATGCTAGTTTGCTTTGGCTATAAAATCAGTCCTAATGTGATGAGCATCCAACATAGGTATAAAAAACTATCATATAAAGTGCACTGAATACTATGAGAAATTTGAGTCTTTATGATTGTCTTGAGATATGAAGATGGTGATATTAGAGTCATGCTAGTTGAGTAGTTGGGAATTTGAGAAATACTTGTGTTAATGTTTGTGATTCCCGTAACATGTACGTATGGTGAACCGTTATGTGATGAAGTCGGAGCATGATTTATTTATTAATTCCCTTCCTTATGAGTGTCGGTCGGGGACGAGTGATGGTCTTTTCCTAGCAATCTATCCCCCTAGGAGCATGCGCGTAGTACTTCGTTTCGATAACTAATAGATTTTTGCAATAAGTATGTTGAAACGTCTCCGTCGTATCTACTTTTCCAAACACTTTTGCCCTTGTTTTGGACTCTAACTTACATGATTTGACTGGAACTAACCCGGACTGACGTTGTTTTCAGCAGAATTGCCATGATGTTGTTTTATGTGCAGAAAACAAAAGTTCTCGGAATGACCTGAAACTACACGGAACATCTAGTTAAAAATAATAAAAAATCCTTGCCAAATATGAAGACCAGGGGGCCCACACCCTGTCCACGAGGGTGGGGGCGCCCCCCCTAGGGCGCGCCCCTCTACCTCGTGGGCCCCCTGGAGCTCCTCCGACGCCAACTCCAACTCTATATATTTTCTTTCGGGGAAAAAAAATGAAGGAGAAGAAATCATCGCGTTTTACGATACGGAGCCGCCGCCAAGTCCTAAAACCTCTCGGGAGGCTGATTTGGAGTCCGTTCGGGGCTCCGGAGAGGGGGATTCGTCGCCGTCGTCATCATCAACCATCCTCCATCACCAATTTCATGATGCTCACCGCCGTGCGTGAGTAATTCCATCGTATGCTTGCTGGACGGTGATGGGTTGGATGGGATTTATCATGTAATCGAGTTAGTTTTGTTAGGGTTTGATCCCTAGTATCCACTGTGTTCTGAGATTGATGTTGCTATGACTTTGCTATGCTTAATGCTTGTCACTATGGCCCGAGTGCCATGATTTCAGATCTGAACCTATTATGTTTTCATGAATATATGTGAGTTCTTGATCCTATCTTGCAGGTCTATAGTCACCTACTATGTGTTATGATCCGGCAACCCCGAAGTGACAATAATGGGACCACTCCCGGTGATGACCATAGTTTGAGGAGTTCATGTATTCACTAAGTGTTAATGCTTTGTTTCGGTTCTCTATTAAAAGGAGGCCTTAATATCCCTTAGTTTCCGTTAGGACCCCGCTGCCACGGGAGGGTAGGACAAAAGATGTCATGCAAGTTCTTTTCCATAAGCACGTATGACTATATTCGGAATACATGCCTACATTACATTGATGAATTGGAGCTAGTTCTGTGTCACCCTATGTTACGACAGTTTCATGATGAACCGCATCCGGCATAATTATCCATCACCGATCCAATGCCTACGAGCTTTCCATATACTGGTTTACGCTTATTTACTTTCCCATTGCTACTGTTACAATCATTAGAAAACACCAAAAATATTACTTTTGCTTTCATTACTCTTTTGTTACCATTACCACTACTATCATATTACTTTGCTACTAAATACCTTGCTGCAGATATTAAGTTATCCAGGTGTGGCTGAATTGACAACTCAGTTGCTAATACTTGAGAATATTCTTTGGCTCCCCTTGTGTCGAATCAATAAATTTGGGTTGAATACTTTACCCTCGAAAGCTGTTGCGATCCCCTACACTTGTGGGTTATCAAGACTAATTTCTGGCGCCGTTGCCGGGGAGCATAGCTCTATTCTTTGAGTCACTTGGGATTTATATCCGCTGGTCACTATGAAGAACTCGAAAGACGCTAAGACACCAATTTATCCCTCAACTACGAGGGGAGGTAAGGAACTACCATCTAGCTCTGCACTTGATTCACCTTCTGGTTTGAGTAAGCTTGCGACACCTAAACCTGCTTCTGCTATTCGTTCTGATATGTCGCATGTTATTGATGATGCCACTTCTGCTATGCATGATACTTATGATGAAACTACTTCTATGCTTGATACTACTGTGCCCCTTAGTGATTTTCTTGATGAAAAAATTGCTAGGGCTAGAGAGAAAGAAATTATTGAAACTGATCATGTTGATGAAATCGATGATGAAAACAAGCCTGTTATTCTTGAGGGTTATATTTTTGATAAAGAAGCTTCTGATGCTATTTTCGCTTGCAAAGATAACGATGAGCTTAGAAGGTTATTGGCTAAATGGAATAAGCAATCTCTTAATGATAGAATGAGGCCCGACCCTACTTTTGCTACTTCACCTATTTGTGTTGCCGATAAGGATTATGAATTCTTTGTTGATCCTGATATAATTACTTTGGTTGAATCTGATCCCTTTCATGGCTATGAATCTGAAACCGTTGTGGCACATCTTACTAAATTAAATGATATAGCCACCCTATTCACTAATGATGAGAGATCTCGTTACTTTTATATCCTTAAAATATTTCCGTTCTCATTAAAGGGTGATGCTAAGATATGGTTTAATTCTCTTGATCCTGGTTGTGTGCGTAGTCCCCAGAATATGATTTATTACTTCTCTGCTAAATATTTCCCTGCTCATAAGAAACAAGCTGCTTTAAAGGAAATATACAACTTTGTGCAAATTAAAGAAGAGAGTCTCCCACAAGCTTGGGGGAGGCTTCTCAAGTTACTTAATGCTTTGCCTGATCATCCTCTTAAGAAAAATGAAATACTTGATATCTTTTATAATGGACTAACGGATGCTTCCAGAGATTACCTGGATAGTTGTGTTGGTTCTCTTTTCAGGGAAAGAACACTGGATGAAGCTGAAATTCTATTGAATAATATGTTGACAAATGAAAATAATTGGGCACCTCCTGAGCCAGCTCCTGCTCCAATTCCTGAGCCTATTCCTAAACCAACTCCGAAGAAGAGAGGTGTTCTATTTCTCAGTCCTGAAGATATGCAAGAGGCAAAGAAATCTATGAAAGAAAAAGGTATTAAAGCTGAAGATGTTAAGAATTTACCTCCTATTGAAGAAATACATGGTCTTAATTTACCGCCTGTTGAAGAAACATATGATCTTAATCCATCACCTATTGAAGAACCTCCAGGTCTTGATAACCCAACATAGGTAGTAAAGGTAAATTCTCTCTATAGATTTGACGAAGGTGATATTCCTCACTATAAGTCTGCTAGACAGTGCTTAGAAGAGTTCGATAATTTTATTGTCAAACAAGAAAATTTCGATGCTTATTTTGGTAGACAATTAAAACAAAATGCTTATATAATCAAACACTTGGGTGATTATATGGCAGATGTTAGATGTGAACTTAAACTTGTTAGCAAACATGCTTCTATGGTTACCACTCAAGTAGAACAAGTACTCATGGCTCAAAATGATTTGCTCAACGAAATGAATAGTAAGAAAAATGATTATGCTGTTAGAGTGGCTACTAGAACTGGTAGAATGACTCAGGAACCTTTTTATTCTGAAGACCACCCTAAGAGAATTGAGCAAGATTCTCAGAGAAATAATATTGATGTACCTAGTTCTTCTAAAAGGAAGAAAAATAAAAATGATAGGACTCTGCAAACTTATAGTGAACCTATTGTTGAACCACCTGAGAATCCTAATGATATATCTATTTCTGATGCTGAAACACAATCTGGTAATGAACATGAACCTAGTGAAAATGTTAATGATTATGTTCATGATGATGCTCAACCTAGTTATGATAATGATGTAGAAATTGAACTTGCTGTTGATCTTGATAACCCACAATCAAAGAATCAACGTTATGATAAGAGAGACTTTGTTGCTAGGAAACATGGTAAAGAAAGAGAACCATGGGTTTAGAAACCCATGCCTTTTCCTCCCAAACCATCCAAGAAAAAGGATGATGAGGATTTTGAGCGCTTTGCTGAAATGATTAGACCTAGCTTTTTGCGTAAGCGATTAACTGATATGCTCAAAATGAATCCTTATGCTAAGTATATGAAAGATATTGTTACAAATAAGAGAAAGATACCGGAAGCTGAAATTTCCACCATGCTTGCTAATTATACTTTTAAGGGTGGAATAACAAAGAAACTTGGAGATCCAGGAGTACCTACTATACCATGCTCCATTAAAAGGAACTATGTTAAAACTGCTTTATGCGATCTTGGAGCCGGTGTTAGTGTTATGCCTCTCCCTTTATACCGTATACTTGACTTGAATAAGTTGACACCTACTGAAATATCTTTGCACATGGCTGATAAATCAACTGCTATACCTGTCGGTATTTGTGAGGATGTGCCTGTTGTGGTTGCAAACGTTACTATTCTAACGGACATTGTTATTCTTGATATTCCCGAGGACGATAGTATGTCTATTATTCTTGGAAGACCTTTTTTGAATACTGCAGGGGCTGTTATTGATTGCAACAAAGGCAATGTCACTTTTCATGTTAATGGTAATGAGCATACGGTACACTTTCCGAGGAAACAACCTCAAGTTCATAGTATCAATTCTATTGGAAAAGTTCCATCGATTATTTTTGGAGGTTTTGAATTTCCTCTTCCTACTATCAAGAAGAAATATGATATACTTATTATTGGGGATGTGCATATCCCCGTGTGAGGTAACATAGTGTTTTTCAAAATTTCTCCGGTTCCATGTTAGTCGGAATGAGTTTGTTAACAAGACCCGATCAACCTTGTTAGTGGATTCCTTTTGATGAGCATGAGATGGATGAAACTAGAAGGCACAACCTTCTGTACCCTATTTATACTTTCTGTTATTTAGTTGAAATAAAGTAAAAATAGTATTTTCCTGTCTGTTTTCTGATTTATCTGTGCAATATAAAAATACCCCAAAAATAGAAGTCCTCCAAATGCCATGCCAATTTAATATGATTTTTTCTAGAATATTTGAGGATTTATGGTACTGAAAACACCGCTGGGGGAGCTGCCACCTGGCCACGAGGGTGGAGGGCGCGCCCCCTACCTCGTGGGCCCACGGTGGCCCTCCTCCACTTCTTCCTGTACCCATTCTCTTCTTCTTCCTCCCACAAACACGAATATCTGGCTCAAGCACGGGTTCCAGCTCACTTTGCTGTGATTTTCGATCTCCTTGCTCAAAGCACCTCTCACAGAATTGCTTGGGGAGATTGTTCCTTGGTATGTGACTCCTCCATTGGTCCAATTAGTTTTTGTTCTAGTGCTTTATTCATTGCAAATTTGTACTGCCTAGGTGACCATGTTCTTGAACTTGCATGTCAAATTTATATGGTTCCAAGTAGTTCTAATGCTTGATAGAGGCTCTAAGCACTTGTAGGAGTAGTTGCTATCAATTTTATTGAGCTTGGCTCACTTTTGTCTTAAGTTACTAAAACTTTCAGAATATTTCAGAAAATGATTAAGAGACTTTTGAGGGGCTCATCGAGCCGAAGCTCGAAGGAAGAGCAAAATGAAGAAGCACAGAGGCCCAAATATAATTTTCCTCGTACCACGGAGGTCCGGCCGTGTGAATGGCCTTCCGATGACTTCTTGAGACAAGCCGGGATTTATGAGGATTTTTATTCATTGACCGAGAATGCTGGCCTCACCGACTTCCTCCGCGACAAACGTCATCAGTATCTCTTACTCACTAATACTTTTGTGCAAAACTTCTACTATTATCCTAAGGAATCACCTCCTTCAGTAGAGTTTCATTTATATGACGTTGTTAAGAAGATCCCACTAGATGAATTTTGTGAGGTTTGCAAAATACCCTTCGAGGGTACCTTAGATGAACCACATCGTAAGGATGTGGAAGAATTTATTAACACCATCACTGTGGGGGAAACCAGGAAGGTTTCCGATGCAAGAATCACTAGCATACATTTTCCTGTTTTACGCTACTTTGCCTTATTTGCTAGTAGTTGCTTGATTGGTTGCGGAAACTGTGGAAATCTTAGTGTTCCTGATATTATCATTTTGCTCCATGGTTTATACCGCGATAACACTGTTAGTATGGGCGGAATTATTGCTAAACGGTTAAGTTTGAACCGTACTAAAGGCCCCATCTTTGGAGGTATTTATGCTTCGCGCCAAGCTGCACATTTTAACATACCCATTAGGCTTTATGAGAAAGAAGAAAAATTGCTGCATAGTGCTTATTAAGATTATAAAGTATGCTAGCGCATGATTTTATTGTTAAGGGCAGGGAAGGGGAGCTTAATTATAAATTGTACTTTAATAAACATCACCCTGAGACTATTACTTTGCCTGCTCCTTCTTTGTTTAACTTATCTGAAGGTCCTTACCTCGTTCCGTGGGCGGCCGTTCAGGCCTACCGAATACTGCACCAGCCCCGGAGCCGAACCACAACACGAGCCTCCACGCCAGTCTGTTTATTCTTGGGATCCGAGATGGCTGCCACCCTGGGGCCGTCGAGTCCTCTTCATCACAAGACGACCCCAGCTACACCTACGGGTATCCTCCGTGCCATCCTCGAATGAACCAACTTAGGCCAAAAGCCTAAGCTTGGGGGAGTACGTATTTCCCACCGACATTACATTTATGTTCACACACACTCATTACTAGATGTCGGTGCTCATACTCTTTCATTGTAATATCCATGCTAGTTTATTTTCTTTTTCCTGCTTTCTTCTTGTGTGTCTATTAAACCTTAAGAAAAACCAAAAAATTAGTAGTAGTTTACTTTACTTGCTGTAGTAGTAATAATTAAAAAGAAAACCCAAAAAGATTTCCCGTTCTTCTTTTGCTTGTTGGGAGCTTTCCCGTGTAAATAGTTTTTATTTCCTTTCTTTGGGGGTCAATAGGAGAAGACCGTGATTAAATTGTTGAAGTGGCTCTTATATGCATTATTGTTGATTTAACCAAGAGCCTATATTGCCCTGTCTTCTCCTGCTTATTGAATGCTCGCAGATTCCAGCTTAGTCCAATGCACGTGCGCTCTTATTATTATTCACATCGTTCGGTCGTGCAAGTGAAAGGCAATAATGACGATATATGATGGACTGACTGAGATGGGAAAAGCTGGTATGAACTCGACCTCTCTTGTTTTCGTAAATATGATGAGTTCATCGTTCTTGATTCAGCTTATTATGAATAAACATGTTTGCAATGACAATTAGAGATCATAGTTGCTTGTGCCATGCTTAATTAGGTATTAGTTATAATGATTTACCTTGCGTGCCAACATGCTATTAAAATGGTTGTGATGTGGTATGATGGGGTGGTATCCTCCTTTGAATGATTTAAGTGACTTGACTTGGCACATGTTCACGCATGTAGTTGAAACAAATCAACATAGCCTTCACGATATTTATGTTCATGGTGGATTATATCCTACTCATGCTTGCATCCAATGTTTATTAATTTTAATGCATGTTCATGGCTGTTGTCGCCTCTAGTTGGTCGCTTCCAGTCTTTTGCTAGCCTTCACTTGTACTAAGCGGGAATATTGCTTGTGCATCCAATCCCTTAAACCCCAAAGTTATTCCAGATGAGTCCACTATACCTTCCTATATGCGGTATTTACCTGCCGTTCCAAGTAAATTTGTATGTGCCAAACTCTAAACCTTCAAATAAACATTCTGTTTTGTATGCTCGAATAGCTTATGTATCAACTAGGGCTGCCCTTATCTTCCATGTTAGGCGGGTTATTCTCAAGAGGAGTGGACTCCGCTCCTCACTCACGAGAAAATGGCTGGTCACCGGGATGCCCAGTCCCATGCTTTATGCAAACTAAATAAAAATAATTGCAAACAAAACTCCCCCTGGGACTGTTGCTACTTGGAGACACTCGTTGTTTTGAGCAAGTCATGGATTGATGCTTGTTGGTGGAGGGGGAGTATAAACTTTACCATTCTGTTTGGGAACCGCCTATAATGTGTGTAGCATGGAAGATATCGCCATCTCTTAGTTGCTATGTTGACAATGAAAGTATGCCGCTCAAAATATTATTTATCTGTATTTCAAAACCGAGCTCTGGCACCTCTACAAATCCCTGCTTCCCTCTGCGAAGGGCCTATCTATTTACTTTTATGTTGAGTCATCACCCTCTTATTAAAAGCACTAGCTGGAGAGCGCAACTGTCATTTGCATCCGTTACTGTTAATTCATATTGGGTATGACTATGATGGATCTCTTTACCATGAATTACAATGTCTAGTCAGTCCTTGATCTTTAAAGGTGCTCTGCATTTATGTTTTGCGTCTCGTAAAGGGCTAGCGAGATACCATCTTGTTATACCATATTATGATTGTTTTGAGAAAGTGTTGTCATCCGAGATTTATTATTATGACTCGCTAGTTGATTATGCCATTGATATGAGTAAACATGAGACCTGAGAATTATTGCAAATGTGGTTAGTTATAATCTTTGCTGAAAACCTGAATGCTGGCCTTACATATTTACAACAACAAGAGCAAACAGAGTTTGTAAAAGTTTTTCTTTTTCTCTTTCAGCTTATCAACTGAATTGCTTGAGGACAAGCAAAGGTTTAAGCTTGGGGGAGTTGATACGTCTCCGTCGTATCTACTTTTCCAAACACTTTTGCCCTTGTTTTGAACTCTAACTTGCATGATTTGACTGGAACTAACCCGGACTGACGCTGTTTTCAGCAGAATTGCCATGATGTTGTTTTATGTGCAGAAAACATAAGTTCCCGGAATGACCTGAAACTCCACGGAACATCTAGTTAAAGATAATAAAAAATCCTTTCCAAAGATGAAGACCAGGGGGCCCACACCCTGTCTACGAGGGTGGGGGCGCGCCCCCCTAGGGCGCACCCCTCTACCTCGTGGCCCCACTGCAGCTCCTCCGACGCCAACTCCAACTCTATATATTTGCTTTCGGGGAGAAAAAAATGAAGGAGAAGAAATCATCGCGTTTTACGATACGGAGCCGCCGCCAAGCCCTAAAACCTCCCGGGAGGGCTGATCTGGAGTCCGTTCGGGGCTCCGGAGAGGGGGATTCGTCGCCGTCGTCATCATCAACCATCCTCCATCACCAATTTCATGATGCTCACCGCCGTGCGTGAGTAATTCCATCGTAGGCTTGCTGGACGGTGATGGGTTGGATGAGATTTATCATGTAATCGAGTTAGTTTTGTTAGGGTTTGATCCCTAGTATCCACTATGTTCTGAGATTCATGTTGCTATGACTTTGCTATGCTTAATGCTTGTCACTAGGGCCCGAGTGCCATGATTTCAGATCTGATCCTATTATGTTTTCATGAATATATGTGAGTTCTTGATCCTATCTTGCAGGTCTATAGTCACCTACTATGTGTTATGATCCGGCAACCCTGAAGTGACAATAATCGGGAGAACTCCCGGTGATGACCATAGTTTGAGGAGTTCATGTATTCAGTAAGTGTTAATGCTTTGTTCCGGTTCTCTATTAAAAGGAGGCCTTAATATCCCTTAGTTTCCGTTAGGACCCCGCTGCGACGGGAGGGTAGGACAAAAGATGTCATGCAAGTTCTTTTCCATAAGCACGTATGACTATATTCGGAATTGTTGGGGAACGTAGTACTTTCAAAAAAAATTCCTACGCACACGCAAGATCATGGTGATGGCATAGCAACGAGAGGGGAGAGTGTGTCCACGCACTGTGAGACCGAAAGCGAAGCGTTATGACAACGCGGTTGATGTAGTCGACGCCTTCACGATCCGACCGATCCAAGTGCCGAACGACGGCACCTCCGTGTTCAGCACACGCTCAGCTCGATGACGATCCCGGACTTCGATCCAGCAAAGTGTCGGGATGAGTTCTCACAAGACGACGGCAGGACGATGATGATGCTCTATCGCGCAGGGCTTCGCCTAAACTCCGTGACGATATGACCGAGGTGGAATATGGTGGAGGGGGCACCGACACGGCTAAGGAACGATCCGTAGATCAACTTGTGTGTCCTAGGGTGCCCCTGCCTCAGATATAAAGGAGCAAGGGGGTGCGGCCGGCCCTAGGAGGAGGCGCGCCGAGGAGTCCTACTCCCACCGAGTAGGACTCCCCCTTCCTAGTTGGATTAGGACTTGGGGGGGAAAGAGGAGGCGCCGCCCTCTCCTTGTCCTATTCGGACTAGGGGGGGGCGCGCCCTCCCTGGTCGGCCCTCCTCTTCTCCCTCATGGCCCACTAAGGCCCATTAACCCCCGGGAGGGTTTCGGTAACCCCCCGGTGTTCCGGTAAAATCCCGATTTCACCCGGAACTATTCCGAAGTCCAAACATAGGCTTCCAATATATCAATCTTTATGTCTCGACCATTTCGAGACTCCTCGTCATGTCCCCGATCTCATCCGGGACTCCGAACTCCTTCGGTACATCAAAACTCATAAACTCATAAACTCATAATATAACTGTCATCGTAACGTTAAGCGTGCGGACCCTACGGGTTCGAGAACTATGTAGACATGACCTAGAACTGTTTCCGTTCAATAACCAATAGTGGAACCTGGATGTTCATATTGGCTCCTACATATTCTACGAAGATCTTTATCGGTCAAACCGCATAACAACATACGTTGTTCCCTTTGTCATCGGTATGTTACTTGCTTGAGATTCGATCGTCGGTATCCAATACCTAGTTCAATCTCGTTACCGGCAAGTCTCTTTACTCGTTCCGTAATACATCATTTCATAACTAACTCATTAGTTACAATGCTTGCAAGGCTTAGGTGATGAGTATTACCGAGAAGGCCCAGAGATACCTCTCCGACAATCGGAGTGACAAAACCTAATCTCGAATTATGCCAACTCAACATATACTTTTGGAGACACCTGTAGAGTACCTTTATAATCACCCAGTTACGTTGTGACGTTTGGTAGCACACAAAGTGTTCCTCCGGTAAACGGGAGCTGAATAATCTCATAGTTGCAGGAACTTTGTATAAGTCATGAAGAAAGCAATAGCAACATACTAAACGATCAAGTGCTAAGCTAACGGAATGGGTCATGTCAATCAGATCATTCAACTAATGATGTGATCCCGTTAATCAAATAACAACTCTTTTGTCTATGGTTAGGAAACATAACCATCTTTGATTAACAAGCTAGTCAAGTAGAGGCATACTAGTGACACTCTGTTTGTCTATATATTCACACATGTATTATGTTTCCTGTTAATACAATTCTAGCATGAATAATAAACATTTATCATGATATAAGGAAATAAATAATAACTTTATTATTGCCTCTAGGGCATATTTCCTTCAGTCTCCCACTTGCACTAGAGTCAATAATCTAGATCACATCACCATGTGATTAACATCGATGGTTCACATCATCATGTGATTAACACCCATAGTTCACATCGCCATGTGACCAACACCCAAAGGGTTTACTAGATTCAGTAATCTAGTTCACATCGCTATGTGATTAACACCCAAAGAGTACTAAGGTGTGATCATGTTTTGCTTGTGAGAGAATCTTAGTCAACGGGTCTTTCATATTCAGATCCCTTATGTATTTTGCAATTTTCTATGTCTACAATGCTCTGCACGGAGCTACTCTAGCTAATTGCTCCCACTTTCAATATGTATCTAGATCGAGACTTAGAGTCATCCAGATCGGTGTCAAAACTTGCATCGACGTAACCCTTACGACTAACCTTTTGTCACTTCCATAATCGAGAAACATATCCTTATTCCACTAAGGATAATTTTGACCGCTGTCCGATGATCTACTCCTAGATCACTATTGTACTCCCTTGCCAAACTCAGTGTAGGGTATACAATAGATCTGGTACACAGCATGGCATACTTTATAGAACCTATGGCCAAGGCATAGGGAATGACTTTCATTCTCTTTCTATCTTCTGCCGTGGTCGGGTTTTGAGTCTTACTCAATTTCACACCTTGTAACACAGGCAAGAACTCTTTCTTTGACTGTTCCATTTTGAACTACTTCAAAATCTTGTCAAGGTATGTACTCATTGAAAAACTTATCAAGCGGCTTGATCTATCTCTATAGATCTTGATGCTCAATATGTAAGCAGCTTCACCGAGGTCTTTCTTTGAAAAACTCCTTTCAAACACTCCTTTATGCTTTGCAGAATAATTCTACATTATTTCCGATCTACAATATGTCATTCACATATACTTATCAGAAATGATGTAGTGCTCCCACTCACTTTCTAGTAATTACAGGCTTCACCGCAAGTCTGTATAAAACTATATGCTCTGATCAACTTATCAAAGCGTATATTCCAACTCCGAGATGCTTGCACCAGTCCATAGATGGATCTCTGGAGCTTATGATTTTGTCAACACCTTTAGGATTGAAAAACCTTCTGGTTGCATCATATACAACTCTTCTTCAAATCCATTAAGGAATGTAGTTTTGTTTATCCATTTGCCAGATTTCATAAAAATGCGGCAATTGCTAACATGATTTGGACAGACTTAAGCATCGCTACGAGTGAGAAAATTTCATCGTAGTCAACACCTTGAACTTTGTCAAGAACCTTTTTCGACAAGTCTAGCTTTGTAGATTGTAACACTACTATCAATGTCCGTCTTCCTCTTGAAGATCCATTTATTTTCTATGGTTTGCCGATCATCGGGCAAATCCATCAAAGTCCATACTTTGTTCTCATACATGGATCATATCTCAGATTTCATGGCCTCAAACCATTTTGCGGAATCTGGGCTCATCATCGCTTCCTCATAGTTCGTAGGTTCGTCACAGGAACAGATTTCTGTGATGAACTACTTTCCAATAAGGGAGAAGGTACAATTACCTTATCAAGTTCTACTTTCCTCCCACTCACTTCTTTCGAGAGAAGCTCCTTCTCTGGAAAGGATCCATTCTCAGCAACGAATGTCTTGTCTTCGGATCTGTGATAGAAGGTGTGCCCAACAGTCTCCTTTGGGTATCCTATGAGGACGCATTTCTTCGATTTGGGTATGAGCTTATCTGGATGAAACTTTTTCACATAAGCATCACAACCCCAAATTTTAAGAAACGACAACTTTGGTTTCTTGCTAAACCACAGTTCGTATAGTGTCGTCTCAACGGATTTAGATGGTGCCCTATTTAACGTGAATGCAGCTGTCTCTAATGCATGATCCCAAAACGATATAGGTAAATCGGTAAGAAACATCATAGATTGTATTATATCCAATAAAGTACGGTTATGACGTTCGGACACACCATTATGATGTGGTGTTCCAGGTGGCATGAATTTGTGAAACTATTCCACATTGTTTTAATTGAAGACCAAACTCGTAACTCAAATATTTGTCTCTACGATCAGATCGTAGAAACCTTATTTTCTTGTCATGATGATTTTCCACTTTACTCTGAAATTCTTTGAACTTTTCGAATATTTCAGACTTATGTTTCATCAAGTAGATATACCCATATCTGCTCAAATCATCTGTGAAGGTCAGAAAATAATGATACCCGCCATGAGCCTCAACATTCATCGGATCGCATACATCAGATGTATTATTTCCAATAAGTTTGTTGCTCGCTCCATTGTTCAAGAACGGAGTTTTAGTCATCTCGCCCAAAGGCACGGTTCGCAAGCATCAAATGATTCATAACCAAGTGATTCCGAAAATCCATCTTTATGGAGTTTCTTCATGCGCTTTACACCGATATGACCTAAACGGCAGTGCCATAAATAAGTTGCACTATCATTATTAACTTTGCATCTTTTGGCATCAATATTATGAATATGTGTATCACTACGATCGAGATCCAACAAACTATGTTCATTGGGTGTATGACCATCAAAGGTCTTATTCATGTAAACAGAATAACAATTTATTCTCTAACTTTTTAAATGAATAACCGTATCACAATAAACATGATCAAATCATATTCATGCTCAACGCAAACGCCAAATAACATTTATTTAGGTTTAACACTAATCTCGAAAGTATAGGGGAGTGCGATGATGATCATATTAATCTTGGAACTACTTCCAACACTCATCATCACTTCCCTTCAACTAGTCTCTGCTTATTCTCAGAACTCCTGTTTCGAGTTACTAATCTTAGCAACCGAACAAGTATCAAATACTGGGGCTACTATAAACACTAGTAAGGCACACATCAAACACATGTATATCAAATATACCCTTGTTCACTTTGCCATCCTTCTTACTCACCAAATATTCAGGGCTTTTCCGCTTCCAGTGACCATTTCCTTTGCAGTGTAAGCACTCAGTTTCAGGCTTTGGTCCAGCTTTGGTCTTCTTCACGGGAGTGACAACTTGCTTGTCATTCCGCTTGAAGTTTCCCTTTCTTTCCCTTTGCCCGTTTTGAAACTAGTGGTCTCGTCAATCATCAACACTTGATGCTCTTTCTTGATTTCTACCTTCGTTGATTTCAACATCACGAAGAGCTCGAGAATTTTTTCGTCATCCCTTGCATACTATAGTTCATCATGAAGTTCTACTAACTTAGTGATGGTGACTAGAGAATTCTGTCAATCACTATCTTATCTGGAAGATTAACTCCCACTTGATTCAAGCGATTGAAGTACTTAGACAATCTGAGCACATGATCACTAGTTGAGCGATTCTCCTCCATCTTTTAGCTATAGAACTTGTTGGAGACTTCATATCTCTCAACTCGGGTATTTGCTTGAAATATTAACTTCAATTTCTGGAACATCTTATATGGTCCATGACGCTCAAACATCTTTGAAGTCCCGATTCTAAGCCGTTACATGGTGCACTAAACTATCAAGTAGTCATCATATTGAGCTAGCCAAACGCTCATAACGCCTCGCATCTGCTCCTGTAATAGGTCTGTCACCTAGCGGTGCATTAAGGACATAATTCTTCAGGCAGCAATGAGGATAAACCTCAGATCACGGATCCAATCCGCATCATTGCTACTAACATCTTTCAACACAATTTTCTAGGAACATATCAAAATAAACATTTGAAAGCAACAACGCGAGCTATTGATCTACAACATAATTTGCAAAAATACTACCAGGACTAAGTTCATGATAAATTTAAGTTCAATTAATCATATTACTTAAGAACTCCCACTTAGACAGACATCTCTAGTCATCTAAGTGATCACGTGATCCAAATCAACTAAACCATAACCGATCATCACATGAGATGGAGTAGTTTTCAATGGTGAACATCACTATGTTGATCATATCTACTATATGATTCACGCCGACCCTTCGGTCTCCGTGTTCGAGGCCATATCTGCATATGCTAGGCTCGCCAAGTTTAACCTGAGTATTATGCGTGTGCAAAACTGGCTTGCACCGTTGTAGATGGACGAGAACTTATCACACCCGATCATCACGTGGTGTCTTGGTACTACTTAACTTTGGCAACGGTGCATACTCAGGAGAACACTTCTGGATAATTTTAGTGAGAGATCATCTTAAAATGCTACCGTCAATCAAAGCAAGATAAGATGCATAAAGGATAAACATCACATGCAATCAATATAAGTGATATGATATGGCCATCATCATCTTGTGCTTATGATCTCCATCTCCAAGCACCGTCGTGATCACCATCGCCACCGCGCGCGACACCTAGATCTCCATCGTAGCATCGTTGTCGCCTCGCCAACTATTGCTTCTACGACTATCGCTACCGCTTAGTGATAAAGTAAAGCAATTACATGGCGCTTGCATTTCATACAATAAAGCGACAACCATATGGCTCCTGCCATTGCCGATAACTTCGTTACAAAACATGATCATCTCATACAATAAAATATAGCATCACGCCTTGACCATATCACATCACAACATGCCCTGCAAAAACAAGTTAGACGTCCTCTACTTTGTTGTTGCAAGTTTTACGTGGCTGCTACGGGCTGAGCAAGAACCGTTTACCTACGCATCAAAACCACAACGATAGTTTGTCAAGTTGGTGCTGTTTTAACCTTCGCAAGGACCGGGCGAGCCACACTCGTTCAACTAAAGTGAGAGAAACAGACACCCGCCAGTCACCTTTAAGCAATGAGTGCTCAAGCGGTGAAACCAGTCTCGCGAAGCGCACGCGTAATGTCGGTCGGGCCGCTTCATCTCACAATACCGCTGAACCAAAGTATGACATGCTGGTAAGCAGTATGACTTATATCGCCCACAACTCACTTGTGTTCTACTCGCATATGACATCAACGCATAAAACCTGGCTCGATGCCATTGTTGGGGAACGAGTAATTTCAAAAAATTCCTACGCACACGCAAGATCATGGTGATGGCATAGCAACGAGAGGGGAGAGTGTGTCCACGCACTGTGAGACCGAAAGCGGAAGCGTTATGACAACGCTGTTGATGTAGTCGACGCCTTCACGATCCGACCGATCCAAGTGCCGAACGACGGCACCTCCGTGTTCAGCACACGCTCAGCTCGATGACAATCCCGGACTCGATCCAGCAAAGTGTCGGGATGAGTTTCTGTCGACGACGGCGTGGGACGATGATGATGCTCTATCGCGAGGGCTTCGCCTAAACTCCATGACGATATGACCGAGGTGGAATATGGTGGAGGGGGCACCGACACGGCTAAGGAACGATCCGTAGATCAACTTGTGTGTCCTAGGGTGCCCCCTGCCCCAGATATAAAGGAGCAAGAGGGGTGCGGCCGGCCCTAGGAGGAGGCGCGCCGAGGAGTCCTACTCCCACCGAGTAGGACTCCCCCTTCCTAGTTGGATTAGGACTTGGGGAGGGAAAGAGGAAGGGGGCACCGCCCCCCCTCTCCTTGTCCTATTCGGACTAGGGGGGAAGGGGCACGTGGCCTGCCCTGGTCGGCCCTCCTCTTCTCCCTCATGGCCCACTAAGGCCCATTAACCCCCGGGAGGGTTCCGTAACTTCGGTGTTCCAGTAAAATCCCGATTTCACCCGAACTATTCAAGTCCAAACATAGGCTTCCAATATATCAATCTTTATGTCTCGACCATTTCGAGACTCCTCGTCATGTCCCCGATCTCATCCGGACTCAACTCCTTCGGTACATCAAAACTCATAAACTCATAATATAACTGCCATCGTAACGTTAAGTTGCGGACCCTACGGGTTCGAGAACTATGTAGACATGACCTAGAACTGTTTCCGGTCAATAACCAATAGTGGAACCTGGATGTTCATATTGGCTCCTACATATTCTACGAAGATCTTTATCGGTCAAACCGCATAACAACATACGTTGTTCCTTTGTCATCGGTATGTTACTTGCCCGAGATTCGATCGTCGGTATCCAATACCTAGTTCAATCTCGTTACGCAAGTCTCTTTACTCGCTCCGTAATACATCATTTCATAACTAACTCATTAGTTACAATGCTTGCAAGGCTTAGGTGATGAGTATTACCGAGAAGGCCCAGAGATACCTCTCCGACAATCGGAGTGACAAAACCTAATCTCGAATTATGCCAACTCAACATATACTTTTGGAGACACCTGTAGAGTACCTTTATAATCACCCAGTTACGTTGTGACGTTTGGTAGCACACAAAGTGTTCCTCCGGTAAACGGGAGCTGAATAATCTCATAGTTGCAGGAACTTTGTATAAGTCATGAAGAAAGCAATAGCAACATACTAAACGATCAAGTGCTAAGCTAACGGAATGGGTCATGTCAATCAGATCATTCAACTAATGATGTGATCCCGTTAATCAAATAACAACTCTTTTGTCTATGGTTAGGAAACATAACCATCTTCGATTAACAAGCTAGTCAAGTAGAGGCATACTAGTGACACTCTGTTTGTCTATATATTCACACATGTATTATGTTTCCTGTTAATACAATTCTAGCATGAATAATAAACATTTATCATGATATAAGGAAATAAATAATAACTTTATTATTGCCTCTAGGGCATATTTCCTTCAGGAATACATGCCTACATTACATTGATGAATTGGAGCTAGTTCTGTGTCACCCTATGTTATGACTGTTACATGATGAACCGCATCCGGCATAATTATCCATCACCGATCCAATGCCTATGAGCTTTCCATATACTGGTTTACGCTTATTTACTTTCCCGTTGCTACTGTTACAATCATTAGAAAACACCAAAAATATTACTTTTGCTTTCATTACTCTTTTGTTACCATTACCACTACTATCATGTTACTTTGCTACTAAATACCTTGCTGCAAATATT